>JACSVZ010000004.1:28592763-28928060 GCA_014706295.1 Lycocorax pyrrhopterus obiensis
GGGCAATTTCAACTGCAGTTAGTTATCATTACTCAGTTGACAAGCAGCAGTGTGATGAGAAAGACATATTTTTCTGTCTCTAGTTTTTTCTTGTATCTGCTAGTTTGTCTTTCGTGTTAAAACTCCCTCAAAGGTATAAGCTTTACACTCAAATTTTCTTTAAATACCATCTGGTTATTTTACACAAACCCATATTTCCTTACTAGAGATGGATGATAAATGAAATGCATGGGGAGGTTAGTGCATGTTTCCATCTGGCACGGGAGAAGTCCTTATCCTGACAGAAGGCATGTCAGGTGCTGTAGCTGAAGGACCCAGGTGTAGCACTGAGATCCTCATCAACATGAGGCTGCCTTCTGATGCATTTCCTGAAGAAAGACTGAAGGGTGGATGGGCACCTGTCTTTTGGTTTTTGGCTTCTTTTGTGCCATAGTTTGCAGACATTCACACATGTATGTGAATTGAAGATTCTATTTTATTCTTTTCAATTTTGCATGTTAAGGCACAGAGTGTGTTGGGCACAGTCCTGGCAACCTTTCTAGTTGTTCCAGCTTGAGCAAGAGCTTGGACTACTGTGATACCAAGAGGTGTCTTTCAGTCTAAACAGTTCTGCAATTGATGTGCTGTGAATGAAGCCATGATCTGGTGAGACTTTTGACATGGAGTTTTTTAATTTTCTGCTATAGCAGTGCCACAGTTCTGACTTTCTGAGGAAAATGGGGCTGTAGTGCCTTGGACAAAAGTAAATCTGTGGCTAATATATGACAGGGACTGTGCAAGGGAGGCTGGAGGCCTGAACACAGTACTGCTGTGTTTTGTGAAATGTTTTTGAATGTTTAGGGGAGGGTTACTGTTAAAGCCTGGGAAGAGTCAAGGGAGAGAATATTTATCTCCAACTAGTCAGAGCATTAGTCTTTGATTCCACAAATCTATAGTTTTTGGAAAGTCTTGTTATCCAGACAGATAATCCTTTTTTTGATCTTCCATTAATCTTTGCCTGTGTGGGGTATCATGGCAAGGAGTTTCAGGTATAAAATTTCAGCTCTACGAGATTAATGGTTAGCCTACTATGAATGATGGTTCTCTGTTGGGGAACATAAAAGATAGAGTCTCTTGTTTGAAAGAGATTTTTCTTGCAGGTGCTCTGAAGAAAGCCTCTAGCAAAGTGTTTAAGGCAACTCACAAGGGAATTGGTCTTTGGTTGCCTGAGGGACTGGGGAGGGCTCAGTAGAGGAGAGTTACCCATATGAGACCAAGAGCTGTCAAAATTGCACTTGCACAGAGATGAGTGAATATTTTGGAAGCCCAGGACCGGTAGACACAAAGACCTTCAAATGTCAATCATTGACTCAAATCCAACTCCTATCTTAAGCATCTCAAGCCAGTGACATTGTGCAGTAGCTGTTTGACCTGCATGTGCTAGATGTCATTGCCTCTTTTTTGGAAGCAGTGCCATGCCATGTATTGACGTTGTACAAAAACCGAAGCTGCTAGGTTTCCCATGCAGAGCTGCTAAACCTCACTGTAAACCCTGCCGTGTCCAAATGAAAGGTTTTTATGTGGGAATGAGGCACAGACTAAGGTCAGTACCTCTCGAGTTAGAATGGGAGCCTTAGCTTTTGTAACAGAGACAGGACCTCTGTCTGTCTGTACAGCAGCTACACAATGGCACCTCAGTGTCAGCTGTCCCCTCTGTGAACTACCATGGTACAAACAAGGTATTATACCTGCTCTGGGGACAACTAGAAGTCTCTGTGTTTGGCAGTGTTCCTCAGTGCCAGCTGCCTTTATTAAATGATGCATGTGTGTGAGCACATACAAGAAAATTGTAGTTGTAGTAGGAAAAACAATGTCCTGCGTTTACTTCAGGAATATCTGCAGTGGGGATAAATCTGAAATCTGACTTGCCCAATTCTTCGTTTGACAGCTGAGAATGTAGTTTAAAGACTAGCAAGGAAGGAAAATATATTTTGATTTCTCAAAGGGCAGTGTAAATACAGAAGACCAAAAGGTAGTTCTAAAAAAGGAGGAGGGGGAAAAAGGTGTCAACATGCTTTTGGGGGAACAAAACCCTCCAAACACAATCCTGGAGGATGATCACAAAATAGGTGTGTTGATTTAATAGCTGTCAAATTCAGTATCAATCAGAATTTCTCCACTGTTATTGTTTCTCTGCGTCAGCAGTGTGTCTTTCACAGACACCTAGTTAAGTGTAGCTGCTCTTCTGTGTCTCTGGGTGGCTGAAACACTACAAAGACATCTCCCCAGGGTGGTGGTGGTAAAAAAGGTCCAAATCAGTGTGATGGTTGCATGCTTGCCTCATCTTCCATAAAAGTCAAGCACAGCACATTAAGCACGCTTAAAATGGAAACACAGCATGTAACATTTTGAAACATATTGCCACTGGATTCTGTTGTGAGCAAGTAGCTTGAGGCAGCTAAGAATGACGGCAATGTTTGTTATTCTGAATAAAAAGGTGTAAGGAGTAATGAAGTTCATCTTGCAGTGATCATATTATTCCAGAACTGTTTCTTATAAAGGTTTCTTTTAAGTATTGCATTTTCCTTTGACTCATTTGGTTTTGGCTGTTGCCAGAGACACATACTAAGCTGCGTAGCTCAGAGGTTTGATGTAGTAACTTCGAGGTAGGCTCTATGCAGCTAAACAAAAGTCACTTTAGGAACAAGATAGGTAGGGTTTCCTCTGTGTAGGAAACTCAGAAGCAGCGTGATCTATCTGACCTATAAAAGCTTGGTTTCAGATCTCTCAACCCTCTCGATAGGCAGCTACCAGGTTTGTTCAGTGTTAGACTTGTTTTGAGTGAGTGGTTTGAAGTCCATTGGCTGACAGAGAGCAAACATTCCTGAAAAGTCTTGATATTGACAAAATATGTGAATTGTCGTTATTCTTGGAGCATTTAAGGGTGCTCAGTGGTACTGTAAGTTATCTCCTGGAGGGGACAGCATAACAGTGTTGTCTGCTTTTCTGTGAAATCATGTTTCTTTTATTTCTATTAAATACTTCAGGGTTGTCCTGTAGGAAAGCAAGGTGAGTCTGTTCCGTGGTGGTTTGTGTGTGAGCTTCAAGGGGGAAGTGTGGGTACGTACACAGGATGGCTAAAGTTAACGTGCCACTTCCATGTGTGGGTGCCTTGCAAGATGATAGTGCTGTTGACAGGATGTGTCTTTATCTCGGCAGTGGAGATTTTGGAGATTCAGTTATCCACGTGATGTGGATGTGGTAGGCCATGATGGTTATAAGCTACATGTCTGGGAAGCGAAAGGCAGGATATGTTCATTGTGCTTGGGAAAGAGTTGGCAGTGCAGTATGGTGGAAACAGCAGTAGGCTGTGTGTTCTGTGTTGCTGAAAGTAAGAGGATACGATGGGAGATTGGGGCTGGGAGATGAGGATGTATATACAGGGAGGTGCTATGGCTGGGTGTGTGTGATTAGGTGGGGTGGATGCCTGCAGGATATGAGAGGGGGAGGGTGCGGGAAGTGGCTTGGGCAGCAGCAGGGCAATGTTCAGTGTTCTCGATGAAGCCTTTTCTTTCTCCTTGTCCCCTAGATCTCCTATCCCCCAAGTGACGAGGACAGCGATGACTCTGAGGGAGAGAACCAGGAACTTGCTCAGATCGACAGAGGTAAAGGGATGAAGATAGAAGGATCCCGGGATACTACGGCTGAAGTCAGTTTTTCTTTTCACTTGTGCTCTTGCAAGTGCCCCCTTCTCAGTCCCCAATGTACCACAATCAGATGCATTAAATCAGTCCCCTTGAAGCATTTGGGACCTCACAAGGAGAGGCTGGTGTTATCAGATGCTGCAGTTGCATTTTTACCACCAGAAATAGACCTTGTTAACCATATATTAAAGTCCCAGTGCTGCAGACATGGGGCAGAGATGGTCCAAAAGTCTTCCAGCAGCAGAGCTGGGACTAAAATTTTATCTTCTATTCCATGCTTTTGCACTTGTGTCATCTTTGTTCTAGGTTTCCTCATCCTTGCTATTTTGAGTTTTAACTTTCAGTTTCTTCATTCCGCTGGACTCATTATTTGATTATCTCTCTCCCTTCCTCCTACACTGTTGGTATTGTGCAGCCCTATTCTTGCATCTAGTGAGAGTCTTTGACAGAGAAGATACAGGTGCTCTGCTGTTGTTTTTGGACTTGATATGAAGTAGCTTTGAGCTGCAGGTGAAATCTGTAGTAAATGCATCTCTTGAGTTATGCTAAGCTTGCCATTAGTGCATGCCCTGTGCCCAGGTTCAAGTGGATTCTTATGTGGAGGCAGCAGAAGTTAAATTCCTGACCTACAGGACATGTCCTGTCAGAATTCAAATCCCTGCTCCATATGCTTAGCATAGAAAGAGATCAGCAGAAGAGATTAAGCATGCCTAGCCTGTGGCTGAAGACAGGCTCTCTTGTGTGACAAGTCTTGTAATAGAGGATTTTTATTTCCAGAAACCAGATCTCACTTATTGGAGCCATAAAGGTGACAGAGTAGCGTAACTTACTTGCCTCTTCTGCCATGAGAACTGGTCACTAGAAGTTAATGTTTTCAGCTAGAGGCAAGTGCCTCGCAACACGTTTGTAAGCTCATGTCTTCTCCACCTTGAGGAGGTGAGGTGGGTGACGGGTCCATGTTCTTTCTCTGGAACTAGACTTCCAGGTGATGGTTTGAAAGGGGATGACATCTAGCAGTCTGGTGTGAACAAAGGTCTGGAAACTTCCAAAGGGAAGCATTCATCTGGGGGGTGTTTGATCTGGGGAAGAGAAGGTGGAGAAACAGCTCACAAGTTTACTTGGGAGGAGATGAAAACAGGTCAGGAGAAAACAGGGCCATTTTATTAGGCTGTGGGACACAGATCTGCTCTGCCACTCCTCTATCTCCTCCTCCCACTAGAGAGAAGACGGAATTGTGCCCTGACTCCTCTGGCCACCAACCAGCTCCAGAACCAGGAGAACCAATGCTGCAAGGTTCGGGCCCTCTTCCATGCCAGCCTTGACCGCCACAGCTCAGAAGAGGAGCTGGAGCGCATCAACCGAGAGTTTGCCGCGGAGAAGCGCAAGTGGTCCCAGGTCAGCCGGCTGGCCTGCTGCAGCGACGGCAACAACACCTCCTCCAGTGACGAAGAAGTGAAGAACTTGTGCGCGATGTCCTTCCGGCCCGTGGCAGAGCAGGGTGATGGCCTCCACGCCAGCCCGAGCCCCGTGCTGTTCAGTGCCTCCCCTCCCAAGAGACTCCAGCCCCTGGTGCGGAGCCCGGCCTCCAGACCTTTAATCTTCACAAGTGTTGGGGCGGGCCTTGAGCAAGTCATGCCTTGTAAGAGACATCGACAAGGATACGGGGATAAGGTCAGCAGGCCCAGCCTCGACCTGGAAAAAATGCAGCAGGTAAGGCAGAACTTCACGTGAGGAAAGCAGCATCGCTTGAAAAAAAGGCGTGGTAAGCAAAGACAGAAAAGGGTTATTGAGGCAAGGCTCAGTTCTTGTGGTCATGTCTTCAGGGGCATACCTTCTCAGAGTTCTTCTGCTGTCTGTCTAGGATAGATTGGGGTAACTCTAGATACCCCTCTTGACAGGTAAAGGCACTGCTTCTTGAGTGGCTCCTGCTACAGTTGGGCTGTTCTCTTGCTACCCCATGAGGAAGGCAGCACTTGTACTGTCCAGTTCATTGCGTGGCACAGGAACAAAATCACTGGCGTTTGCTTTCATCAGGTTACCACTGCTTCCATGATCTGACCTATATCACTTACTCCAAAATAAATTAATCGCTCAGGGATGTACAAAAAAAGCCTTTGGTGAAAGTGGTTGTAGACTTGACGATGATAGGTATTTCCACACTTGTTGACCTCCTTGGGCCCAGATCTCTTTATGCCTCATAAGAGTTTTACAGCAACGTAAAACAGTGCTTTTTACCTTCTTAACACTTTACAAACATAGACTGTTTACAGTTTGCTCTAGATGCAGTTACTCTTGATTTTCAGGACTTAGTTTGGCCTGGGACTGAGGTGTGGAAATGCTAGAAGTTTGCCTTGTCTCTGCATAGCCTGGGAAATGGGGCAGGCTGCCCTGTGCAGTTCCCATCTGGCGCCTCTCTTTCAAAAGGCCTTGCTGTAGAGTTAGTATTTCAGCTCTCTTCATTATTTGTTTTTCTATTTGCACTGGTGTAGTGTCAGTTTAAAAGGATATGTGCAGACGTCTGCTGGCCCTGGTACATTGCAGTAAGTTAAAAACAATTATTTTCAGTTGTGAATTTCCTCTCATTAGGGAGGAATTTCACTGCCTCTGGTTGGTTGGATGTACTAGTTTTAACCTTGCTTGCAACACTCCCTTTAAGCCTACAAGATGGACCCATTAAAAGAAAAGACTATGTATTTATTTTCTAAGATGTCTAAAAGTGAGATTTCCATTTCCCTATTACATTGCTGGTTTTTCTCAGTCCTGCTGGCAGCATACATCCCATGAATACATAATGCAGAGACTTGTGTTTTCAGTGAAGTTTTCCTCACCCCCTTTTCAACCTTCTAGCCAAGTTTCTGCTCACAGAACATTCAAAAGGCCCAGTCTTGCATTTCACATCACCCAAATCTTCTACTGATACTGACAGACTTTAATTAGTCTCACATCCTTATGAGAGGAGAAGAAAGCTAGTAAGCCTGTGCCCAGCCTTCTCTTTTTTCAGAGTGCACATGAGTAAATGGGGAAATGTTTCTTTTGGCCCAGGTGATTTCTCTGATTTGGATCCCAGGCATAGCATCTGCCTGCTCTCCTTTAAGCTCCTTTCAGCACTGTGTTTAGGAGTGTATTGGTGAAGGTTAGGGGCTAATTTAAACAAGCTTTCCAAACTGTTGTTTTTTTCTCGGGAAACCTTGTGAGAGTAATTGGCTTCCTTGTCCATTTGCTCTCTACACTTCTGGATTAATTGTGGCAAAGATTTTTGCAAAAGAAGTTGAAATCTGGAGTGGAGGTGGCAGCGTGTTATTTAAAAAACATTTTTACTGTGGATGTCATTAACATTCCAGGTCGTGGAATCCATGTTATAAAGAAAGGTTAGTCAGCTGGTGGATTTAATTTGAAAGAAAGTGTACTGAGGGCACAACATGACATGACACACACATGCAAAGTGAGATGCAGCCTGACTAGTGTATTTGGTAATTTGTATTATTTTTATAATTTTAATTGGTTAACTTTCAGCCAGTAACATCTTGAAGCTTCACAATGAGACTTTTCTTGCTACCTGTACTTATTTCTCCTATGAAACTCATTCAGGACCTCCATTCCCCACTTATAAAATGGGACTAGAGTGTTTGTTTTCTGGTCTGTTTCCATTTTCCAACAAAAATTGCTCTTATTAACTGCCTGGGCAGTGTGTGGCATCATGGGTTTCTTAGTCAGGTAAGCAATGCATATGAGGAATGTTAATATTAAACAGGCTACTCTGAGGCTTCATCTGGGCTCCGAACATCAAGCTATTCTTGCTTTGTGGTTCTTATCCTTGCTGTCATGTGCTTGCCCATGAGAATGCAGCTGAAACGTTTATCAGATAGACATTTTTTTTGAGCAGCAGATGTGGCTTTCACTCTTATCCCGGAGCCTTACTTCCCATTCCTGCAGCTCTGTGCAGCTGACAGATGACAAAGAGTATCAGGCAAGATGAATTTGTGCCTGAAGCAAATGTGTTATGAGATAAGAAGACACTTTGGGGGTGTGATGTGGTATGGGTAACTCAAGGGTGGATGAAGAGATGCCAAGTGCTTTGCATCGAATTCTGTTTATGTTGGATGGTGATGGAATATTGGTCCAGAGAGTTGTGGTGTAGAGAGTCTCTGTGTTGGGATATTTGAGCAGATTTTGCTTCCTCCTATGGGTCAGTCGCAAGTGGTTTCTAAATGTCTCCCTGTATTCCAGTCATTTGGTGCCTTTTGGTAAGAAAGAGGATCAAACTTGGGAGACAAGTGGGTTGGGGGCAATCGGAGTGCTTTTAAGAAGTTAGGGGATTGCTGTCCTTTCTTGGCCTGTGAATAAATGGAAATCTCCATCATCCATGCCTTTCAGTTCAACCTCCTGCAGCACGGAAGGCTGTACCAGGAGCAGGTTTAAAAAGTCCTGTTTCGGTTAGATGCCAGGCTATGCCTTTCCAGCTTCACAGAGTACAGTAATTCAGCCCTTTTTTGTTCCAGACATAAGTTTGGACTGTTGGTGGATGTATTTCCCACCCTGGCTGGTCAGCTGGCCACCCAGTGTCTCCCTGTTGAGGCAGAGCGAGGATATTTCAATGCACGCTTTTCTTCACTTCTCCAAAGGACTAGAAAATTAGCTCAGAAGACTTCTATTCTTTCCCTTAATTGGGCAGAAATACCCTGGCTTGTGCAGACACTTGCACTGCTGCAGTGAATGCCCTCTCCCAGCACCCCTTGATCACGGTCCCTGGACAGACACGTCCTTGCATGCAGGCCCTGCTGCCAACCACTTGCTATTTAGTGAAGGCTGCTGCCACTTTTGCATATCTGGCTTTTTTGGCAATGCTGAGAGAACAAGGTCAAGGAGAGCAGGGACATCCTTTGGTTCAAGGTGAAGGCATCAGGTTCACCTGAGGTACAAGGAAGTCCAGGGTGTCACAAAGACTTCTTGGAGCTGCTGAGCTCATTACCAGGGGACTAATTGGTCTTGGCATGTTGTGTAAACAGAGAGGAAGTAAAGGATCCTCCTGTGCTGTTCAGTGGGACTGCCAGGAGCACCTTTGAAATCTACTTACAGAAGCTTGGGAAGTCAGAGTGTAGCATTTGCAGGGAGAGAGATCTCTTGGAGGAGAGCAACTTTGGGGTGGTACAACAGGCAGTCCAAATTCTTTGTGTGGGTAGGTGGGTGATATGGAAAGCATAATTTTAAAGTATGAGGCAGAGAGTATGGGTACATGGGTATATTCCCAGTTACGCTGTGAAGTCACTAGACAGGTTTCACAACTTGCTCAGAGCTTTCTGCCATGGTTTGCTTGCTTGTATGAATAGACAGAATCAGAAATTAATAGAGTACTTTGAGTTGGAAAGGACCCACAATTCCAGCTCCTGGCCCTGCATAGGATAGCCCCAAGAATCACACCATGTGCCTGAGAGCATTGTCCAAATGCTTTTTGAACTTTGGCAGGCTTGGTGCCATGACCACTCACCTGGGAAGCCATTTCCAATGCCCAACCACCCTCTGGGTGAAGAACTCTTTCTTATATGCAACCCAAACCTCCCCTGACACAACTTCAGGCCATTCCCTCAGGTCCTGTCACTGGTCACCACAGAGAAGAGAGCAGTGCCTGCCCCTCTGCTTCCCCTCATAAGGAAGTTCTAGACTGTGATGAGGACTCCTTTCACTCTCCTCTTCCTCTCTTCTTCTTCAGGCTAAACAAGCCAAGTGGTCTCAGCTGCTCTTTATTTGGCTCCCTCTACAGAGTATCAATACCATTTTCTTTTGGAGTCTTAGTGCATTCTTTGAAATGCATTGAGATGCTAGGATGAAAAAGGCCATCAGAGAAGAGAAAAATGCGTCCTGTGCTAACACATGGATTGTTTGTTGGCAGGCTCTGCACCCCATTTGGTGGGGGAGTAGTTTCAGTGCAAGACAGATGAGTGGAACTTCATCTTGACTTGACACTGGAATGGCCTGGATATAGTGCCTGATGAGAGTCCTGATCTGGGCTTAGCTGTGTAATATCAAGACCATCTTCCTTCTGCTGTATTTTTAAATACTGGCATTTTGGTTGGACTGGGAACTGGTGGGGTGATCAGCACCGAAAATTTCCTTTGAGTCAATACTGGTTGCGCAGAGGCTGTGGAACAGCAATTGCCACACGTGACGAAGGACCCAGTGCGTGACCCCTGGTGCACTGGGGTCTGGGCTTTGGGCTGCTAATGGCTCTAGGGTGAGATTTCCATATCCTTAGCACAGCTGGGTTTTGCCCTTGCCTGTCTCTCCAGGACTTGACAAATAGCTTCCAGATAGCTTCCACGTGTGAGCTCATGAGTCCTTTTCACCTCTTGGCCTCTCATTTGAATCCAGGCCTTTTCAGTTCCTGAGAATTGCTACCATCTGTTTGCCCATCTGAGCTTCTCTCTGTGGCGAGAGGGTGCCAGAAAATCTACTGCTGGTGCTGGTGGTAGTTTTATCACAGACTCTGCCCTGGGCCTCACTCTCCAGAGTGACTGAGTGGAGTTCAGGGGCCTGTGCTGAGCATAATGGCTTACACCATTTCTTAAGGGGCCCAGTACTAGAACTTGTCTCTCAGGTGTGGGATGTTGGGCCATAGCAGTTCTTTGTCCCTGGGCTTATTGAAGCAACATAGTAAAGAAAGTGTTGCAGAAACTGATTGCATCAGTACAGAATGAGAAATTCTGCTTCTGGTAACTGCAATTTCACTTTAATTTTTCACCCCCAGAAATATGCTACAGCAGCTGTTCTTCCAGTACAGAAGCGCCTGTCTGTCTCAACCCTGGCAGTGTTTGGCACTGAAGTGGCCAGCAAACAAATGATATGTGTGGCTGCTGCAAGGCAGTGCTAGCATGAGGAAGTTTGGGCCTGAACATGATTGAACATGATCAATGAGATTGTCTGGTCTGTTTGCCTGCAAGGATGTAGTTCCCTGGCAGGAGGCTGAGTCTAGACCTAAGCCTGTACCATATGAGTGGGAGATGGGGCATGGTAGAGGTGTCTTGTTATTTGAATCTTTGGAGGAGCTGAGGAGGTGTTCTCCTGTGGTTTGATCTCTGTTATAAAGACTCTGGCTCAATGCCAGCCAGCTGATGTCCAGTTTGCTGACATCAGACATTGGTAGTCTGACAGTGGTAGAGAGAAGGAGGGTG
Organism: Lycocorax pyrrhopterus obiensis; assembly: GCA_014706295.1. Lineage (NCBI taxonomy): Eukaryota > Metazoa > Chordata > Aves > Passeriformes > Paradisaeidae > Lycocorax > Lycocorax pyrrhopterus. Next base: position 28,603,613 of record JACSVZ010000004.1, read on the forward strand.
GGGAGAAAGCGTGCTGTCTGGGAGATGGAGAGAGACTCAATAGTGGGGGAAGGCATGAGGAACTCCACCCAACCCCAAGGAAGTGATTATGACTCTGCCAGGCAGTAGATACCTCTGTCTCTCTGTCTCATAAGTGTTCCCTGGATGGTTATCTAATTTATGCAAAAACATTAGGAAGTGCCTGTGTGCAGCTGCAGCTGGATGAATTGGAATGTAAGAGAGCAGTAACCCATGTAGGACTTGGCCTAGCTGCTTCCTAGAAAGCATAATGATTTCCTCTTCTTTCCTGAAGGAGGCAAGTAAGTTGACTGTCTTCTTTTCACTGATGGTAAGGTTCATCTTGCTGCCAGCTTGTAAATGCCAAAGGCAAGGCAGGCAGGATAATCTAGTCCTATTCCTAAACTCTCAGCATCAATCAGTATTTCAGAAATTAGAGCATTCTCACAGAATGGTTGAGGTTGCAAAGGCCCTCTGGAAGTTATACAGCCTTTATGTCAACAGCTTCTCCATGAGGATCTGTGTTCTCTGTACATTGTTGAAATACAGAATTAATTTTAGTGCAAGTCCACTCCAGTTCTGCCATGCCCTATGGCATCTGTTGATACTGTGTTCACCTTTCAGGTGCGCTAGCAGACTTTCATTCTGAGCACACACCTCTCTCTGCACCTCTTCTCCTGTTGTGTGAGCCCTGGCACAGAATGTGTTGTCCATTCCTAGAGCCAAGTGATTTTGTTCTTTTCCCTTGATGTTTTCCTTCCTTTTTTTGTCTCTGCATTTTTGTTCTGGTTTTGTAACACATGCAAAGGGGCAACAGTTCAAGGGGGAGATGGACAAATGAGCTTCTGTCTGGAAATACTTACCAGTCTCTTTTTCCTGGGGTATGTGGCTGTGTAATTTTGCTGCCTTTTCCTGGAAGCTTGCATGTTTGCGAATGTGTCCATTTGGACTACCAAGGGAGGTTGAGCCAGTAGCTAGAATATCTGCTGAGACATCTGAAATGTGGTTCCTTGAGGTGCTGCTGTGAATCAGGATAGAGAGCAGGGATTAGATTTTGGTCAGGGTCATTTGGAGCACACCAGAGAGCTTGGTTGAGCAAAAGGAAGATGAGGGGAGGAAATTTGATGTGGCTGAAGTTTGACAGAGTACATGTTGAAGGCAGTAGAGATCCGTGGAATAGGAAGGTTAAGAATGGTGGAGACAGAGCTAGAGAGAGGATTTTTGTTGTATTAAGGTTCCCAAAGAGACAATAATAGCACCTGGCACCAGTGGCAGAAAATTATGAGCCTGAGGTTAAAGCCAAGGGCTTATCATTTAGATTGGCAGGCTTGCTGGCTACCTTCCCAACCCTGCTGTCTTTCTCTTTTTTCCTCAAAGCTCTAAAGCCTGGTAAGAAGGTATTAAACTAGAGCTGAGTCTTTGGCTGCAGACCAAAGAGAGGAGATCAAATGGGCATATGGGCACCACTGGCATGTGGCCTGGGGATGTGACTTGGAGAGAAGTCCTGAATGATGCTGTGTAGCACTTAACTCTTGGTCTGACTCTGAGGGTTAGGTAGGCCTGGGAGGAGCAAATCAGGAGGGAGGTAAAGCACTTCCACCTGAAAGTGTCTACCAGAAACTCTGCATGTGAATAGACAAGGTTGGGGTTTTGACCTCTAGCATTTTGCTCTCAGAGCACCACTCAGAATGATGCCTACTGAACTAATAGAAGGAAAACCCAGTCTCCCATATCTACTGGCAGTGTTTAGTGGTGGGCTGCCAGCTGGCGACAGAAAACATCACTCAGCGAAACTTAGAGATCCTAACTGCAGCAACAACACAACTGGTTAAAACGTGATTGGATGTGGGGTGAGCAGCGATCACAGAGTGGGTGCTGGATTAGATCCCCAAGGGTGGCCATCCTGCAACATATGCGTGGTCTGCCTCTTGTGTGTTGACTTCTGCAGGTCCTTTTCCAATAGGGTTTTCTGAAGGATATTTTCTTTCTTGTTTTGACACAGTACAGTGCAGGAGGATAATGCTGGCATGCTGTTTCCCAGTCCCTGAGTTCAGCCCAAGTAATCTCAAGGGCCTTAAGTTTTGCTGCAACCTGTGTATATTTTTCAAAAACACCAGCTTGGAGATGCTGCTTGAAGTGAAGGTCAGGACCTTCTCTACAGTGCTCTCCTCTTCTGCAATAGGGCTGGATTGTCCTCATCTCCCCCAGCCTTGGTGTGTCTGGACTAGAGGGGCTGCCTGGGCTGGGTCCCAGTGTGGCTGCTGAGTTGGCCAGATACCTCTCCCTGCCCACTCCTCCCTTAGCATGTGGCTCACTGTGATACAAATATCTCATCCTTGCCTGGGGAGAGAAGGAGTCTGCAGGCGGCTCCGCCATATGCTGTCACTGCCCAAGTTGTATTTGGTCTGTGGATGAATGGATCTCTCTTCAGGCGTAATAAGTTGCATCTTTTGCTTGTGGTAGCAACCTCTGAAAAGGAGAGAGCCTTACAGTTTAGGTCTTTGGAGGACCAGTGAAGTGGCTTGAGGAAACTGGAGAGGGTGAATGGCTGTTTAGAACCAATGTGGTTATTCCTCATATAGGCCAGAGGGCATCTGATGGGGGTAGCGGTTTTTTGCTTGCTTTTCTGACTGTGTTATATAGGTTAGGAAACTGAAAGAAGCAGTAGAGGTAGATGAGGGTTTTTTTTCCTCTTTGTTCCTACTTTACCACCACTAAGCATTGAATTCCCTTAGAATTCAGCAGCCACAAGATAACAGGGGCTGCTATGGCTTAGAATTCAAGTTACAGACTTGTTCAAAGCACTATACAGAAGAGATGGTAGCAAGGAATGGAAAACAAGAGCTTGTTTTTCCTTAGCTTTTCTCTGGCATTGCTTAGCGCTGTATCTGTGAATCAGGACACCTTCCTTGCCCAGCATGGCTTGGCAGTGATGTCTGAGAGGTGACATGGGTGTGCTTTGCACCCTGCAGTCTCCCATGAGGCACTGCCTGGGAGCGAGAAGGAAGGAGGGAGGAGGTAGTGTGAGTTTGGTAACAGCAGGAACAGGGCAGTCATGTGGTGGTGCCGATTAACTATTAATGCCGGGCGTTTGTGCTCCAGTTTGTCACCACAGATGGAGAGCAAGCAGCTTGTCCAGGGCATGTCTGAGTCTTGAAAATGCAGCAGCCATTACTGCTCAATAGGCAGAAGCTGGCTGAGCTTTTAAGGCCAAGCCCGTGACCAGAGTAAACAGTCTAGGAAATGCTGTTTTTGAGACAAGCTTTGGAGTGGTAGAATAGCCAGCCTGGCTGTCAACAACACAGCTGTCCTTGGCATGGGCTGGAGTTTAGCTCTGATTTTCTGCCTTAGCTCTGAATAGCCTCTCCATTGTTGGCTCACATGAGAACCGCACCGCTGGGCTCTGCTCGCGCTTTCTTTCAGCCTGTTGATGTCAATGAGAGTTTTGGGCATTGGTCCACAGCTCATCTCACAGGAGGAGGCGCTCAATAGAAGCATCTACTTCTCATGTAGATGGAGATTGAGTTAAACCAGAGCAGATTCACATGTAAAACTCCCTGCCCTTCTCCAGAGCTGTGCGCCCAGATATGCTTCAATTTGTTTTGAAGAAATGATGACCAGTAAGGGAGAGACCAACCCTCCCTCTTCAAGCCAAAAACACATGTAACAACATTTTTTCTTAATTAAAGGCTTCAAAAACATAGGTGTCCTGGTACCACAGGTAAATTGAAAAAAAGCACAAATGAAGACACTTAAGAGAAACCCTATGAAACTTGCTGGTTTTCTTCATTGCAAACAATCTTTTTGGTTTCCTGCTGGACTTTGATTGCTTATGCAAAGCAGTTTTCATAGGAATGAATTTGCAAAACTGAACTTTGTCTATAATGTTGGGAACTTAATGTAAATGAAGTCTGTGGTCATGTCTATACTAGGATAAACTGTATTTTTAATTCAAAAACATGCCTGTGCTTTAAAATCCTGGCATTTCCTTGCAAGCTGTAATTTCACCTACATGTGTTTGTTTATAGAAAAAACAGGTTGATCAGCTGTACAAAGGATAAAACCCTAAAATGCTTTGCAAGTTACTTTGCAATTTTATTGTAAGCATGCTCTTTTTGACAGCATAAACAAAATAAACATTTGTCTACCTGTGGAGGCTTTAGAAACTCCCTATCTTTCCTATCATTTCAGAGGCTCATCAAACAGTCCTGTAGGCTCTGCCATGATGGTATGTGGGCATATTATGATTAAGAAACAAGGAACAGTTTTTAAAAAATCATTTTCCAAATTGCAAATCTAGTGGATCTGTGTACTTCCTAGTATAGGTAGAAATATCTTTAAAATAGAGCTCGTCAGATGCCTGATTTTTCTGTAAACCTGTTCCTTGCTATGTTTCGGATGATGTGGTTTGCAGCTGGGGGAACCGCCATAGGTCAGGGAATGCCCTGAGTTTGTTCAGGAAAGTTTGTTACTGCTACTGTTTGCTGTATGTGCAGGAGACAGACAAACCTCACACAAGAACGCGGTGTACCCGACTGGATGATAAGACTATATATTGAGCATACTTTAAAGTAAGTCTTAATCTAAGCTGCAATGCTTTGTTCAGAGCTCTGGTGGAAATAGCACAGCGAGTTCATGGTAAGTTTGTTTTCATTGTAGTACTGAATTTGGTGTGCTATCCAATCAAGCTCTTAGCTAATTTTCAACTTAATATAATTTCTTGTCATCCTCTGAATAACACAACCAACCCTATTAGTTTCTAATTATTGTTAGCAGAAAGAGTGCAATTATGAGCACTGGAAATGGTGCTCGTGGAAAATATTTTCTAAGCAGAAAGATTTATAGTACAACTATTTTAGTATTCTTGTGTCTTTTCTTTCATAATACACCAATGTTCTATTCAAGCCTGACTGCTACAAGAAATGTGAAAGGCATTTTTGCTGTGCTAGTTCATCCCGTTTGCATTTTGCAGACTCTTACTATGGGCAGTTATGCTGAACAGCCTTTGGACTCTCTCTAGAGCTGAGTGAAACGGTAAACCACAAGAAGCTGAAAAAAAATCAGATTGCTATCTCATGATGGGGCTGCTGGTAGGGTTAGAGGTAGAAAGCAGCTGTAACTACTGCTGCAAGTGTGAGACTTGTTGCTCAGTCTGCTGTATAAAACTCTGTACTGAGTTGAGGCACTGGTTCATTTGCTTTCCAAATGCAAGCATCCAAATAATTCAAACACCCTCAAGACCATTCATATAATGTGGTATAAACTTTTGCTCTTGTTATCAACCTTTCTCTGCACAGGGGATCCTAATGAACTTGGCCTTGGGACATTGTGGTTTCTTTTCAATGAGTTAACCTGAGCTTTTGCCCTTCTGCAGTGTGGTGAGTGAAGGAGCACTCTTGGTCTTAGGGCATGACCGTTTTGTAAGCGTGAGATGGGCCAAAATCCTGAGCTGAAAGAAGGAAACACTGAAATGATTTGTGCATTGAAATTGATGCCTGTGTTACGAACACTGACGTGTTATACAGGCTCTGATATGGATCTTGCAAGCTATTGAGTTGATGGTTTATTTCCAACTATTTGGAGAGTGGATCTTGATGCAGACAGTGGAGTGGCATGCTTGAGGGCAGCAGTTCTCCAACAAGTACTTCATGCACAGCTCTGAGGGTTGCTGTGCCCTGCTAACACCTGTTTAGAAGGGCAGTGATCTGCTTCTGGCTCTGATGGTGCCTCACTGCCCTCACATAGGGGAGTTTAAAAAAGTTGGCAGGAGTAATGTGTATCCTGTGCTGGTACCTATGGACAAAATGCTGAAGCTCACTCAGCATATTGAAGTGTGCAGAGAAAAGCACTGATTGCTGAATTGGTTGTATTGTTTCTTGCATTGGGGATGGTTCCCTGGACCAGCTTTACACCATCTTAAGCCTTGTGCAGCTGTGAGGATGTGAATGAAGGGATGCAAAATGGGATCAGAATCTGCAAGCGCTGATCAGCAGTGCTGAAGGGAACTGTGTGCCTACTTCAGAGGAAGGACAGTGCGCCAGGCCGGAGATACTGGCTCCTCTGAAATATTTGCAAGCTGTTCCCGTGGGTACAGGCCTAGGCCAGCCTTTCCAAAGTTGGTAGGTTGAACCCCATCACAAGTTCTGAGTTTCAACACTCAGGCACCACCTGAGCAAGGCCCTGTGTGCTATACAGCGTTGGTCTGCGAGGCACGTGTGGGCAGGCACTGCTGCATATGGGCATGGGAGAGCATTTTCCAAGCACAGTCGTTAGTTATGTTCTGCATAAATGGATTAGCTTCCTGGAGTAAGAGGCCTTTATCCTACTAGCTGACTAGCTGCTTCAGCATGTTCCCTTGTCACTAAAGTGTAAGCGATGTTCACCGGGGAAGAGGAGCAGGGAGACAAGTAGGTGATTGGGTGGGGAGTGTGGGAACAGTTGGCTTACATCATCATTTCTCTCTTTGGTGATTAGTCTTGTATACTCCCATTTCATGGATGTCTATTTGTAGGCAAAAAATGGTATCTTGGGTTTGTTAATCATCTTCTGATCTCCAGTTTCTAATATAGTATTTGTTTATTTTCATGTGCTCATGCAAACACAAGGGATTTCCCAAACAGGCATAGTCATGTGAAAGGAGAATATGCTCAAATATTTTGCAGGGCAGTGCAGACATGATACATGTGTGTGTCTTGGGAGGAGAAGGAGAGGGACTCTGTTGCCCTGTGTTCAGAGCCCGAGCAAGCCCCATGGCTTGGGATGTTTGCTTCTTTTTTGAAGACAGGCTTGTTTTGGCTTTCCAAAGCTGTTTATGTAGTCAGTCTGCATTTGGCTTTTTCAAAGTTTCCCCACTGTCCATGAATCCAAGTTCTCATCTGAAGATGTGACCTTATGTGTTTTCTGCTTAAATTTCCACTTATGAGTGCTCCCAGCAGCACCAGATGAACCCAAGGCAAGGGTTCCCACAGGGTAATGTCCTTTGCACTCAGCTGGAGAGCGTGGGAGGCAATTCAGAGCCACCTTTTGAGGTTTCTATTGTGAAGATCCAGGCCACTGACAAATCCTTTCTTCATTTAGTGCAATGAGTATACCTCATGTTGCCCTATTTTTGAGAAGCTCCTCTAAGACCAGTCCTCTGGCTAAAAATCTGATGAAAAGGTACATGTTCCAGGTTCTCCTCAGAGAAACCCACTGATCTCTGCTGGATGTTTTCTGTGGTGGATTAGGTAGATCTTGTGTGGGTTTTATCCCTCCTGAAAAGTTCCTTGTGCAAACTTTAGGGTAGGGTTTTGGGCTGACAAACAGGCATTCAGGTCCAAGAATTTTTACTTCTAAACATAAATATGTCATATGAACATCTAAAATATTCTAGTTGTGTCAAAATCAGGAAGAAATTGGCTTAGAAATCTAGACTTGAAACCATTTTGAGCTGGTCATTTTGGCCTATTTTCTCCTTTTGCCATCCACACATACATCTATCCTTTCATGTGGCAAACCTGTATGAGCACGCACTCTCTTCTGGAAATCTGGTGTTCCACATGCTTGGCTGTTCCCTTTGTGGCTGGTGTGCACGAGGCCCTGTGGCTTGCACAGAGCATTTGGAATGTCTTGTTTTTTCAGTTACCCAAGGATAGTGTAAAGGCACACACTTTTTCCCCTGCGTCCTCTGGATTTGGAGCAGCCATCTGTGGATTCTCTTCCTCTCCGTGTCCCTATAACATCACAGATGACAAGAGTTGGTACCTTTCAGTGATTTTAGCATTTTTCATCTTCTTTCCCAGGGTATACAGCTGTGTGACTTTCAGAGCTCTCTCTGTATCTCCCTGCTTAAAGGGGAACTGTGTTTACTCTGTTGCCTGACTTGCGTTGATGTCCTAACCCCTTCTTGGGGCACTTGGGGACAGCATTTAAACAGCAAATGGCAGAAGAGTCTGGGGCTGCTTGTTTCAAGCCCCCAGCACTGCCAGCTCCCACATGCTGCAGCAGCAGTGGTGAGGAGAATGGGATAAAGCTGCAGGAGGCAGTGTGCCTTCTGCCCTAGCTCTGCCTGAAGCAAAAGTCCATGGGGAAGGAGGGCTTTGGAGTCATGTCCAAGCCAAGGCTTCAGTTAGAAATGAGATGAACTATAGAGACATCAGATGATATGTTAGACTAGACTGGACATTCCCTGTGGACAACTTTGGAGCCAAGGCCAGGAAGGAAGGGAGGAAACAGTCATGCTGGCTGCCCTGAATTAAAAGCTTTGTAAGCTTTTTCTCAGGAGCTGCTACCATGCCTGCCAGCTGTGAAACTAGACCCCCCTGTCCCTTTGCACCCCTCCTCCCTTCACAGACTCTAGTGAGCAGGAGGCGCAAGCCCAACATTTGAACTTTGGTAACTTTGGCAACTTTGGCATGTGCAGATGAGTGATAGGGAATTAATGAATCCTGCCCTTTCTTTACATTTTTGTTACTCCACAGGTGCTGGAGCTTTTGGTCAGGTCTATTTCCTGCACAAATGGAGCTTTGCATTTTTTCCAGGCCTCAAAGAAAACTCAGTGAGGGATTTGGGGTTGGCATAGAGTGAATAGATGAACCATCTGATGTACCCTGCAGATCAGCAGACTCAGACTCTGCCAGACCAGCAGGGAAAGCGGCTGCTGAGCCAGAGATGCTCCATAGAGAGTGTTCACTTCCTCCATCCCCAAATTCCAATCAAAGGGCTAGTGGTAAAAGTGCCAGGGCAAATATGGCCCATTTTATCTGTTCCTAAAGGGGCAGGGCTTCTGTACAGATCCAGAGTATATTTGGAAACTGTATGCCACAAAGGAGACAGAGGAGCAGTAGAAAACCAGAGTCACCTACAGACAGGCAGAAAGTCTGTTTGCTTAGACCACAACTGTGTGATTAGGTAGTTGTGTTTATGTTAGCTGTGGCTCTAGTGTGATATGCAGGGAAAACTTCAAAAAGCAGCCTGTAATTTGAATAATTTAATCTGTTCTCTGGGCCTTGGGAATAGTGGGAATTCAGATGTTCTGCCAGGTGGCAGACCTTGCTGGCCAGACTTCAGCTCACTCTCTTCTGTAGCAGGCACTGACCAAGCCCAGCAGCCTGGTGCTACTCTGCAGTGATCACTTACACTCTTCTGGACTGCAGTGCAACTGGGCTGTGCTTATTTAGAGAGCAGTTACTGGTGAGACTGTTGCTGTTCTGCCAGTTTGTATTTGCTGTAGGCTCTCACCCATTTCTCCTCAGCAGTGATAGCTGAGCCCCTCCCAGCAGTGCACAAAATGCGGTGATTAAAGACACCATGTTGGAAAGGATTTTGGTGACCACAGGAATTACTTCGTTTTGGATTTCATGGTGCACTGTTTGCTGAGTGTGTGATCCCGTGCAAGTCCCTGTAGTACATCTCTTTTTGTAAGGCCTTGCCTGGCTTTTTTAAATTTGAATTTGTTCTCAATGATCACTTAGTAATCAGTACTTCCTCTGCTGCGTTGTCCAGATACACTAAGTTGTCAGTGTTTGCACTATATGGAGGCTGTGGATTTTTGGCCCTTGCTGGCAGGGGTGCTGCCTGGATAACTGGGACTCCCATCTTGATAGAGATGGGAGCCCTTTATGACAATGTTAAGAGACCAAATGTGCTGATGTTTTGAAGGAACTTCAGATGGACTGAGGATAAATGTGGCAAAAAAAGCATGAATGACTAATTCAACTGAATATTAACTAGAAATAACTTTCAAAAGAGTTCAGAGGCTTTTCAGGATGTTCCACAGTATCACCACAGCTTAGTGTTTGGATGCCAGGGTTTGTTTTTGTAGGAGGGGACTGTTGGCCAAACCATTTGAGTTAGCCTGTATTTTAAAATGCTGTGAGGCTGTTTAACTTCTGATGGAGAAGTCTGGAGACTGTGACTGATGATAATTGTAACTTAAAGCTGTTGCTGAACTATAGCCTTCCTGTTGCTATGCTGCTTCAGGGGCTGGGCAGGGAGCTTATGTCTGTGTCTGGTACATGGATGTGCTGGATAGTGGCCTTGCACCCCTGGGCCCAGACAGCGGGTGTTCCCCTGGCAGAGGGCATCCCTGGTGATGCAAATGCAGAGTACCCTCAGGTGACTGCTAGGAAGGCTTGGCCCCCTGGTTTGTCTGCCAGCTTAAGTCGTGTGCCTGGGAGCCTGAGCCTGGATGGGGGTTAGTGTCGGCTGGAGTTGCTTCAGCTTAAAAGCAGTAAGTAGGAGCCTGTGACTTACTTTTTTTTCTGTACAGTTTTTGTACTGAAGGGCTAAGAGGTGATGCCCATGTCCTAGCAGCACTACTCAGTGCCAAGGAATTAAAAAAGCCAGTCCAAAATCAACGTACAAAATAGCTTTAAATTTTTTTTACTTGTTATTCTCCTAAATAATAAATTTTCCTAGTAATAAAGAAATCCTCCCCAGTAAATTGAGAGGGCAGACCTGGCTTTGCCCCTTGTATAAAACCCAACACTGTATTGGCGAAAGGACAGGAACCATGGCTGTGCTCCCTCGTGCCCTGCCACGTGGGCATGAAGCTCTCCTGGGTGGAGGATTTCTCTAAAGCAGAAGACACTGCGCTGTGATGTTTAAGCCTGAAGGTGCACGGAGCTGTTGGGTTGGGAAAACACTGAAAGCTTCCACCTTGCTACTGAACTCTGGCTGGGGTCTTCCTGGGCTTTCACATCTGGCCTCTGGAAGCACTGCCTTTGGGGGTAGCCGATCCCCTTCCTTTAGCTCAGCCTGTGCTCTGAAAAGGGCCTTGCTGGAATCCTCTGCCTCCTCAGTAGCGGGAGGCTGCTGCCGCTTTGCCCGCATGTGCCTGCCCGCCCCGGTGGGCAGCAGCTGTGGGCCTCCCTGCTGTGCTGTCACGGTGCCACGCGGTGGGACGGAGGTGGGACGCGGTCAAGCAGAAGCCTGCAGCCGCAGCGTGCTGCACAATGGCCACTTTGTGCAGCGCCCTGACCTCTTCTGCCCACTGTGCTGCAGCTGCACCCCTGCCCTGCGCCTTAACCCTCTGAACGCCCTCCCCGCCCCAGCAGTGCCGGGGCAGGGGACGGGCTCTCATCAGCAGCTGGCTAGTGGGAAAAGCTGTTCCTCCTGGCCCAAAGCTGTCTCTGAGGGCTGTTAGGGAAGGAGATGGAGCAGGCTCTTTGCTCTGAAATGCCTTCCCAGGGGAGGAGAGCCATAGGGCCGTGCTTCCCTGGCTGGCTCACTGTGTGTAATGGGATTGGCACCGGGCTGGAGCTCACATGTGGGCGTTGCCTCTGCATCAGCATCCACTTCACCTCGCTGTCCCAAGATGTGTCTTATTGAGGCCCCTTCAATCCTCGGCTTAATGGGCCATGAAGCTGCCTCCCTGCCTTGCTGTGAGGCAATTTTCTCTGTGCACATTGCATCACTGGGCATGGTTTTTCCCTTTTCGTCAGCCCTCTGCTGTGACTTGGAGTGCAATTTCTCCTCACACTGTACTGTTTCTTCTTTCAGTTCTTTTTTCTTTTTTTTTGAACAAAGCAAGCAACATCATCGGTCTGCTTCTCTCTTTCTGTGCTAGCCATTCAAGCTTGGTCTGCGTTCTTGTTCCTGAAAGACTCTGGACAACTGGGAAGCTGTCTGGTAGGGTTAACAGCATGGAAGTAAAACAGGGGTTATAGAGCTGAGGAGGCTTTTTCTGAAAGCTTGGACTGTTTAAACTTTGTAGCCTGTCAAGAGCCTTAAGATGTCAACAAGAAACAGAAATATCCCTACCTTTAAAGTGCACTTGTCCTGTGGAGGGTCATAAGCAAAACTAAAGAAAGGCAGACTTCTGGCCTGCTTGCTGTTCTTTGGAAAGTCTTATCTTTGACTCAAATTAAAGCACAGTTACTGAATACAGATTTTTTTTTTAATTTTTAAATCTCTTTCATTAAGCAAGTGAAAATCCCTGCAACATTCTTAAATTGTAACAAGCTGATTGTATATCAGTGTGTAGCATTTGATGAAGTGTGTCATTAAATGATGAGTTATGTTGGGAAACTGAGAGTTCCCGTGCTCTCTTGCATGAAATAGACTAAACTGGTCTGAAAAAAACAGTAATGGTTAAACTGCATCCAACTCTGGACAGGCCCCTAGGTTTAAAACTATGACCAGATAATAAAATTAAATAAATAATAGCAATTACTGCCCCCCCCCCCCCCCCCCCCCCCATGGACAAAATAATTGCTTTTTCTTGTGGAGGTAGTGAAAATGAAACTATTCTACAACCAAAACTGTGTGTATAAAAAGCAGATGTAAGATGAAAAGTGTTTATTAATATATATGAATGTAAAATATTTTGCATTGTATGCTGGTTTAAGAGTTTTTTCAAACTCATAAACATTTGAAAAATAAGTTGTGATGCCTGTCTTTAAACTGTGCATTGACAGAGATTTAAATACTTAGTTTTGAACTGCTGCAGCAGTGTGACATAAATTCATTCATCTTGGGGATATCCTAGAGTGATCTTGCATTAAGAATGCCTGTATTTTGATTGTTAATATATATTACAGTCATCTGGATGGTGCAGTTTGTATAGAATAGTTCTGTGGTAGCTTTTGTGCATAAGCAGATACAGGCATTGCCTGTTTCCTTCTGGATTAGTTCAGAACTGCTCAATTTGGTGTTAGAGGACTTAGAGCACTGCTGCTTAAGCAGTTGGAGATATTTCCTGAAGCAAGGCTGGACTGGAGAGCCGTGCTCAAAGGGAAGCAGGGCTGGTGGCTCATCTGCTCTAATGGGGGTATTTTGATGTGGCGGGGATGTGCAGCAAAGCCACACGTGTTGCAGATCAGGGGTTCATTACTACATTTCATTTGGTGAATATGTGACACTGTTATTTCCAGTCCCTGCAACTTTCTTTTGAATCCAGGCCCAGGACTGAGAGAGTCTCTGGGTTATGAGCTGGAGGTGAGATTGGTGGGTGGGTTCTTGGGCTGAACTGATGCTGCTGCTTTCTGGAGGGTTAACCCTAAAATGTTCCAATTCAGCTTTGCTTTTAGAGCGAGGCATAACTCTTGTGTCCTCAAAAAGGCTTTAACATTTCCTTAGTCGTGTCATTTCCTCCTTTTAGTAGAAGTCACAGTAGATAGCAAAATAAACTTCCCTTCATGCAAATAATAGTGCTCCCAAGCTGTATGTTTCAGCTCTGATGCCAGCAGTTCTGTCAGAGACCAGCAGGAGAGACTTTTTAATTGAAATAGGGACACTGCCTCTTTTTTTTCCATTTAATTTTCTGCAGGTGAAAGAAAGTTTTGGAAACCATACCCTATGGTTTTATTCTCAGCTCTGCTACTACTATCCTCCATGACCTTTGACAAATCTCTGCTCTGCTCATTGTCATAACTCCCAGAAAGTAGCTTAAGGAAATAAAACTGCACTTTCACATTGGTCTAGTAGTTAGGAATGATCCTGGGGTTACTAAACTGAATATGTCACCTTCCTTATAGGCCATTTCCCCTGCTTTAGGCTACTGCAAGTCATGTAGCCACATAAATGTTATTTCAGCTCTGCCTTGTATCTGTGTAAATAGGAGTTAATGAGTTGCTGCATGTCGTGGTTGGCTTGTGACGTGGAGGTCTCCAGAGGGAGGATGAGGAGAGGCTGCCGTGGAAAGTCCCTGGCTGTTGCTAGGCAGCACTGCATTTTAGCTTCCCCGTCCGAAAGTCTGCACTCAGGTTTGGCAAGGAAAGGGAAAACTGAGGGATGGAAAACCATTCAAAGATGGCTTGACTTACTTTTTGTAAAGCATGGCTTTACTGTGCTGGGTGCAGAAAGTGTGTGGCTGCTAGTGAGGTGGAAGCAATTTGATTAAATAGAATAGCATTTGATAACTGGCCTTCCATGTATTCATTCTCAGCTACAGGATCATGTGGCTGGCTTGCTCTCTCTCTTGCTCTCTCTGTTTTGGATCTTACTATGATATGGGACCTGGAAGCTGTAAGAGTGCAGCACAAGTGGTCTTGCTCTGCTTTCAGTCTAAGTGGAAATAAGAGAACCTAGCAGTTCCAGGGAGCTTCCTATGCTGAGGTTTATGCTCCCGTTTAACAGGCTGTGGATGAGGGGATGTCGTGTTTTAATTTTTCTACTAAGTCCATCAAGAGGAACACCAGGAACAAAGAGGAAGCACAAGAGGAACAAAAATTGTTACTTAGGGTATCTTGGTCTTGCTGCACAATGAAACTTTTGCAAACCGTAGCAGTAGCGTAAATAGCAGTAAGATTCTCATATAATTAAAGCTTATCACAACAGCATCACTAAAAAACACTTGTGTTTTCTACCAGAAGAGTAGGACTTGGGATACAGCTGAGCACTTGAATTCCTCTTGGAAAAGTCTGGCTGGTTGTCCATCTACCTACAAGCCTTTCATTCAGTCTTTGGTGTCATCTTGTAATTTCTGTCTCTGTTGCTCCTCTCTACATGTTTTAATAGAAGGCCAGGATGGGTAAATATCTTGCTGCCTCTGCTGATTTTAGTTGGGAAATAATGTCTTTTGTTGCACCCTGATGAAGTCATTGGGGGACCTGTGGGTGTGACCATGCTAGGCATTTCATCTGCTGGACTGTACTGGAAGGTGTTATACTTGCTCCCTCGCCAACAGAGCTCTGTTTTTCCCCTTTCAGCAGAGGATTCAGTGGTGCTACTGAGGCACTGTAGAATTTTGTGTCACAGCTTCACTTCATCTTGGGGGTTCAGCCAGTACCACTATAATGCTCAGCTTTACAGCAGCCTGGAGAAGCTGAGGGTCTCACCCAAAGTCATGCAGCTTGTGGTCAAATGGAATGCAGCAGGATGTGTTCTGCTCTAACAGCATTCTTCCCCTAAGCGATGGGGCTCAAAATCACAAGTCCTGATTGTCACTTTTATCCCACCAGTGGGCTTGTGGCTTGAGCTATCTAGCCTACCCTTCCTCATCCCACCCGCCAACATTTCACAGCAGCTGGAAGAAAAGCTTAAGAAGAGACCAGAACTTTGCAAGACCGCACAACTTGCCACTTTGCCCTTTCCTGCACCCTAAGTTTTGTCAGCCCTACCAAGATCTCCTTCCTTCTCTGTCTTTTTCACTGTGTGGTTGTGAGGGTCTTAAGAAAGGCAGTGACCTCACAGTAAATACCAGCCTTACAGTAGCTGCCTTGCAGCCTGGCTGGGAACAGAGTCCTGTGATATTTTATAGGAATTCCCAGAGGATTACTTGTTCAGTTGGACAGCCTTGGGCTGGGCTAGTTCAGTTCAGCAGTTCCTTTTGTCTCCTAGCTGGTTTGTGCAAAGACCGGTTGGGTCCTTTTAGGTTAGAAACCTTGGAGCTGTACTGTCAGGTCAGACCTGGGAACAGAGCAATCAGGCATGGCTCCTGTTGAGCCCTTTGAATAATGGAGACAGCAGTCGGATTCACCTGCTAAAGGATTAACAGAAAAAGCTCAAAATCCTTGCAGCACCTTCCTTCTTCCCCATGCATGCTTGGATAGTGACATAAACTGTCCTTGAGCCCCAAACTATTCGTGAAAGTTTCAAAGTGGGATGTGAGTGTGCCAAGTTCTGGATTTTAGATCAAAGAGGCTGATGTGCGTAGAAATGCTGGGTGGATCTCTGACTCCCTCTCCAAGTTTTGTGCAGTAATGTGGATTGGGACTGCAAAGACATGCTTATGGGATGTAGAGTGACAGAGAGCAGTGGAGGAATGGGACTTCTTCCCACCTCCCAGCAGTACTTTCTACTGGAAAAATAATAAATACTTTCACCTAAGCGCTGACTTCAATTTTGGGGTGGTGCTTTTTCTTCTGAATTTTTTTGGAGGTTGTTTGTATGTTTGGATTTTTTAAGCTTTTTGAGTTTCCAAGCCTCCCTGTACTGTGTTGCCTTTGTCTTGCTTTGTGCTAGAGAAAGCAGAAAGACAACAAACAAAAAGAGAGAAAATAGAAAAGTCTGCCTGTTTACCACTCATATTGGTAAAATGGTGGGATGTCTTTTTACACTCTTTAAGAACTTCATCTGAAAAACATTTCAGTTGCTTTGTAAAAGCATGTGAGTGTGGGGAGTGTTTTCCCATACTTCACACAGCTTTCCAACTGGAGAAGTGTTAAAAACAGGAGCTGGGAAAATCCTTTATTTCACCAGGTTTTTCAGTATGAAAAATGTAATTGAAGTATTTTTTTAAATGGAAGAACTGTTCTCTTGAAGCCTTGTTTTTCCACTTGGGAGTTGTTTTGTGACAATTTTTTGAGGGGAAAGAATGATTTTATTCACTCTCCAGTTTTCAAAACACTGCCTCAAAACTGGGATAGAACTTCAACTCACCCGTTTATTTCTGTAATTTCCCAGAATAATTGCTGGTTCAAGTATATCCTGTTTGCTAAGTTGTGTGGTTCATGTTATGATGACTTTAATGACTCTTGCAATATGTGGCAAAGAGATTTAGGACTGCAGGCAGGTGCTTTTACTTTGTTTTTATTTAAAGTTCTAAATAAATAAGCGTAATGAAAATATCTGTTAAATAATGGGAACATCCACATTTACATGAAATAGACTATTTTTTTCTTTGTAAAGGAAGATAAATTCACCTGCTTCAGGGCAAAGTCTAACCAGTAATTGACAGAAATTAAGAAGAGATTTCCTTTCAGGCAGTTGTTCCATCTCTTTCCTTGTGAAATCTCTTGTATATTCCTTCAAAACCCAGGGTATCAGCCCCTGCCAAAGGACTCTGTGCGTGAGACAGTCTCAGATTAGGATGACTACTTGCTGTCCACCTTTGGTAATTCTTAATCTTTCATATCTCACTTAACCATCCATCCATCTTGTTTCAATGAAATGGTGATGAAAAGAGACTCCTTACAATATCTGTCTTTCTATTCCTTCATGGTATTTCTACTAATCCCTGGATTCTACTTCTCTTTCAGAAGATGCTGCTCAAGAAGAATTGTGGAGCGAAGACTAGAGTAATTAAAATTCGTGTAAGTTGCCGTTTTCTGGTGCAGTTCCTTCGTCTTTCCACATATACCTAATGTGGTGGTGATTCTCACTGAACATCTGTGTCCAGAAGATGATTTCTGGAGATTTTCTGTGGCTTGATCAGCTGCATAACAAAAGTTGCTACTGTGGAGTATAGAATGTAGTTGCAATTTAGGTTAGGTGCTGACAAGGCTCATAATACATTGTCTTTTCCATTTTGGAGACTGTGGTTTTAAAGCTTCCTTGGAATAAAAGTCTACATCCCACGCTATGAGCTCATACAGCATAGCTGTCCTGTAGGGTGTCATCTGGATCCTTCTTGACCAAGTGGTGTTTGGTAGGGGTGAGAGGTCTGGTAAAAAGCTGGGGAAGCGGGACTATACCTGCATGGTGCACTGGTGTTTGCAGAACCAGATGGTATATGGGACTGGGTGATGGCAGATAAGAGCTACATTGCTCAGGTGGCTTTTTAGCTGGGATGACGCTGCAGTTTCCCGAGCATCTCCGTGCTTAACAGCCTGCATCCCTATCAGGTGTGCTCAGGTCTTGTCCTCGTAGATTTTTGCCTGCACCTCTGAGAGTTTTGTCTTTAGCAGCCTGTTCCCTGCCTCCTCAGCCAACCCCTGCTTCCTTTGTGGGTACCTTGTCTTTCTTTTGGTCAATGCTGTATGGTGCTGTGAGAGATGTATCCTGGGCTGAATCAAAAAGACATGTGATAAGTAGATTGAGGGAGGTGATTCTCCCCCTCTTCTCTGCTCTGGTGTGATCCCGCCTGCAGTGCTGCATCCAGCTCTGAAGTCCCTGACAGAAGAAAGACAGGGAACTGTTGGAGTAAGTCCAGAGGAAGGCCATGGAGTTGTTAAGAGGACTGGAGCACCTTCCCTACAAAGACAGGCTGAGAAAGCAGGGGCTGCTCTGCCTGGAGACGATAAGGCTCCTAGGAGACCTTATGTCACCTTCCAGTGCCTAAAGGGGGCTACAGGTGAGCTGGAGAGGGCCTTTTCACGAGGGTGTGTAGTGCTAGAACAAGGGGGAATGGCTTTAAGTGAAGGACAGTAGATTTAGATTAGATTTTATGAAGAAATTCTTTACAGTGAGGGTGATGGATGCACTGGAACAGATTGCCCAGGGAAGTTGTGGCTTCCCCATCTCTGGAAGAAGAATTGTGGCCAGGTTGGATGGGGCTCTGAGCAACTTGGTCTAGTGAAAGGTGTCCCTGTCATGGCAGGGGGTTGGAACTAAATGATCTTGAAGGTCGCTTCCAACCCAAAACATTCTATGATTCTGTTTGTTTGTGACCTTGCATGTTGTCACCAAAGCAGGTGTACCTCAGTCCCCATGATCCTCTGTGTTTGTGATACACAGGCAAAAACAGGGTTAGGGTGAAGAAAACAAACATCCTTCATGATAAAGCTGCTATTTTCACTGCAGTATTTTTTATGGCCTTGCAAGAGGGATGAATGACAGACCTGGATCCTTTCAAGGTTTTTACCTTGCCCAGCAGGCAATAGGAATGATGCCTTTGTGTACCCAGAAGTGCTGCTGTTGATAAGCATGCTGTTGGATGCCCTTGCCCATCACTGCTCTGGAAATGAATTTGGTATCTGAGAGGAGGAGGAGCAGGCAGAGCTGACTAGAGCCTTGTGCAGAGCTGGAGGTGGTATTTTTCTGACTTCTCATATGCCTTCTGCCAGGGCTCTTCAGTCCAGTCTTTCAGCAGCCCCACAGTGACCCAGTACTTCTGATTGAACGATTAATCCTGATCTCCTATGTGCTCTCGTGCTTCTGCCTGGATTGTTTTCAATATAGCTGTGTCCTCCTGTGCCCCATGAGCTCTTCCCAGACTGTGCCTGTCCTTCAGACCTACCAGCTGTCTAATGCTGCTCCAATGTTTTAGCACATCTTGTTTATCGCCTTCCTTTATGCCTGCCCCGTGCTCTTTCACTGGGTTTTTTCTGGGTGTCTGTCCCCAGACACCAGCTATTTTCAGTGGTGCTTGGTGATGGTTCTCCAGTCCCTTGGGTTTCAGTGATGCCTCACCGAGGTGGTTTCCTGACATCTTAAGCTCATTATTATGGCTTACTATTGTGCCCCTGGAGAATCTGAAAGGAGAATTATCCCTTTGCTCCTTAAGCCCATGTCAGCTTGCACTAAAATAAACAGCAGAAACGGAGAGCACACTTTTCTGACAGATGGCACAAAATCCACTCTTCTCTGGCCAGCCTTGCCAAGCTGGGACAGTGCCTCTCCACCTGAGGCACTCGTGGCTTCCATGATAATAGCATATGATACTTCACAGCCTCTTGCTGGTCTGTTGTGGTGGCAGAGCTGTTAAGTAAAGGTGCATTTTTGCTTCCATTTTTCAAGTGATTGTAAATGCCTACTTTTGTGTACCCAGCTGAGAAAGGAGGCAGCAGGTCTCTGGTAGAACTCTTTGCTGAAGTGCCTCAGCTCTGGAAGCAGCTGAGAGAGGTCGGTACTTCTGAAAGACAGTGCCGTGCTCTCATCATATAAGGGAAACCTCAATCCAGCCAGCAGGACATTCTTGGCATGATATTCCTTCTCAGTGTTGCCCAGCAGCAGAAAAAGAGGTAATGGGCACAAGTCGAAATGTAAGATACTCAGGTTGCCCAGAGAAATTGTGGAATCTGTCCGTGGAGAGAGTCACAGTGTGCCAGGATGCAGTCCTGGGCAACAGGCTCCTGCTGACCCTGCTCAGAGGAGGGGGTTTGAACTCAGCTATCTCTAGAGGTGCCTGCCAACCTCAACCCTTCTGTGATTCCTGGGTCTTGTCCAACATTCAGTAATGGAGTCAGAGCACACTAGGGACCAAAGTTCTCTTAGAAGGGCTAGTCTGAGGGCCTACTGAATGTGGCCTTCTGCAAAGAGTGATAGCAGGAGGCAAGGTGAGAGGCTTGGCTCTCTGTTGCTGAGGGTCTGGTGGCACAGGTTCATTGTTGGACCTGTCCATTGTGGTGAGGGTAGAAGAAATGAAGACAGATCTCATAGTGATGGGTTGACGAGCTGTTACAGGAGGAACCAGGCAGCCGTCTGCGTGTCTGAACAGGAAGCATCACCATGTGAACCACTTTGTTTGTGTCACTGTAGCACTGATGCACAAGTGTTCCTGTTTCAGATCAGGTAGAGTCTCTTTCTGATCTGAGATGTCACAGATATCCAGACAGCATACAGCTGGATGAAGATATAGTGAGTGAACTGATCTGAGGAGCAGGCAGGATATCTAATGGCTTGTGCCAGGGATTTGAAGCAAGGATCCTTGCTTTATCCCTTCAGTTTTCCTGCTGCTGAATAACTTATAGGAGAAGGGATTGTGCTTATTATGTCTTGTGTGAGGACAATGATAAGAGTGACCTTCTAATATCATCAGTGAAGCATTTTCATCTTGTTCTTGCTGAGATCAGTGTCTTGTGGTTGTGAGATGATGCCTGCTTTTAAAAAAACCTTCCTGCTGGCTGATGCTTTGGTTGTCTTGACAGCTTGGGACTTTGCTGGCATGCCAGGGTGCAAGGTGTTATGCTCTCATGCATCATTACAGCTATGCCTTCCTCCGTCTTCTGCTGGAAGAGTCTCCCATGGGAAAGTGAGATGGAGGGGCAGTGTCTTTGCCCTCTGGCATGGAAACACAGCTACAGCCTTTGGAAATGTTTGTGGTCCTTGGAAGCCTTTCTTAAGCAGGTGATCTGGGTTGGGTTTTGCGGCTGTTCTAACACTAAGGTGTCACCTTGCTGTTGTTTCCTGTACTTAAGTTTCCCATGGGCCAGCTTGAGTGGTGATCAGCTACAGCCTTTCCACTCACTCAGCGGTTCTTTAGTGGGATGATGGGATAGGGATGTGGCTAGTCTAAGAACCTAGACAGATTATGGAAGAGAGATTAATAACCTTTTCTAATGTGCAGCAGCTTAGTAAGTTTGGAATGTTTTCAGGAATAGCAGCTGTGAGAGGTGGCAGCCTACAGTGAGGAGCAAATAATATTAAAAAAAAAAAAAAAATCTTGCTTCTGTTCCCACCCAGTAAAGGATAATGGAACAGAAGAATCAGCCCCTGCAGGCAGGTGAGCAGAGATAAATTAGAGGTGACAGCATGTACATGAACTATGGATTTGTACATAATAGGTACATGGAGCAAAGCACGTGTCACTGCAAGGTCAGGGGCAGGCGTTGGCCTATGTGGGTGTTGCACATGAGGTGGGCAGTGTGAGTGTGCAGACCTGGCCACTGGTGCTCCAAAGTGTCAGCCAGCGTCATGTCTGTAACTGGAAGCAAGACACTGGAAGTGGGAGAGGGGCACGCGCATGTGTGGGTATTTTACTGTCCAGAGTGTGTTTGCGGGGTGAGGTGGGTGTTATAATGGAGATGCTTCCTTGGCGCTGGAAGGAGGATGACTGTGACCATGTGCTCGTGGGGTGTAACTGCCTCTGCCCTAGACGAGGCTTGGCCAGCTCTGAATGCAGAGACCTGTCTTCCAGTGTGTCTGTATACCACCAGTCTTCAGTTCTCCAGGCCATCTTGGGATGAGGGTTGAAAGTCTGTAATTTATTCCTATTTTTGTTTTG
Source organism: Lycocorax pyrrhopterus obiensis (assembly GCA_014706295.1). NCBI lineage: Eukaryota > Metazoa > Chordata > Aves > Passeriformes > Paradisaeidae > Lycocorax > Lycocorax pyrrhopterus. The sequence goes on from JACSVZ010000004.1 coordinate 28,625,136, forward strand.
CCTTCACAAACTTCTACATGCAATCTCAGAATGGGATTAGTGGAGCTGAACTTATCTTAAGAGCTGTAGGTGGGTAGAAGACACCCAGGGGCTTACCAGTTGTGTCTCAAGGATCTTGTTGGGGCTGGCAGAAAGGAAGGAAGGATTTCAAGGCCAATCTGATAACCTGGCTGATCAGAGAAATGTTTTCTGCTATGTAAAAATAAGAATTTTAAATTGGAACATAAACCGCTTGTGCTCTTGCCTTGATCTTATCAATGTTGAGAACGCCCTCTGCTTGGACAGGGGCCAGATCCCTCGAATGACTTCCCTGTCTCTTATCTCTTACTCTGCATCCTAAAAGGCCACTGCAGAAACATGCTGGCTTTTCTTCTCCTGAAACAAGGGACCTTTTCAGCTTGGAGCTGAGCAGGAGATGTGTTGGCCAGAGCCTTCTGGGCAGATGCCTGAGCTATTCACAAATGCAAGGCATACCAGGTGACAGAGCAGTATTGGTGCAAACCTCTGGTTCTGGCTGCACAGCACAAAGTAAAGATTTCTAAAAAGCCAGAAGGTTCTGTGTTTATATGCATGTATATAAAACATAGATGTTGCCCCTTCCGTCACAGGCTCCCAGGGAGCTGTGCAAGCATTTAGCATTGGATGCATATAAATATGCAGATAAATACCATGATTGCAATTCCGAAGTGAGTTATACTGAGAAACCAGCAGAAAATGTGACTCACCTGAAGAAGGACAGGGTGAGGAGAACTTCAAGCCATGTTCCTAGAGCTGTGTCCTTATTCATCAGCTCGGGCATCTCAGGCAGCAGAAATCCCAAACTGCAGCTTGCTAACAGTTTCCCAAACCTTCCTGGTTGTTTTTAGTATGTGACTCGTGTCTAAACCTGACCCTGGCCTTAGAATCAACGAGAGAGACTCACCTCCTTGGCCAGCCACAGCCTTGGATTACTTGCTGGTCAGAAGCCCCTCATGGAGATTTTGGTATTCCAGTTCCCCAGGTGGTGTCTTGTCTCCAGCTGATGGGCATGTCTCTGCTGAGCAAAGTGGAGAAGGGCCTCTGCTAAGTGGGAGCATGAACATCCCTTTGGATATCCTACGCTCCTCCCAGCCCAGCCACTGAACTTCCTGCTGAAGATGATAGTTGGTCCTGGAGAACCCCAGCCCTTGTTCTGAATAATTCCTGACAAAAGACTTTTTCCAGAGTTTGCTCTGGAAAAGTGGGGAAGGGTCCAGTGTAGCCAAGGGGGGATTGCCTCTGTCTGTTCCAAATATCTGGCTTTTACTGGATTTCATGGCAAAGGCTAACCAGCCTTTAGCCTGCCTGTAGCAGGTAGAAGTGGGACTGTCATGTCTCTCTTCTGTTTCCTTAAGGACAAGAACTTCTATTACTGCCTGCTTTTCATAAATTCCTGCCATGTATGCCCCCACACCTGTTGAATCATGTAAGTGCCCACAGAATAGACTTTGTGGAATAACCGAGAGCTCTGTAATCCACACAGCACCATGAAAGCAGTGAGTGGCTGGTGAGTGAGGAGGCTGACTTCCTATTTTCAATGCTGTTCTTGCCTTGTGGTCTGATGTGGGTTGTGGGTCTGGTTTAAGAATAGGGGGAGGTGGGGAGTGGTGGAAAGGAGGTGCAGCTCAGTTGCTCCTGGGACAGCCTTGTGTGTCAATGGCAGCTATGGCTAGCAGCACCGTGGTTCAAGGGACTGGAAAGTGGCAAGGCATGTTTCACAGAGAGAGGGTCAGATTTAATGATTTCTGGGTCATACCTGGGTGATGGAGCAGAGAGGGAGGTGTAGGGGATGGCACAGGGTGACAGAGAGCCACTGTTTTCTGTCAGAGCTTAAAGTCCAAGATGGCTGATTAGGCACATCTACTCACTGCATCCAGGCCCACTGCAGTTGTTCCCGACTCCCTTTTGTTCGCGTGGCTGTGGGAACCTGGCACCCGTTGCCTCTCCCAGTCACTAGAGCTGTAATCCTCTTTTCCCACACACCTCTCCCATAATACACCCACTTCCTGCGCTTGGCTTCCACAGCTGGGGTGGTTTGTCCAGGGGCAAGCGCACTATGTCAGCATGTGTTCGCAGCCTGCTCATGCCAGGCTAATTAATCCTCACTTTGCAGGTTTAATTTGTGTACCCTTCAAGTTGAAAGCAGCGTGCTGCTCTGTGCCAGCCTGCCTGGCCAGAGGGAATCTGCTTGCCCTGGCCTCATGCAAACTGGAAGCTGCACACGCCCAAGTACGCACCATGTGCCAGCTCTGGGAAGCATGGTACCTGGGGTTCCTGGCCCCAAGGGAGGAAGACTGAGAGGCAGCTGATGCGATGTCTTTGAGAAGAGGGTGTTCCTGCTACACAGCAAGAGCTGGAACAGGGAGGGTGGAGAGGAAGGAAAGGATGAGGTAGTGTCACTTGTGTACAGACCAAAGCTAAGGACTCAGATGCACGTGGAGATTTAGGGCCAGATTGTGCCTTGCCTGTGTCTGTGTTTGTTTGGAGCTACTCTTGTGCCTGCCTCTCCTCCTGCTCAGGCACATGCAGACCCTGTAGTATTTTCAGGAACTGCAGGAACCACAGGCGATTTCTTATCACAAGGAAAAAAGTGGGTGCAAGACACAGCTCACTAGTAGGGAAATGTGGGTTCATTCACTTGTTCTTAAGAGATTTGTTTTGCCTTCAGAGCATGACCTTTACTGGGACCCTGGAGTGGTGAGTTGCCCAACTTGGCCAGGGAGCACCAACAGACTGCCCCTCTGAATGACCCATCTGTCCCTTTTATTCGTGCAGCCTCTTTCCTTCAGGTTGTCAGGCAGGCAGAATCAAAGCTTGCAGTCAGCTTTGTTGAAGACGTATCTAAAGATGTGTGAAAGAGAGGAGAAGAAAGGCTTATCATGCTGGTGCCAGCAAGCACCCATAGCTGAAACTGGCTATTTCTGCTTTTGGGCAAGTGACCAACAAGCATCTGCTAGGCCCTTTGAAGTACCTTCCAAAAAGGTTCAGTGTTGTCTGTCTGGTGGCACCTCTGTAAGTCTGGTAGTTGCCACCTGACAACTCTGCACGCACATTTGCAAATGTTTGATATTTTTAAAAAATTTTTTTAACCTTTCTAAGAGGAATGGGGATGTGTTTGTAAACCATTGAACTGCTCTTTGCAATGTGGTGGTAGAGAAAGAAATAGGTGTTAGGCAGCCTTATGTTGGTGATGGAAGACAGGTCTTTCAGTCCTTTAGGGGAGGGTAATGAAAAACAGAGGAAAACTGTGCTAACGGCAAAGTTTTGGGTTCCTTGTCAGAACAACATTTGGAGATGACCTTTTCCTTTCTTGGAAAAGAAAGGAACAGAGTAGTCATAAAATGAAGTTCTGTCGTGGTCTATCTTTTAACTATTCCTTGAAATAAAATTCCCTATGAACCTGGGGGTGGAGGACAGACTTTCAGGAGGAAAGGAGTTTGCCTGTGAAAAGTTACTCTTTGAGCTGCTCCAGGTCTGTGACTGGAATAAATTGTCAGAGGCCCTATTGGAGTTAATGAATAAGCAGTTAAATGTGAATTGTTGCTCCACTGGAGGAGCTGGTCCTGCTTGCCAGCAACTATTTCTTGAAAATTGCCTGAAGCAAGACTGTAATTGAAAAGAAATCACCTCTCATCAGAAGGCTGAAACACCTAGAAGTTAATTAGTTCATCCTGGCTGCCTAGCTGTGGTGTACTGTCGTGGCTTAACCCCACTATGAAGTTGTTAACTTGCTACCTCTGTGGGATGGGGGAGAGAGTTGGGAGGATAAATGTGAGATAGCTTGTGGGGTGAGATAAAGACAGGTTAATAGGGAAAGCAAAAACTGTGCATGCAAGCAAAGCAGAACAGGGAATTCATTTGCTGCTTCCCATGGGCAGGCAGGTGTTCAGCCATCTCCAGGAAAGCAGGGCTGCATCATGGTTACTTGGGAAGGTGAAACACCAGCTTATGCCATTGTGTGGTATGGAAAAGTCCTTTGTCCAGTTTGGGTCAGATGTCCTGGCTGTTCCCTTCCCAGCTTCTCCTGCCCTTCCAAACCTTCTCACTGTTAGGGCATGAGAGGCTGAGAAGTCCTTAACTTAGTATAAACATTGCTTAATAGACTGATATTTTTAGTTATTGCTGTCAACATTATTCTCGTCCTAAATCTAAACCTTCAAACAGGATACACCAGCTACTAGGAAGAAAATTAATTTTACCCCAGCAGAAAACAGGACATATATGTATTATGCATTGGAGAAGCTGAGGCAGAGATGATGGGAAGTGGCCTGGTCAGAACCATGTTTGGAATTACAGATGTACCTAGGAGCAGGTGTATGGGTCCCCTTCTCTTGCTCACTGCTGATGGCTCCATACATCAAAGGTGAAGTGTGAAGAAGTTTATTTTCTAACACTTAGCAGGGGTGAGAGGAAGGAGGACAAAGTGGAGTTGAATCAGTGTACCTGTAAATGTTCCTCTGTGGAGACTGACAGCCTTTACTCTTTATGTACACTCCCTGAATATTGGTGCTGCCTCTGGCTCTGTCCACTCCAAGGCAAGTGCAGCTGTCTCACAAACAGGCAGCATCTCAGGCAGGCATCTGTCCTTGCCAAAGCTATTCTGGGGATTTATTCCTTTCCACACAGGGTGGTGGTGGGAATCAGATGCGCCTTTACAACTTGCAATTACATGGTGCCTTTCATCCCTAAGGACTTTTAACAAGTGAGTCTACAGAGTGCAAAGGGATCATTCACCCACCACTGGAAGGCAGCATCCTTTAAACGGAGCTCAGCAGCATTTCCCAACCACTGGGGGCGAAGAGTAGGAAAGAAGGGACTCCTGTGCTGGATTGGGATGGCAGAGTGCACAAGCTGATCTGGTTTTGAATCCCACCAGGATACTAGAGCTCTTAAGAAAGAGGACCAAGGAGTTCTCTTAATTTTCCATCACCCCTAGTACACCACTCCCTTCGAAGACATTGTTATGTTGGGTAACTGCCTTCCCCCCCTCCCATGGGGATTGTCATTCCCACAGCTGAAAGCTCACTTGGACCTGTGCTTGCTTTGGCTTTGTCCAAAGAGGAGAACCGTGATTCTGTGGAATCATAAGACCAAAATTATGTTACAGTCTGCATTTGGGATATTTCCCCAGACATCATAGAAGTAAGGGACTTGTTTCTAGAAGGAATATGGCTTCATATTAATAGATTTAGCTTTACATGTTTATCTTATTCTTATGTACTCTTTCCTTGCTGAAATGTACAATTATGTTACAGTTGGGTTTATGGAACAGTTGTGCATTTGTCTGTTTTCTGAGAGCTGCTAATATGATTGAAATCAGCATTTCTTCTGAGATGTTTGCTCTTACTGGCCTTCTTTGATGCACCTCCCTCCACTCACTGTCTTTAGGCGTGCTTCTTTGTTAATGCACTTCAGATATGTTTCAAACCTGGTTGCTTATTTGCCCCCCTGTATTTGAAAGTGATACTGCTACTGGTGACAACAGTGCCTGTTGGCAAGAGTGTACGTGTAGGCACATGTACATGGGTGAAGAGGCATCCTTGACCAAGGTGGTCTGTGCATAGTTGCTTGAAATGTGTTTAAGACAAGTTTACCTCCCTTAGGAGCTCATCTGACTCAAAAAAGGTGTGCAGTGAGGCAGCGTGGGTGTCTTCAGGTGCTGGAACTGCCTTGTGTTCTGAGCAGCTGTACGAGACAGTGATAAGCTGTGGTGCCTTAGCCCATCCCCTGGGTGATGTGAAGTTCCAGCCCTGCATGGCTTGAGTTACTTTAGGAGCAGGCAAGATTTGTATGAGCAGAACAGCTCCCCTTGTGATTTCCAAGTCAGGAGCCCTCTGTGTGTCACAGAGGGATGTGGACAAGTGACCAGGGAAGCCCATGTGTACTGGGGAGAACCTGAGGCAGGTGAGTGTGTGCAAGTGAGCACGTGTGTGTGTGACAGCGTGTATGTCTGAGCCTGTGTGCTCTCCTGTGGCAGCCGAGTGAGCCTGACTCGGGCCATTCTCCAGCTGTGTAAATACATTGCTTAGCAAATTGAGGGCTCTGGTTAATGATTTCCATTAGCACAGGGCCCATATTAGGCTCCGTTTTGTGAGCGGTACCCAGCTGTCCGAATGCCATTAGAGTGAACACATGAGCCTTTAATGTCAAGTGCGTATTGTTTGCGCTCTGAGGAGCCTCTGTAGGAGCTGGCCTGGGGTTGCTCACCAGGGGCTGTCAGGCAGGTTTATGGCAAACTCCTTGGGGACCTGCTGCAGCAGCAACAACTCTTAACACCGTTCCCTAGTCAAAGCAAAGTCCCAGGCATAGTGTGCCCAAGGAGAAGGGCAGGCTGGATAGGACGCTTGCCCGGACTACAGGGAGGCAGCTGGCCCAAGCGACAGAGTGACAGGAACGTGGTCCCCTCTCTGGCAGCTGGCTCTTTCCATTTTCTTTCTGGAAATACATCTACAGAGCTTTGCCTTGTGCTACTCATCAGGACCAGACCACCACATGCTGTGATCCCAAATGATGTCTTGGACTAAGCCAGATCAGGCCTGGTGATCCCTAGAGCTGGATATGAACTACAATCTAAAAATGCTCCTCGGCAAGAAGAGAGTCGAGGGATTTGGAGCAAGGTCAGTAGCAGAGGTGCTGCCCTGTCAGTCAGGGAGTAGGTGCACAAGGATCCTGTATTGCTTGGGGTTATAAAGGAGTGCAGATTGGTCAGGGTGTTGCTATGGATGAGGGCAGTCGGGTTACTGCCTCTCCTGTTACTGCCTGCAGTTGGGCACAGGCCCCTTCTCACTCTGCCCTTGTCTGCTGTTGTTGAAAGCCAGCGGTCATCTTGTGGCTGCTTGAGAGGTGCCATGATGGAAAGGCAGGACTGGGTGCATTTTGAGCCTTACTTGCAGCTGCCTGACCACCTGTGAATCTCTGCATCGTCCTGTGTCTTCTCACATCCCTGACCTTCACCTCAACCCTTGTTCTGTGCCCATCATCTTGACAGTGCCCTGGGAAGGCTCTCTGCCCCACACATTGGCCCCAGAAGAAGGCCCAGAGAGAAATCGTAGTGCAACTTCCCACCCAAAGCTTGATGAGTTTTGTAGATGACTTCTGTCTGTCCTTTGGACCCATCTTTCCCTAGCCTCTTCGTCTGCCGTCTGCCAGAAATGAACAGATTCAGCTGCCTTCCCTAATCCTGTCTGGCATTTCAAAATGGAGTGGACTGCCAGGTTCTTTGTTCCCATTCCCTCTTGGCACTGGCAGGGGACCTTCTCTGCTCTGGAGAAGGACAAATGTGCTGATTTATTCTGCCCCTTAGCTTTGAATAGGGGTTGCTATGTTACCCTCCAGCTCTGAGGCCTGCCAGAGCATACACCGTATATAACTCCACAGCAGGTGGCTATTGAGTAAAGGCCCTTAAATCTGCCTCTCTTGTTTCTTATGCTGCTGGCCAAGGTGTCAGGGGGATGTAGCAGGGCATGATTTGCTGGCTGAAACTCCAGGCACAGCTGATGCCAAGCACCACATTGGCATTTTCCATTCTCGGGTGCCCATCTTAATTTGCAGGAGAGATACCAACTAGGCAGGAACGCGCTGCCCACACTGGCTTTAGAGGTCTTTCCTGACATGAGGGATGCTGCCCCAGGGGGCCAAGCTGTGACAAAGGGCCTGGAGACAGAGGCTTCCAGATCCTGCTGCAGTTACTGCAGCACTCAGGGCCTGGCTTGGACACTTCCTTAGCTCATTCTGATGTGCTATGTCTGTTTGGGTCAGACAAACCATTTGAGCAGGGATATTTGTGGGTGCTTGTCCTATGATGACAAGTTAAAACCCAGGCAGAACAGAGGTGGAGGCATCAAGACATCACCTTGCCATGCTGTTATGTGGTTGCAGCTGTCTGACAGACGTGAATTTGGAGTGCTAAAATGAACCTCTGTCTTCTATGAGACAGTAGAGTTGGTAGTTGTTCCTAAAAAGCCTAATTCTTTGAGGAACAGTCCCACAGTGCAGGCTGAGCAAAGGAAACCATGGTTCTAGTTAGGAAAGGCCTAGAAAAGCAAGAGGGAGTCACATAACACCAGAGCCCAGTCTGAATCACATAGAATGTTAAGGGCTGGCAGTGACCTTGAGGATCATCTAGTCCCAATCCCACTTGCCATGGGCAGGGACACCTCCCATCAGACCAGGCTGCTCAAGGCCTTATCCAGCCTCCCCTTGGACACTGCCAAGGTTGGGGCATTCATAACCTCCCTGGGCAGCCTGTTCCAGTGTCTCACCACCCTCACAGGAAATAAGTTCTTTCTAATATATAGACTAAATTTTACCTCTTCCCGTTTGTACCCGTAATGCCTTGTCCTGACACTACAGTTCTTGTGGAAGAGTCTCTCTCTGGCTTCCCTGTAAGACCCCTTTCAGACACTGGAAGGTTCCTGTGAGGTCTCCATGCTACCTTTTTGTCTCCAGGCTGAACAGCCCCAACTTTCTCAGCCTGTCTTCATCAGGGAGGTGCTCCAGTCCTCTTAACAACTTCATGGTCCTCCTCTGAACTTGCTCCAACAGTTTCATGTCCTCCTTATGTTGGGGACTCCACAGGTGGATGCAGCACTCCAGGTGGGTTATCACCAAGAGCAGAGTAGAGGGGGAGAATCACTTCCTTTGACCTGCTGGCCACACTGCTTTTGATGCAGCCCAGGATTCCACTAGCTTTCTGAGCTGTGAGTGCACAGTGCCGGCTCACAATGAGTTTTTCATCAGCCGCCACTCCCCAGTCCTTTTTTGCAGGGCTGCTCTCAATCACTTCTCTGCCCAACCTGTAGGTTTTTGGTTTTTTCCAACCTGTTTCTCACTGGTTTTTTTTCCTAACCTGTGTGAAAATAGTGGTAAAGCCCTTCCCAAGAGTGATGGAAGTGAGATGAGAGTAGGGGACATTTGCATGAGTTTCTGAGCTGCTGAACATCCCACCTATTCCTCGGGAATGAGCTCTGCAGAATCATCATTAAACACTCTCCTGGCCCATAGAGCAGTGAGACCTCCTCTCCTGGCCAAAAAGTATCAGTGAAGTAGCTGCCCCACTAATGCTTCTGCTTGCATAAGGAAAGAAACAAAACAAAGTTCCTGAAAAGTAAAAAGAAAGTTCTTTGCATTTAACAGAGTGGAATCACTTCTTTGGCACTGTAATTTCTCTGGGATCCACACTTCCCAGCACAGCCTAGTGGAGAACAGCATTTTTGTCCTGTCACGCAGTGCAGGGAGTCCATGGGTGTTTCTGGCTTACTTACTCTGGAGCTGCTCTGACGGTGCTCTGAATACTGGGAGCCAAAGGCGGGAGAATGGTCTTTAGTGGCCATGGCAGAAACCAGTCTGTAAGGCCTTGGGGGTTGGATCTTTTCCTCTGAGCATCTCTCAGCCATTCCTTGTCAAAGTGTGGACTTTGGAACCAAAACCCAGGACAGTTTCAGCATGCCTGGGACTTTAAGAAAGAGTGGTTTGTAAATCCTTATTGGAGAATTGTTGGAAAATGGAGCTGAAGAAAAAGTTTCCAGAGATGGCTTGGTTTGTCTCCATGCTCTAAAAGTGTATTAGGTCTTACTTCAAGGCCAAGTGAATTTAGCTTTTCCATGTGATACCTTTTGACCTTTCTGACTCTGGTACTCTAAATGCTTCATGGATATCCTGTTTCACTTAGTGGATACAGGTGCCACGGGCCCTAGTCATGTGGACCCTAGGGACCTCAGTCCTGGAGGAAGGAATTGTGCCAGCTTTTTACCTTGAAGGGCAGGAGCAAGGATGTGAACAAAGTGCTTCCATTGCTTATGTGTTAGTGCCATTTGATGCAATTGCAAGCATGACCACCCATTCAAGGAGGTATAATTGTATCAGAGAGGGGGATGACAAAGCACTCAAGGCAAGAACTTCACTGTTTGCAGCTGATACGAGCACTGACTTCATGCCTCTTTTTATTCCCCTGCAGAGCATCAGCGGAGGCCGCCCGCCGCCCCACTTCATGTATGATCCCTCCACTTTTGCCTTCCGTTCCCTCAGCACCTTGAAGCCGCTGAGCCCGATAGCTCCAGTGGAAGAACCGTCGTGTGCCTACTGAAGGAGTTTCTCCAAAAATCCTCAGGAACTGTCAACCAATGTCCTGCCTGGCAGGGAGAAGGGGAGGTGGTGATACCCAAGGGGAGGGGTGGGAGAAGAAGGGGCAATGACACATCTTTGCAATGCAGCTGCTCTGGCAGGAGGAAGTGAATGGCTTGGAAGCAGCGCCTGTTCCCATACCACTGATGTATCCAATCAGTGACAAAGGGAGTGAGTTTTGCCTTTCAGGGCAAAGCAAACCAATCAGGTCCACAAACTGCAAGAACTGCCACCAAGGCAGTGTCAAACATGAGGATGGTGGTAATTGAAGATACCCATGAGGCGTTCAGGGGTTAGTATGTCCTGCATGGCAGCAGGGATGAGTGATCAAGGTGTGAAACTAAATCCAGTCAGTTTCCCAAGGATACCTGGGTCAACAGTGCTTTGCTATAGACCTGACACTTCTCCCACTCAGAAGTGAGCTCAGGATTGGAGAAAGAGGCTATACAGAGCTGCTTGCAAAACAAGAAAATCCCTCTCTGAGATTGTTATAATTGCATTCACATCAAGCTCACTTAAGTGGAAAACCTTAGGACAGGGAGGTGTGTGGAGGAGTAACTGGCACATCTAGCTGTACATTCCAGATGATCTGCTGGCAGTTCAGTGCTACTGTCCAAAAAGAGATTGAAATGGGAGAGTCAGGCATCCATATGTAGATCTGGGGTTAGAATAAAATTCTAGAGTGGAAGGTCTGTGTTAAACCACCCAGGAAAACACAGCACTCACCTTCAGTACGCTCAGCATCATCAAAAAGAAGAACTTGGGGGTGACTGTGTGCTCGTGGGTCTCCTCTCTGCTGAGGCAGTCTGTGTTCTGGGGTAGCAACACTTCTCCATAGTATTGTCCCACTCCATGATGGTGGAGGTAACTGGTACTACCAAACTCAGCCCAATTTAATGTCTCCAGCAAGCTTTCCACTCCCCTTGTTCATGCTAGCTGTTGAATTCAGGTAGACTCCTCTGGTATCTGTGGAACAATATGCCCAGATGAAGCAAGGAGTGGGAAAAAGCAGTCGGTTTTGTGGCTGTTGGTGGAAGAAACAGGAGGGGAGTTCGGGTGAAGGTGGGGGACATTTCTCCATAGACAGTTCTGAGGCTGTTAGGACCATGCTAGGCCTTGCTGCCACTGGTGTTTGACTGGGATCTCTCCTTGAGGCATGTGTGTGTTTTGTGCACAAGGCAGGAGTTAATAGAACAAGCTCTCGCCTCTCCTGTTGAGGCAGAAGAACAAGGCCTTTCCTCTTGCTGCACCTGGTGGAGAGAGTAACCTCTTTGTGTAGGCATTCCCCACCATGAGCCTGTATCTGAGTGCAAGGGAAAGCAGGTAGTTTACTGTTTGTCCAGATCAAGAGGAGCAACTGTGAGTAATACAAAATAATTTTTGGTTTTTTAAATCTGCCTCAGTGTGGAGGTCTTTGATGCTGCTCTTTGGTTGAGACCAATGGTCAGTCCAGATGCCAGTAGGAGGCTACCCAGTGAACTGGCCTGGGCCCTTCACTGAGACCCCTGGGGTCAGGCTGTAGGCTTGGGGACCTGAATCCGCACCCTCCTCTCCCTAACTCCTGTCATTCAGGCAGGCAGAGCAGCTGGGCAAGGTGGTGAGGGGACGTCTGTCCTGATGCTGTCCCAGCTCTGCCTGCTCTTTGGCTCCAGACTGTTACAGCTGGGCCACCCCCTGCACCAGCACCACCTCCAAGAGTTCACTTGTGTTTACTGGTGAGGGACCTCTGGCAGACCATCACGGTTCCCTGGAAGTCCCTTTTTCCATGAGAGCCTAATTCCTCTGCTAATTCCTCCTGCCCCTGTAGAAATTCTGCTTGTCTTGTTTTGATGGCACACTTCAGCTTTTTAACTGCTGCCAGATCAAGCTGACCAGTGCAGGACAGGAAGTGTTGCTCCTTTGGACCAAATCCCTGTGCTCAGGAGATGGGACAGCCATACCCTGGTACCCATCTAAGAGGCACATTCCTTGTGCAAAAGGCTGGGGTGGCAGCCCCTGCATGGCCCTGCAGCCTCAGGCTCTGCTTAGCAATAGCTGCCAAGGTGCTGGGGCCCAGAGGTGTGTTCCTGCCAGCCAGCAGGTGGGGCAGGCTGCCTTGCCCCGGGTGGGAGCAGGGAACAGGGATGTCCTGCCGATATCGTTGCCTTTTACTACTTTTGTAACTTTTCTCTGTCTTTTCTTTTTCAATCAGAAGGAAAAATAAAAAAAAAAAAAGAAAACCCCACAGTGAAATAAAGTGTAACAGCTGCTATATTCACACCTCTGGTGGGTCTCGTGCGTCTGCCGTCTTCTGGGTGTTTGTGGGCAGGGGTAGAAGAGGGGGTGGAGTAGAGTGGGCTAGGACACAGTGCAGCCAGTTCCAAGCACTCCGCAATGCAAGGAGGCCACGTCTGCAAGTGAATCGCTTTGAAAATGAAGAGCTTTTGCAAAATGAAGGCCAGGTTCTTTGCATGTGCAGCTGCCCCGTGTGAGGTATGGCGTACTGGTGTGGTATATTGTCCCTCACTGGTGCTTCCCTCACCAAGATGGTGCTTTGGCTTTTGAGTGCCTTGCTTATTGCTTGGGGGTCAAATGTAGCCTGACTGGAGGTTTCCAGCCCCCCAAAACAGAAGGGTGGGTAACCACACAGCTGGTCTTTGGCTTGTAATTTTAACTTCGGGAAGTCTTGCATCTATCCTGAGATTCTCCACAGCCCTTTTGTTTACAGCCAGAGCATTTTTTCTTCTCCATAATTTAGCTATAGTTCACCCCTTCCTCTGGATCTTGCTCTAAAAACTCCATCTCAGGTACTTGTAATGTGCATTCCCCACCCCTGGCTATCTACTTGAGCTAATTCCTGTCTCTCCCCCACTCCTAACTCGGTATCTTCACCAGCATCTCACAAAGCTATTACCTATGTCCCCTTTTCCAAGGCCTCCTGAGAGATATTAGCATAAATTCCCTTAGCAGTCCTACTTAGATTCATTCCCAGGAGGCCTTTTCCATTCTTCCCTCCAAGCTCTGATCTCCTCTAGGCTTCTTGCCATCTCTCTTATCTTGAAATCCTCCCCTCTCTGTCAGCTGCAGCTTGTTAATTGGCCTTGGCCAATTTTGCAAGGGCTGTACGGTGACTTGCTGGCTCCCCCAAGCCCTTGCTCTTGTACCTCCCTTACAGAATGCCTTTCTCTGGGATGTTTCTTCCAGCACAGCCTGATACCTCAGTGCACCCACCTTTGGGGCCCCAGATGCTGTTCAAAACCGTGGTGGTGGCTGTGACTCCACAAATGCGTCTGCCAGGTCAAGCTTGTTATGAGTCTGTTGTGTACATTCATAGAGAGGGATGCATTGACCCTGTATCCGCTAGGCTGGAGGTACGGACACATAGTGCTCCAAAGCCAGGGTACAGCTGGTGAAGGGCAGGAAGCTGGCATACAGCTTGGCAGTGCACAGCCAGCCCATTTACCAGGGTGAGCTGGGGGCAGAGCTGCTGCTGCTGCTGCCCCCAGGGCTGTTGTCTGGGCCCCCAGCATGTGTTTGGATTTAGTTAAATCATGCCCACCCATCACCTCTCCCTGCAGGCTGGGCCTCCGGGTTAACAACAAAACAGGGCAGTTTTTGTGGTGATGCATGATGGTAAACTGCAATGTGGCAATAACTGTGAAGCTCAGAGAAGGCAGGCTGGTGCTATTCATGAAGATCTTACAGGGTACTTTTCAGCTGTAGTAACCAATGTTACTGACCAAGGAGAGTGAGGATGCTGGCCTCCTTTGGATGCCAGACCCTGGCATGTGGGAATGGTTTCCCAAAGCCCACTGCAGGGGCTATCAGCAGAAACCAGGGAAATGAGAGCTGAGCTGTGGTCTTTGGAGCGCCGTTCCTTGCTGTAGCCACTGCCCCCTGTTGCTGCCTCTGGCATCCATCAGTGCAGGGCTGTTCACCTCTATGGCTTCCACACCAGCTTGTGCAAACACTCCCTCCTCTGCCAGAGCAGGCAGGGATGCTGGCTGAGGTCTGAGCAAAGCACTGTGAGTATGGTCAGCTTGGCGTGGGTCCCTCAGGTCCTCTGCTTTGCCAGAGCTCTGGGCTCCAGTGTTAGGCTTCCCACCAGGACTGGGTCCTGGTTCAGCAGGGGATCCTGTAACTTCTAAGCTGAGTCCTTTCTCTGCTCTGAGCCATCTTGCTTGGAGACTTGCAGGTGTTTCCCTTCAGAGCAGAAAACACCCTGTGAAGAGAGCAGGGCTGTTGTGCCAAAGTGCAGCTCAGCTGTGTTAACCATCTGCAGGAGGGTGAATGGGGACAAGCGGCTGTTTGAAGAGCTTGGCTATGGCTTCTCTACGATTTAAGCGGGACCATTTAAGCTAATACTGTTCTCCAATTAAAGTAAATTAATTAGGTTAATGCTACGGCCTTTTAAAAATAATACAGAGGAACCAAGATTACAGCAGTGGCAAAGTGGGTTGTTATATGTGTACCTCAGTGTCCCTTTGCAGCCAGCACCCAGGATCATCTCTTCTTTGTTTTATTCAAACATTTTCTTACATATATGTATGTACATGCATGCACACATGTGAGATATGTATATCTATGTATTTCTGTCTGTGTGCTTCATTTGTGCAGAAATCTCAGTCCCCTTACAGTCACCCACGAGCAGGGTGCCCTGTGCTCACCTGGTCGGTCTTTGGCAGGGCTCCCCATGAAGCCCATCTGTGGCACACTCACCAGCTCTGTGCTGCAAAGCGCAGTGGTGCTCGGAAAACCCACCCACCACCTCGCTTCCCGCTCTGTGCTGAGTGTTGACCCATCTGCCTACCTATGGGATTGACCGGGAAAATGGGCAAAACTGTCAGTGCTGCTGGTGCCAGGATTCTCACCCCAGGCTTGATGGAGGCCACTGAAACATGGCTTGGCAGAGGAAAAACTGAGAAGCAGAATTTCCAGCTGGACAGACCATCTCCTTCAAACAACTTTGGGCTTTCCCTTGCTCTTCCTGAAGCTGCATAGCATGTTGTGGCAAGGTGTGGGGTGGCAGAATGCATTCAAGGGTGTGTATCAAGTTGGGATTGAATGGGGTATGTGCTGATACAGCGTGGGTGTATAGACACAGTGCGTTTACAGTGGCATTTATGTGCCTGTGGTGTTTGTCTTTATGGGATATTAGTTATATTTTAAGTGGAAGGATGTCTTGGAGGAGTAAAGGTAAAAGGGCATGCCTGCATGCAATTGTGGTTCTGGAAGGATGGGTGCTGGTGGATGTGCATCTGGAGCAGGGGCAGAAGGGCCCGTGCAGGGGAGGGGCACGAATGAGGCTTTGTGTTCACAGGTGTCTGCAGGCAGTGATGCATGGAGGACATACAGATGGGTTACATGTGCCAAGGTAAGGGTGGTGAGTATTCTTTTCCTGTTTCTGCACTCTCATCCCTTAGTGGTAATAACTGGCAGACTTTTGCAGTGCATCACACCAGTAATGATTGGAAAAGCGGAGAAAAGATTACAAATGCCTGATCTGTGCCCTTGAGGCACTTGGGAGCTTTCACCATTGAATTAGAAAGAAGCAGGCACCTGGACACCAGTGAGTCAAGACAAAGCAACCTCAATACAAATTAGAGTGTGATTGTGTTCTGTTGCTTCTCAGACAAGAACTTCAGGGACATCAACTAAAAGTAGCAGGTGGCAGGTTCAAAGCAAACAACTGGAGGTAGATCTGCACAGAGTGCAGGGTTGCACTGGGGAACCCTGTGCCACAGGACGCTGTGGCTGCTTGGTGTTTACGTGGCTACAGACTTGAAAGAAAGAAGAAAGAATAAAAAATACTCCTTAGGAAACTACATGCACAAATGCCACGTCAGGTTGAGGAGGGTGATAACATAGGGGCAGTTTCTGGGGTAGGTTACTGTGTGCCAGTCCCATCTCCTGTGCCTCCTCAGTGGCAGGGTCTGCTCCTGCCAGGGTTCAAGGTGGGCCAGTAGCTCCAAACAGGCACATACACCAGCAAACAGCCATGCCAGCACTGCCTTGTATGCATGTTCATTGCCATTACACTTCCAAGAATTTCTCCATGTGGAGGCCTCAGTGGTGACTTGGCCCTCATGTGTTTGATGGTGAGCCAGGGGTGACCCTGTTCACCTACTGCGCTGCTACTCGGGGAGTGCTTGAAATCCGGGCCGCTCCCTGATCTATCTGCATGGCTGCAAATGGGCATCCTACAGATCCTCTCTGCCCTCAGAGTGTGGGTGCTGGGGCCTGCTGGGAGAACCCTGGGCCGTCAGGGCTGTCTGGCATCCATCACGTCCCTTGGCACAGTCAGGCTGAGCCTGGATCATCCATGGTCACTGTGTGCAGAGGTTGGTCACAAAGGCATAGCTCAGGCTCAGGTTTCTGAAGTGTGTGAGGTCTGTCCTGGGTGGCAGGCCAGTGTTTGTGTGTCATAGGAACAAAGTGAGTTTGGTTCGAGCACTGCTGCAGGCTTATGATGGGTATATTATGCATGTAGTTATCTTTTGAAATTTAGGAACACGTTAGGAAAGCAAGGGCAAGCATCCTCCAGTGATTGGTAACCCTCACGTGGTAAACCTCAACACAGCAAGCCAAAGAGGATGCAGCTGAAGCAGCAAGGCTCTGCAGAAGTAACATCAGTGATGACAAGAACATTTAAGCATGTTGGTATCTCACCATTTCCTGAGCTAAATTTCAGTGGGCTTATTCAAGCAAAGGGGTGAGGAAACAGAAGTTGTAGATGTTTTGAGAGCTCACTCTGGCTGTAGCTGCACGCCAGCCTGGCAGGACCTGACCACATGTTTTCAGTTAACCTGGGGCAGGATGTGCAGGCAGCTCTGGACACACGAGGAGCCCAAAGTTCTGTTGGCTTTTGTGGCTGCTCACATCAGTGCCTGCTGTAATAATAGCTGGGTCTGTTAGTGGGTTGGCCAGCACTGATTGCATGTTCCTGTCTGATGTGCTCACAGCAGAGTAGCTCTGAGGCTGCATGAGTGGAGGAACCGAAAGTGCCATGGGAGCTGGATGCCAAGTGGGGAAATGAAGTGAGACAACAAAGCCCCTTTGAAAGGAAAGTGGTTGCCATCTGCAGTGGGAGGAAAGTTGTTTTCTACCAAAGGGTCCTGTAGGAGCAATGCCTACCTTGTCCTGGCATGTACTCTAGACACTCCAAGGCAGGCTGGTCAGCATCTGTCCTTGGTCTGGTGGCCTGGGAGCATGCTGGCAGGCTACAGCAGGGGTGTCACAGGCCTTTGCTCCCCACTGAGGGACAGTGAGTATTGCTGGTGTAAGACCTGTCCTGGTGTGCCTACAGCTCTCCTGTTTGTGACGCTCCTGCAGTTGTTTGAAGCATCTTTGCCAAGTTTTTCCAAAATGGGTTGCTAGAGTGTTCCACCCTGGGTGGTTTCATTGCCAATGAGTGACATTTGGCAGTATGTTGGTCAGGGTCTTGCCCAAGGGCAGGCTGCTCAGCAAACCTGGCCTTGGCAGTGCCACCAAGCCAAACACATTGGGGCCAAACCTCAATCATATACAGCTCTTGTGAATCCTGAAAGCCTTTTTCAGATTTTCACCACAGAGCCTCCACAGGCCCTGTTTTGAACAGAGATGTTTTGTCCTCTCTTGGCTTTAAACAGTTCCCCAAAATAAACCCTCTGCTATTTACCAGCATTGTTTTCTTTCTGGTGTTGAATGCTGATAAATAATCAGACCCATTATATTGTGTTCATGTCTGCCCTGGTAGCAAATAATTGCTACAATTACTACCAAATCAAAATGCTTCTGTTTCTCTTGGTGTCATTAGCATGTCCCAAACATTTTGTTCTTGTGGTTTAAGGTGCAGTAATAACATACTCCAAGTGCAACACCCGGTTGAGCGGAGCTTCCCAGCACAGCAAGCTTCCCAGCCATGATTGCCTCTGAGATGCTGCTAATTTTCAATCACAGTGTCAGATCCTCTTCTACTGCAGGGAGAGCAACTGCTTAGCCTGTGATTTACCCAATTTATTCTGGTAATAACAGGGCTGGCTGTGTAGCCATCTGTCTGCTTTCTGTGCTCCTCCTGCCCCCCACCCTCCACCACCACACAGACTGAGCTGTGCCTCTGTCCTTGTGGCAGCAGAGGGAAGGCACCGCTTTGCCCAGGCCATGAAGCAGGTCTGTGTGCACCGAGAGGGAACAAATGTTCCTCCCCCTCTCTGCTGACCTCTGGATGCCAGGGCTGCCAGCAGTGGGGCCTGCTGCAGATATTTCCACCAGGCAGGGCAGGAAAGGTCCCTTTTCAGATAGGACAGGATGGGTTATCAAGGTTTTGGCAGCACTTTGGCCCAAGTGAGGGGAGCTATGACCAGTTTGTGCGGGAGAAACCAAGGCAAGGAGCAGCTGAGGCAAGGACCCCACACAAAGATAGGGGAAAGATACACATTAGCCTGAAACTAAATCCACAGATATGAAAACCAGTGTGGTCACATGGCTCTGTCTGTGAAGAAAAACATTGTATTGACTGGATCGTTATAAGGCCTCTAATTGAAGAGCAGAGTCCTCTCTGCCCTGTGTAATGTTACTCAAACAGACCTGCACACAACTCCTTCAAAGCAGATGTCAGCCAGAGTACAGCCCTAGATCAACAGTCATTCAGGATCAGTATTGCTTGAAACCACTGGGTAAAATAAAATATAAATAGAGCAGAGAGCGTTTGAAGCAACTAGGGTCTCGGGGGAGACTCATTCCCCGTAACGAAGCCAAGGAAAGGGGAGACGATGCATCACGTCTGTAACGCAGCGAGGACATGCAGAAGCTGGATTACTCAGAAAACTCGGAGCAGCACGTATGGTTCCTATTAAATCACCTGACCTTTCCATCTCCAGTGGTATTTCTGGGGCTTTCATTACTTTGGTGCTCTACAAACTGTAGCCTAATGATTGCCCCTGGGAGACAGCACAATATTTGAGGTAAATAAGTTTTTACTTGTGCACACCAAAATACTGAATTTTCCAGCTATTTTTGAACCCCACAGGTACTGCACAGAGGAAAGATCCTCCCTTTGGAGCTGAAATGCAGAACAGAGTAAGCAAATAGTTCAGGTCCTTAGAGAAATTGTTCAGCTGTGGCTGAAATGGAAAGGGAAGGAGGTGGCAGAAGTGTCTGTGCTAACCGGAGTACTTGAGGTAGATACTGCAGAGTGGTTAACCACCACAATTGATCCCAGGTGATTGGGATCATCTGAAGCACCAGTTAAAAGAAGAACATGCTCTGTAATTTTTGGCCATGGGACTCCAATCTCTTTGTGCCTTGGCCCATAGGCAGTGCTGTCTAAACACCATGAACAAGGTCTTTAGAGAGGCTTCACACTTCCCATTGCTCCTTCAGTGAGCTTTGTCCATGTGCCAAGGGTGTTACAGCTGTTCTTCAGCAGAGTGGGGAGCTGGGGCAGTTGAGCGGCTTTGCCCAGTGCTGGGTTGGGCCATAGGAGCCAGGACTGCAGCCCTGTCCAGGGTGTGCAGGATGAGACCTGAGAGTCCCTCCATACCTCTCCAGCCCCACTCATGAGGGAACAGAGGCCAGGAGAGGGCAAGAGCTGCTCCATCAAGCTCCTATGTTCTGGACCCAGGTCTTCAGGGAAGCCCACCAAAGGCACCTCCTGAGCTGGGGATGCTGCTAAGGGCTTCCTGCATGACCAGGCCTTTTCTCTGTGAGTGATGCTGGTGCTCTGTGGAGGTGAGACTGACCAAGGCTCT
Source organism: Lycocorax pyrrhopterus obiensis (assembly GCA_014706295.1). NCBI lineage: Eukaryota > Metazoa > Chordata > Aves > Passeriformes > Paradisaeidae > Lycocorax > Lycocorax pyrrhopterus. The sequence goes on from JACSVZ010000004.1 coordinate 28,644,983, forward strand.
TGGGCTGATTGCAGTGTGCCTGGAAATGTTCTGGACATGAGCCAGAGACTTCAGGCTTCTCAGCTGGGGTCACTTGCTGCGCAGTTGCTTGCCACTGTAAGAGGCTGGGTGCCATAGACTGGGTAACTCCTCATCTCACCTTCCCACAGCATCTGGCAGCTGCCTGGCAAAGTTTTAGCCCTTTCCTTACAATAGGCACTCAGAAATTAATCTTGTAAGACTTGTACGGGTTGGAAGCCTTTGGAGAGCCATCAGGCTTTGGAGATGCCAGCACTGCCTCTGCTTGATGGCTGAGCTCACTGGTGGCCTGGCCTTGACAATCCTGCATCAGGAGAACAACACATTTTGTCCTGGTGCTGGCACTACCAATTTACTTACTGCAAAGGAGCAGTATTTTTCTTCTCTCCGAGAAATGTAAAGTTTCTTGATCTCTGAATCACTCCATTGCCTCCTCTGTATCAGGTAAATAATTTGGGCTTCCTGGGCTTGTGACAGGAAGAGCAGGGATGAAAATAGACAGGGTGTAGCTCAAGTCATCCTTTCATGTCATGATCTTGGCTGGGCCAGGCTGTTGGCGATGTGCAGCTGTGATGGGGACTCCCTTCATGGTGGGGACAGACGGAAGGTTCCATTTCTCTCTGATGCTGTGTCCAGGTGTCCCACCACAGCTGCCAGCACAGATGTGCCCCTGCATCTGTGAACAGCAGAAGGACCCCGAGACCAATGCCAGGCAGATGGGGATGTGCCTGGGCTGATGTGACCCTGAAGCCAAGCTGTCCCTTGAAGATGGTGGAACATGCGGAGCTGCCTTCCAGTCAGCAGATCCCCATGGTGCCTGCAGGCAACATGAGCCTCCTGCTTCTCAGGGACTTACCTGGAGCAGCCACTTCGCTGATTCAGGGGCAAAATAGGGGCAGGCAGGAGGGTGGCCCTGGCCAGGCTGACAAACTGCTGTTCCCATTGTATAATCAGTTCCTGAAGAGGAAAAGCAAACAGCAAAGATCTGCTTGATTTCTCTTTCCTTTGTTCTCTTTGATAAGCCAAGAGAAAGAGTCGCAGTAGATACTCATTTGCAGCTCAGGGGCGTGCAGCAAAGAAGTGCCTGCAGCCAAAAGCAGGACTCGTGGTGCCCGAGAGGAAGAAGAGGTTCTTCTCCCTGTGGGTTTATAAGCTCTTGGCTCACAAAACAGGAGGACAAAGTGCATTGCCAAAATGGCATCGTGCTTGATGTCTGGGTCAGAGAAGATCCAGCTGAGCCCGGGCAGCCCCTTCCACTTCCCCACCCCTTGAGAGCCAGCCAGCAGCCGCAGCCGGGGCCAGGCTGGCACCTCACCCTCAGCACTGACGGGAAGGTGAAGGAACCATGGGAAAACCCGGCCCTGGCTGCTGCTGTCAGCCTGGCAGCAGTTGCAGTATGGAGAATATTTCTCTGCCCACATGCCCTCCCCACCCTGCCATGGTCTGCCTCAGCAGGATGAAGGCAGCAGTACCTGGCTTCCCCAATGGACTGGGGACTGATGGATGAACCAGCCAGCCTGAGTGCCTGACTGCTGGACATGAGGACCAGCTACTAACAGATGATGGGAATTACAGCTGGGTAACCTCAATACCCTGTTAACCCCATGGAGCACGAGCAGGTCCCGGTTGCATGGGCTCACAAAGCACAGCTCTGTCCCATCCTCTGCCAAGGCAGTCCCTGGCACTGCTGGGGCTGTCCTCAGGGGTGATAATGCAAAGCCACCCCTCACCTTCACCCTGTCTCGTCTGGGGCCCCAGGCACCCTGCCATAAAAGCAGCCTTTCCCCACATGCCCCTGTGCCTTGCCATTTATTACACTGCAAGGGGAAAAGGTGAACCTGGCACTTCAGGGATTTTGGGATGTCATGCTAGGTAGCCAGTAGAGTGGGCTCAGACATTGGCAGCACGAGGGAGACTGGAAATCTCTCATGGTACAGTGCCCTACGTGCAATAAAAAGCCAGCAGTCCATTTTGGTCAAAGCAAACAGAGCCCTTTGGAAAAGCCTGCCTTAGGAGGACACGCTGTTCCCAGAGCATCCCACAGCCTCCTGATGGTGCTGCAGTTGGTGTCAGTACACACAGTTAACTGCTACAGTATTAGCAGCCCCAGAGATTTCAAAATATCAAAGAAGGCCTCGAATCTCACAGCCCTGGCTTTAAAAATAGATTAAAAACTGTGCAATTTGAACTCTGGTTACTCTGGGTTTTGAAAACTTTTGGGTTTAGCTGGGCTGCATTTTCAAGTAGCTGGGCTGCATTTTCTGCTACCCTTTGCATTGCAATGGCAAGGTCATGATAATTACAGCAGAGAAGGGGGTTTATTTCTTGAAGAAAGCTGAGATTGTCATATGTTTACAGGGAGGAAGCTTTAACAATTCTGTAGGTTCTGAGTCTGTTTAAAATTGCTACGGCCCCTGACAGGATAATAGATTAACTTCAGACCAATTTATCTGTGTGGTTACTGATCACCTGCTCTAAATGAGCAAATAGTAGACTTGCCTTTTCAAGGAAATCTACATGTTTGCAGATGTGCTGACAAAGCATCATTTCCACTGGAAACATTGGCAAGGAGGAGGGAGAAAGTGAAGTGAATCTCAATGCCCAGGAAGGCATAAAGGCAGGCTGATAAATAATCAGGTGGTGAAACAGCTACTCGGCAATAAGTGGCAATAACTGGTGAGGCAATTGCAGTGCAATAAAGGCCAATAAGAAAATATGATGTCATGTATGGCTCTGCTTGGCCAAAGTGTGCCACTCCCTGCAGAAAATAGCAAAGAACTGTAAAAACAAAATACGATCGTGTTTCAGTTAGAAATGGAGGCAGTAATCACTATGGTGAAGTAGCAACCAAGCTTTTGGTGGGACATTTAATTTCTTCTCCCAAGGAAGGCTCTGCCACGCATCGGCTGGGGAAGCTGGAAGCTGGGACACAAAGTGAACGTTGGCTGCCTCTTTATGTGCTCCAGCCTCTGGCTGTGGGGCTGGAGCAAACTTAGAGGGCGGCCCTGAGGGTGTGTTCCACAGGAGCCACAGCCTTGTGGTTATGGTCCTTTCTCCTCTCCCAGCTCCTCCATATCAAACAGGAGAGTGAGCCATCAGGAGATGGAAAAATATAAATATACAGGGTTTAGAGCCCTGTGTAATGGTTGTGTGTGGGGAGGAACAGTGCAACTGAAGGCAGGGAAATCTTCCCAATATCCTTGCAGGGAGATCCGTCAGAAGGCCAGACTCGCCACGAAAATGAAAACCAGGGAGTGAGGCTTGCAAGTCCCTGCTCCCACGGTCTTTGCTCCTGACTTTGCAGGTACCTATTGCTGTACAGCAATCCCTGTGCCAACAGTGTTTCTTACTGGGCATCCTCAAAAGCAAAGCGCCTAAAGTTGCCAGCCTCTAGCAGTGCTTCCACTTGTCCCAAATTTCTGCCAAGTGACCTCTGGAAGCTGCCAAGGCTCCACCCTGGAGACAGCCACCCTTCATAGGGGAGATAGGGTCAGGTCTGATCAATACTTGTGGAACAGTTTGAGGTGAATTACAGAAATATAATGATTCCTTTGATTCTGGGGAATATTTCCCAAACCTCCTCATTGATCCAGTCCAACTTCAACTCCACTTCTGCCTGTCAATCAGCACCAGGCTGCTGCTGACAGTGGGGTGACAGGGCTTGCCCACCTTCGCCACTCAGGTTAAAAAAGACAATCAGGCACTTTAAAAAGAAAAAAATCCAAAGAAGAAGACAAACAAAGCACCCAGCAGCCCATGTTGGAGATGTTATCAATTGCTTTTGAAGGTGCTTGTTTGCCTGCATAAGGACAGAAGTACCTTCCTCTAGCAATGCTGCAGAAAAAAACCACCGTCCCCCAAGTTTGGGGTGCTCTGGAGGGCAGCCATGCTGGAATTGTGATTAAGTGTTTTGGGCCATGCCTTTCACTGCAGCCTGCCAGATAAATATTTACAGCTGACCACGGAGAAGCGGGGGGGGAAGGAGAGGAGAGACATCTGTAAATTCTTTGGAGCCTTGCTGTGTTTTAATTTTAATTTAGTTCTTTTTTTTATTGTTTTTCCATCCACACATCATTGTCTCTTTCTCTCAACCCACAGACAGCTAAAGAAAAGGGTTTTGAGAGAAAGAGGTTATTTCTAAAACCTCAGGGAACAGATCCTGCTTACAGTGACTGTGGCGTAAAATCTGGAGCTGTGATAAACCAGCACTGCAGAGCACAGACCACAACCTTTGGTTTACTAACTGGCGTAAATCTAATGTAACATTATTGATCTCTGTGGATTTACTCTCAGCCTCATTGCCTCCTCCCTTGTTTTCTTCACAGCTCTCCTTATCCATGCAAAGTCACTGCCTCTGTGGCTGCAATATGCCAGTAAATTGCAGTGTTACACCCACTTCTCAATGGTATAAATGATTCCCTCCGTTTGGCCTCTGTTCTCAAAAGAAAGCAATTCTCTGTGCCCAGTGGGAAGCATCAGCCACAGCATCGGCCAGAGCATCTCCTCCCACCGACCCCAGCCTGCCAAGGTGTCCATAGCCGAGCCTTCCAAAGAGGGGGCAACCTAGAATGACTTAAATAAATGAGGGCTCTCAACCCTGGGGGCTCTCTGCGTTCTGATCTATGAGCATATATGTCCTGCTCAGAAACATATGCAGGAATCTGTAGCTATAAAAGCCACTGCACCACCCCGTAATCCAGCCCAGATGTGCCTCTCCTTCCATGGCACACTCAAGGGACCCCTCCAAGCTGAGGCAGGCAGGGATGGAAAGCATTGTTGAGGTTCCCTCACTCCAATGAAAAGTGACCATTGCAGATGTCCAGAGCAAGAAGGCTAGTGGGGACAACCGACTTTGGGATGGGGATTGGAGCATGAGTCAACTGATGCTGATCCTGGTGCACAAGCCAGGAGGCTGGCGAGCTCCGGGCCTCTCTGAGAGTCAAACACCAACGTGTGCAGTGCAAACCCTGGTCTCCCATGAGCTCCCAAAGCTTGGTGCAGAGATTGTTCAGGCAGCTGAGCCTCCAGTGATAATGTGGTGGGGCTACTCACCTCCTTAAAGGCTTCAAACTTGGGAGACAGAGGCCAAGTAATGAGACTCTGGGGGGGAATTTCATGCTGATCCATGTGGGAGAACACAGGAAAGAGTTTATGCTTTGTTGTAGATCATATTTGCAAGTGAGCTACCAGGATCTCCTCCTCCCCATGTGGTAGCAGCTTGGGCTTGAGACTTACCCCTGCTCTTATCGATGACCTTCTGAGTAGCCGAAAAAGTAGCGTTTCAAAAAACTTCTGTGATGGCTGCAAAGTCATCTGGGAAGTTACTCTTTCTGTTAGTGTCATAAAGCTGCATGGCCCTAAATAGAAAGTGTGGAGGCAAAGGTCTTGTCCCCAGGGCTTTGCAGTCTCAGCGCAAAGAGCGCGGTTATAAAGCAAGTCACGGAGTCCAGAAAGGAAATTTATGGCTCGGAAGATGGATAAATAATACGCCAAGATCAACAGCAGTGGTAATGTCGAATTGTACCGAGTGGAGCTGCTCTGCTATTACGGGGCTGTAACAGGCTTGGAACCTTGCACTGCAATGAGCCAACTGCTGGAGAGCTGCTGCAGCACTGAGGCCCTGGCATGGGCACCACCAACACCTGACAACCTCAAGAGGCTGTTTGCATGGCAGAGAGCAGTGCCACTTACCGGGGACATGTCTTCCCCAACACGATCTTACTGCTGGGGTCAGCGCTGGCTTGTGACGAAGGTGGGGGTTTACAGTCACGGTCTCACGCATCACCTCCCACGGGTGATGTGACCTCATGCGGTGCTGACGTGGCTCTGACTCTTCTTTTGTCGACCATCTGGAAGCCTTTCGAGCTCCCAGATGTGGTGAGAGGAGGATTGGGCTTTGTGTAGCTCTTGGAGGGTGGAAGGAGACAAAATTCAAAATCTTGGCAGTTTTTGTGGCTCCTCTCAGCTTTCCCATCCATCTCCTTACTTCTGTTTGACTTTCTTCTCTTCTCTCATCCTGGAAAGTAAAGCCACTCCAGGGTTTACTTTCTCTGTTCCCGGCCTAAGTTGTTAAACATGTCCTAGCTCACCCCTGCTAATGGATAAAAGAGTGGTGGAAATCCATTGGTGGATGTATCTCAAAGGAGAGGTTGGAAAAACATGTCAGAAGCAGTGCAGCAATAGCTGATGCACTCTTGGGACTGGTGATGGACTAAACAGCCTCCCGTAGGCTTTTCCAGCCCTAATTTCTGAGCTCCTCTGACCCCTAAATTCTAAGCTATACACAGCGTGTAGCCAGTGTTTAATCCCACGCTTATTCTCCCTGTGAACTGTCTGAAAGCAGAATGAATTGTTTGGGGGAGCATCCCGGCCACCCCCACCCGCTCTCAGGCACTGTACAACCAGCCCCTGTGTGTGATCTGAGACACCAGAGACAAACTTACCCCCTCTCCTCGGGGTTTGCCATTTGAATACTCTTGAAGCTCCATCTCCTGGAGTACTGTGCTTACACGTGGCTCTCATCTCCCACGTCCTCAAAGCAATGACAACAGGGCTCCTGAGGGGAGAGGAAAGCTTGTGTGTAGCCTTCACAGCAAGAAAGCAAACCGAAGACCTCAATCCTTTAAAAAGAAATCTTACCTTTTAAGAAGGATCTTCTGATTTTGGTTGGGAATGTTGCCTGAAGCTTGGCTTTGACAATCCTCATGGTTAGAAGACCTAGTGTGAGAGGGGCCTGAGAGGCAGCTGGAGAACAAGCCCTTCTAAGATGGCTAAAAGGAGCCTGGAAAATTATTATGGAGGGATCCATAGTGGGCAGCGGAGGATCAGCGTTTTTCTCAGCCCTTCTGCCTGTGACACAGACCTGCATCTGTCCAAACACTGGCTCTTCCCTCTGCTTGCCGACTCAAACCAATGAGGGGCAGCACAGTTCGCATCCGTCTCCCGCAGGGATGGAGAGCTTCCCGGTTCCCTCCGTGTCAGGCTGGCTCACTGCAGCTTGCACCGGGTCGGGTTTCAGGGTCTGGGCTCTGCGTGTGTGCACTCGCGTGTGCTTTTAACTCACTCTGAAGTCTTTGCAGGAAATTAATTTGTGTCAAACGATTGGGTTTTGTCCTCCATTTGGTTTCTGGAGCGCAGAGGCTGGAGGATGCTGTTGATTCAATATGCTGCAGCTACTGCCCTGCTCTTCTGGCCCCACAGCTGCACATGCCTGGTGCAGCTCTTCCCCAGAATCAATTAAGTGAGGGGAAACCTCCTGGTGACAGCTCAACCATTTTGGGCATAGGTGTCAGGAATGAATCCAAAAAACCAGTAAAGTTGGTATTCTGGAGTTTGAATTGATGCTTGCACAATGGCAGGGTAGCAAGTGGCTGGATTATCCAGAAAATGAGTAAGAATGACAGGCAGCAACCTTCTGTCTGTTCCCCAGGATCTCCAACATATGCATCACACAGCAAGTGCTGTAGCTGATCTGTTTGCAGCGTCGGTGACACGCCCATGGATCTCCTCACTCCTACCGTGATCCTGCCAGTTCATGTAAGTCAAAGAGGTTTGATCCAGGTTGGGCCTTGGTTGAGAGTCGTCAGAGAAGAGGCCAGGGTGTCTCCAGATGTGACCACCTCTTTTCTGGCTCAGTAGGACTGATCTCTCTAGCCTACTGTCACAGAGCTCTGTGAGTATTGACCCTGAAGACTGAGATGATGAAACAGGGCCTTCACATTTCTGTGACCAGGAAATATGAGCCTGGGCCACGCACGCCTCTCACAGCCCAATTTCACTGTCTTTCTTTGAGCTGTGGGTTTTTTTATTTCTTGCCCCAAATTGCTGTGCTTAGAGATCCCATTTACTCCCTAATCTACAGCAATTTTGCTGGCCCAGGGGAGCTGTATTTAGGAATTAAATGGGTGATGCACTGGTGAGTAACGTGCAGTTCATAAATGCTCTGCATCCTTTCAGCTCAATGGTTGTGGGATGCCATAGTGGACTCAGCTATAGAGCCACTAGAGTGGTGAAGTGATCAGTGCCTCATTATTTTTCCACTGTCAACAACTGTCAGTGAACCCCACAGGCGAAGTGTCCAGTGCAGGCTTACACAAAGGATGACAAATAGCTATTGCTCTCACTTACTCTGCTGGTTCAGGGGCTGAAGGCTGCATAGTAGATCTCATGGACGTGACCCTGCTGAGGTTCCTGCGGGTACAAGGAAGATACCATGCTATAAAGTTCCTTTCCTCTTCTCTCACTGTGCTTTAAAAATAAACAAACCCTATTGCTTATAACCACTTCCTGCCCCTACCATTGAAAAATCAATTCTGCCACTGTGACCTTAAATTCTGCTGTTTACCAGCGCTGGAGTGGTCACATCTCCTATGGTGTCCTTTTACCACAAAAGCTTTGCTCACATGTGCATCCCTGAGCGGGTGCACGTTGTGTGTTGCAGCCATCCATGACCTCTTTCATGTCCATCACCAGTGGTGGGGGAACAACATCCCATGGCATGGTGGGTTCGGCAGGACACGCACGTGCGTCGGGGTGTGCACACGCATGCAGTGGGGGTTCCATGCTGCAGATCAAAGGGAAAACGTATCCCTAAAATGTTTAGTTTAATAAGCGTATTGTTGTTGCACTGCCACCCAAGGTCTTCATAGGGCCCCAGATTTATTGTCTCAGCACAGTTCAGAGATATTTGTTGTAGATTAAAAATGGAAGAAATAGGAAGGTGGCCAGGCATGTAGATTACTGAGTAAAAATAGAAGCTCTTACATTTGTTTGCTGTATGAATTTGGGTTTTGTTGCTTTCTTTGCCCTGCTAGTTCTTTTCTCCCCTCCCCCTTACATTTGTTCCTAAGAGCCAAGGGGTCACGTCTGTGTTTTCTTGTGTGGCCGCAGGCAGTATGTCCTGACAGCTCTGCTATCTCTTAGGTAGAAACTGAGATTATCCAGGCACGGCTTTTGGAAAGGAAAGCTCACTACAGGCAAATCTGCTTCGCTTTTAGGACTGGAGGTACCGTTTAATCTCAGCCCCTGACTGTTTCTCTTCCCGCAGCTCCTCTGCTTGGAGGAAATTCATCAACTCAACACATGACAAAGAAATTAACTCTCCTTTGTGGCCACAGATTTTAAAGAGAAGAGCAGTCATTTGGATCCTGCTCAGCTGGTCGTATAACGCAGCCCAGAGAGCCTGGGCCGTGGTGTCCAGCTTACTGGCATGGTGAGGTTGGCATGTCCCTGGCAGGATCTGACCAGGCACCAGCTGTGATGGTGCCGTGGGCAGGCGCAGAATGCACCTACACTGCCTGGGCCCATGCAAGGGCTTTGTCTAGAGCTTCTGCTCTCACTTACTGCTTATATTCTGACCTTCCCCACCAAATCCCTCAACTGAGGCTGGAGGAGGACATCCCAACCAGGCAGTCTCCAGTCACTCCTTTCTGCAGTGTAGTTGGGGTGCTGGTGGGAGGTGGCAGGGAAAACCATGGGCTGTGAGGTGGAGATATGAAAAGCATGAAAACACAACTTCTTTTAACCTTTACCTGCCTGCATTGAGCTCTCTCTCCCAGTTCCAGTGGGCAGATGGAGGTTTGTTCCCACCATCATGATCTGACTTTGCCATGGAATGGGGCAGGGTTTCCACATTCACAACTGAGGAAAAATATAAGATCTCAAATACTTCTCCTCACCACCTCTTACTGATTATCTCCTGGGCTAAATGTGCTGGAAATGTCCTCACTGGGGCACTGGCTATGGCTTGTTAGGCAAAATCTCTGGGTCAAGCATTTGGTATCAACTGAGTGCCTTTCTCCAAAAGCTTACACTGCAGGTTGAGAAGACAGCACAAGGAGGGAGATACAAATCCAGAGAGGGAAAGTGCTGGAGGCTTTTGAGCTAGAGATGGTATCGAGTACCTTGTGTTTGATTTGTGGTTCTGGTTCTCCAGAAAGCTTTACTCCAAATGGTAAATTCCTCTGTGCAACTCTGAGCCCTACCTAGCAGGCCTAGACAAATTTAAAGGGCTAAGATTTGGCATCCTACATCCTATCAGTTGAGTGGAGCATAATCTTCATGCTAAGTGTGAGCCCTAGCTGAATCTTACAGCCACAGCTATTAGGATAAATACTTCATTGATCTTGTGACTCTGTTGGGAGACAGAGCAACCCAAATAAGTCTCCTGCTGATGCTCATCTTTCAGGGATTCCAGCTAGCCATCCAGTAGTTTTCAGCTGAAGAGCTGGGAGCTGTGCCCATCTTGCTGGATGCCAGGAACCCCACTCAGCTGTGTTTGTGGTGTTGGGCAATCTTATGAGTTCTCACCCCACATCCATCTTGTCACCTTTTACCTCTGCATCCTGCTGTCCATTGCAAAGGCTGCCATGCGTTAAAAAATCTGTCTCCAGTGAGGTTTAGGTACAGATTTTAATATCATAATTACAGTATGTAAACAAAATACCACTTGATTATTGAAACCATATTCAGTGAAGCTCAGCTCCCATGCAAGACATACATATGCATTTAATTGCTGTTAAACCTCTGCAAATGTACTTTCAGTAAGGCACTGGTGTTATTTAACACACAGATCAAAACAACTACTGAAATCTAGAGCCGATGCTGGAGATTAACCAGTGTGGGCTTTGGCCCTTTCACTGTACAACTGGTTATTTGTGTTACGCTTCCTTCATTTTGGCAGCTGGTAGGACAATGTCACGCCCATGACATCCAGCTCCAGCCATTGCTCAGACCCATCCAGTGGTTTCCCTTGAGCTGTCCTCCTCGTGGGAGAGCTGATGAGACATAGCTGCTCTTAACAACAGTGGCCAGGCTGTCTTTCAAACCAGCAGTGTCAGCGCTGGGAATAGGCTTGTGAATGCCAGCGGAGCTGGGTGCTGCCTTGGGGACAGTGAGGGCGATGCCACCTTTGCCGGGATGCCCCCTGGCTGGGCAGTGTGTCCATGACATCCCTCTCCCGTGGCTGCTCTGTCACCTGCAGCCTGACTGCTTGCTTCTGCTGCTGACATCTGGAGCAACAACATATACAAAAGTCTTTACAAAGCAAAAACATACACAGAAGAATGAGATTAGGTTCTTTTGAGCCTCTTCCAGGCCCAGCCTCCCCCAGAGCTCTTCGCTATGTTTTGCTTTGTACACTGGGAGGAGAAGAGCTTGGGTAGAGAAAAAAGGACATTTTACAGATTAATGAAGCCTAGATTTGATCCAGGTGTTGCTTCCCGGGTCTTTTCAAACTCTGGTGACAATTGAAGATGTTTTTCAGAGCCCAGAGGGTGGTGGGGAAGCTTGGGACAGCTTACAGATGTGTGCCTTCCCTGGCCTTTCCAGCCTGACAACTCAGGGATGGCTGTCTTGGGCTCATTGCATCAGGACCTCTGCAAAAGCAGTGAGCCACCTGAGGCAGAGGCCCTGTGGCTTGTGAGCACTGACAGGAAGTGCTCCGGGTGGCCGGGCAGCAGCAGTGGTGGCACAGAGCCTCCTGCGCTAGTCCTGGCTGGGGAGCGCCTGGTGAAGGACCGCAGTGCCCCTCTGTATCTGCCAGTGCTGCCCACCTCACCAGGCAGACCTTCTGTCACCGCAGAAGTACCTTCCGTAAAATCTGAGGCGCTGTTAGTCTCATTTTACATACAGATCCTCAAAAATGTTTAGACGTCCAATTTCCTGTTAAATTGAGAACTCAGTGCCTAAAAGCCTACTTGGATCTAGGTGATTTGCCGATAACATGTTGTAAATGAAATTTTGACCTTCCAAACCATTTGCTGGTGGCCTTACCCTGAGGCATCTGTTTCTGCCAGAGTACAGGTCCCTGCTCCCACATGAGGCAGCCAAACAGCTTGTGGCTTTTTGGTGGGGCTCGCCTCTGCCTCCAGCCCAGTTGGTGCTCTCCTGTGGCACTGGGAGGGCCTGAGAGGCTGTGGGGATGGGCTGTGCTCAGAGGAGATAGGACATCAAAGTCCCGGCTACACACAGCAGGAGATATTCTACAGCTTCTCCCCCGCTCCTCCGCCCCCCCAGCAATGGGGTGCCACTCTGTTGTTTTTGGCAGTTCCCAGTGGGAATAATTACACTGTGCATGCCTTAAATTCCCTCTTTTGCAATGACAACTGGATGCAATTTCCTTAGGAGTCTCACAAATGAAGCTCTCACATTGTTGGAAGCCATTCAGTGAGTGCTGCAATATGTTCAGAGGTGGCTGCTTCTCAGCAGGACCCCAAGTGATTTCTAGAAACCTTTCCGTAGCCTGTCATGCACTGTGGGACCCACACAGTGGGTGATACAGGGCAGCAGGGTCTTTCAGCTAAATGCAGGCTTGTTATTGTCACGCTGCAGAATACCAAGATAGCCTGGTTGGAGGCACACACTCACAAGAGAGAGAGTGTGAAATGCAAACCCGAAAGTTTAAAGATTTCATATGTTGTTGGGATTTTGCTCAGGAAATGCCAAACCAGAACAGAAACCTGTGCTTGATGTTTGATTCTCATTCATGCTTAACATAAATATTACTCTTGCTAACCAAACATTCCCCGGAACAGCTCCATGGAGCTAAGGGTGAGTCTCTGCAGAGGACTTTATGGCCTAGTTTTGGCCTTTGCCCGTGACAGGAAAGGACTAGATACAGCCTAGGTCTCTTCTGTTCTCGTTGCCCTGTGATGAAAGAGGGAGACTCACCAGAGCAGGCTGCTCAGGGAAGTGACTTTTGAGACAAAATGCATGTGCATTAAGATGGTCTGTTTGGCAGGAGGGGAAATAGTCCTTTTGATCTGGAGACATGGAGGAAACCAAAAATATTTCCCCCAGCAAAAAGCTGGAGGACATGGAGGAAAATGCTCTTTGACAATGGAAAGTACCACACCCCTCCTGCCTGCACACTGCACTGTGCTGAAGGTGGCCTGCATCAGGCCATCATGGTCAGCACCAAGTCAGGCTCTGAGCAACCTGAGCTAGCTGGAGATGTCCCTGCTCACTGCAGGGGGGTCGGTCTGGGTAACCTTTAAAGGTCCCTGCCCAACCCAGACATTCTATGATTTGGTGCTGCTTTCAGACTTCTCCTGTTGACTTGTGAAGGCTTTCATACCAACACCCCACCAAAGTGCTTGACCTCTGAAGGATGGCCTACAATGCCCTTCCAGAATGTTCTCCAGGCAGCTCATGAAAGAGCATGATAACTCTAGAGGCCTGATGAATGCCATCTCCTGCCTGTGTGGGCAGATGATTTGTGGAGAGGAGAGGGAGAGGGAGAGGGAGAGGGAGAGGGAGAGGGAGAGGGAGAGGGAGAGGAGAGGAGAGGAGAGGAGAGGAGAGGAGAGGAGAGGAGAGGAGAAAAGAATGCCACTAGGACTTGAAAAAACAGGGTCCAGGGGAGGTAAATGACAGACAAAGGAGGACCAATATGTATTGTGGTTGGAGGGAAGGGGTAAAAGAAAAAGCATGCTTCTGTCATTTGTAATTTGGGAGGGAGGTCTTGCACAGATATTTTGTTCCAAGTGCCTGATCTTTGCCCTATCTGCGGAACATTGGAATTAACTCAAATATTAAGCAAATGCTTTGGTCTCACTGGAAAGCAGCTTGCACTTATCTGGAGCAAGTGAGGCCTTGGGCAAAAGCCCATGTCAAACAGCACCTTGGGGAAACTGTGCAGATGGTTCTGGATAAAGAAATGCCATCTCAGTCCTTGAGCATGTTGGGAAACAAGCTGCCTGAATGGCTGAGTATGGAGGAAACCGGCATGGCCCAGTAGAGCAGTGAGGACATTTTGGGAGCTCTGGTGGGGTATGATGACCTGAGAGGGTCAGCTGTCCCACAGTGCTCGATGGGCAGAGCTGCCCTTCCAGCAGAAGTGCTGTGCAGGTACTGCTGTGTTTGTGTCGCTGTTTTTTCCCATTTCCTGACAGCAGTAGCACCTCAGGTGTCCCTAGGCCATCTCTCTGTGCTCTGACACAGCACAGTCCTTGCCAGCCTGCAGTCCATGCAGCTCCCAGTCATCCAACAGTGCTCAGCAAATGTGCAAAGTGCAATACAAACCATAACCTTCCTGCATTCGCAGTCCAGTGCATGCAATCAAACCTGAGGAATGTAAAGGAATAAACAGGCACTCACAGCTGAGTGAGTTCACTTTTACCTGGGCCTGAGTACAAATCAGTGTGGTGACTGTGCCATAGGATGCCTTCAGTTTATTCAGGAAAGGCTGGGCAGACCTTTGAGTAAAGCACATACAAGATGCTGGTCCAACGTTTACAAGGCAGAAACCAGGAGAGCAGGATGGGAGCGTGGTAAGCACATGGTCCTGAGGTGTTCCAGGTGCTCAGAGTCAAACTCTGCTCTGCCATTCAAGACTCCATGGGACCTAAGGACCGCTGCTGGCCTTTGAGGAGTTTATTGAGGCTGTACTCATTTCTGTGGGGGCTGCAGGACTGTGTTCTGCATAGCATTGCAGGCTGGTGCTCTGGGACACTGCTGAGTAAGGGCTTATGGAGCACAGGGGACAAGGGAAAAATGTCTCAAACTCAATAGTTTCAGTAGAAAAAAAATACCTTTCTGCATACAGGGTGGAATATGACTGTGCTGGTCACACTCAAACCCGAGAGCAGCTACAGGTTACAATGGCTTTCCAATACCTGCCCTAATTTCTTTCTTGTTTCACAGCTTAGTTCCTGTGGGAAGAGTGAATTTGCCCCAGAAGGAGGGAACCAGGGCATTCTCTCTGTTTCTATTTCATTTCCCTCAGTGATTTTTTTATTCTTGGGGAGCATCACTACCCATCCAGGCATCAAAGCATCAGGTTCTCATAGTCAACGTTCTGGCCTTGGACCGTAACTGCAAGAAATTGAAGAGTTCGCTTTGCTGTGGACCTTCTGGGTGCTGGCAATATTTGGAGATACAGTCCCGTGCTGGTGTGGTGCCTGTGTGGTCTAATTACCCTTTATTGCTACTCTCGCCTGCCCGCTTACTTCCATGTTAATTTATGGGTCCCAAGATGCGCCTGCGCATCTGTTCCTTATTTCCTGGGTATGCATTTATTTTCTTGCTGAGTACTGAAAGGGAAGGAGATGAAATGCATTGAAGATCTTGATTTACAGCTTCAGCATTTCCCTAAATCTGTCAAGAACTGTGTTCTCATCTCCCCCTCCTCTCTACCCTCTCGGATGGCAGGGAGACATCCAGCATGGCAAGCTGGAACACCAAAGCAGAGACGGACCCCTGTCACTTCACTGACCACAGCTGATAATGGGCACTATCTGCCCTGCACCCAGTCCTGAGTGTACTTTTGGTGATATCTTGACCCTCTAGTGCAGCATTGTACACTCACCATTTGGTTGTTCAACAGCTGTCCTGTGTCATTTTGAAGTTGATGACGTGCCTGGTGGTGGTGATGCACAGGGGCTAGTCCGGGATGCAGCTTGTCTAAGGCAAAGAGGAAAAGATGGGAGCAGGTCAGAGCAACTTCAGCTCAAACAGCCACTGCCCTGCCTGACCCCATGGCTGCCCAGCTGCCTCTTCCTTGTGGTGCTTTGCTACAAACTTCTGTCAGTGGAACAGACCTAACCTGACTCCACAATGAATTTCATCACATTTCTTCTCCTTCGCTTGCCATGCTTTGGCCAGCGATGTCTCACGTGTGCATACATCAGAGCAAGCCTGTGCTGCCAGAAGAGAGAGGATGACTCACAGGCAAAGCTCAGGAGAGGATGATTCCCTGAACAGAGTGACACCCAGACTGCTCTAGGACGTCATAGCCCAGACTGGACTGTCCCATCCACTAAGCCTTTGTGTTTGGTTTTCTCTCCCCAGTTAGTATCACAGGAAAAGCAGCTGCTGGTTGATGTCAGTGGTTGATTAGGAAAATTCTGGCAGCATGCAAGTGCCTCTCAATCTCTTGAAAAAGGACTTCTTTTGGTGCTGGGTCCTTCCAGGTTCCCCAACAGCACATACTTGCCAATCCATGCTGCTGTGATGAGAGGGGTTTGAGTCAGCTGGGAAAGCACATCCAAGAGAGGTCACTGAGATAGGTCATGCCTTCCTGCTGCTTCTGAGGTCCTGTATGATGAGTAGCAAGCTTTCCCAAGCAGGGATTATGCCACTCTGGAGCTTACTGAATGATTTCTCCTGCGCTTCCCCAGGCCTTTCCTCTCAATTACATTAAAAGTCACGGGAAGAACATTTCTCAGCTTCTGGAAAAGCCTTTATTTAGGTTTATGAAGCAGCTTGCTTGAAAAAGTTGTGTCCAATCACTCTCCTCACTTCACCCGTTCCTGGGCATGGATGAGGAAAGGAAAAACAGAGACCAGCTTGTGCCCTTGGCTGTTTTGGGGAATCCTGCCACTGCATGGGTCAAACCTGTATGCTTGGACCTCTGGGGACCAGCAGAGGTAGGAGAGGTCTGGAGGTCCTCTGGAAGACTTCTGGAGGAGGCAGCAGGACTTGCACTCCTGACAAGGATAATTCCTGTTGGGAGACTGAGGAGCAAACATCCATTTGCTTTAATTTTGCTGGCAAAGGAAGGTGACAGGCACCTGGGAGAAGCTTCTCCCTCACCTGTGGCACATGAAAATTCCCTACCAGGCTGGCAGCCACACTTGGGTTGGAGGAGGGACTCCATGCATCCCTGGTGTCCCTCCTGGCAAAGCTGGCATGAGCCGTTCATGATGGTACATGAGCTGAGGATTCCTGCAAGGCAGACCAGTGTCATCCCCCTGCCGTGCCTGGCCTGAGAAGTCTGTGCCAGTTGAACCCAGCCTGCTGCTTGGAAAACCCCTGGCTGTGCCACAGGACTAAGTGAAATATTGTTTCCCAGCCTAATGGACAGATTGTTAAGTATATAATGATTTACCAGCTCTTTCACTGCAATAACTGTTCACACATTGTCTCTTTGCCTCTTTCACTGTTTTTATGATTCATACTATTTGGTTGCCCAACTGACGTTTCCAAAATGAGGTTTCTAAGCCCCAGCCTTTCCTTCCTCCTCTCTTCCCTTTTCATTTGACAGTTTATAGGCCTGAGAGAAGTTTTTCCAATCATGATAATATCTTCATGTTTTGTTGACAAAAGGTCAACCTAGGAATAAGCCAAACTGGTTTTAGGAAAAAATATTTGCTTATTTAGTAAGGGGATGTGTGTAGGAGATCAAATTTATGAGGGTGAAATTGAATCTGGTTATTTGAAGGATTCTGAAATAAAAGCCTCCCACACACTCAAAAGGGGAAGAACCAGACTTATAAATTGCTTTAGGCTGAAGCAGAATGTAGAAATAAACTAAGTTTCTGTGCAAAAGGTAATAGGATCCAAAGGAAGAACTAAACCCAGAGCTTAAGAGACAGCAGCCTGTTCACTCCCTCACGCACAGTACTCATTTCACACTACCATTCCTTACAGAAGAAAGGTAATCATTTTCCCCAGTATCTGACCTCCAGTTCCGCAGCATCCACCCTTATCCATTGGTCGAACACTTGCTCAGACCCAAAAAGGAAAGATCCAGAAGCTTAACTGGTCGTGTAGCTGGGTAATCTCTTCTGTAGCATGATTTCTCTAGTTTGACTTTAGATTATAGTTCTGAAACAGGTCTTGCACACCTTTTCATGAGAATGGCCCATGCCAGGAGCCCTGCTCAGTTCAGGAGTAATTTGCATGAACAGCACTGCTCAACACATGTTTGGAGGGTCCTGTCCCAAAGATCTTCTCTCTTTTCCCTGAAAAGACTAGCCAACAGTGCAACAGATTAAGTTACAGTTTTTCATGCAGAATATGAAGAGGGAATGTGCCATATACATGCATATATGTATCTTCATCTATTTTAAAAGTCTATGTGTGAATGTGCCTGTGTATGTATACACATATATATGAATTAGAATAATTCAGGCTGGAAAACCCCTCTGGAGGTGATCATGTTTAATCCCCGGAAAGACAGCCCAACCTGATTGTTCAGGCCCTTGTCCAGTTAAGTGCTGAGCCCTTCCAGATGTGAAGAAATTTTCCTGATTGGAATTTTCTTTCCTGCACCTTGTGACTGCTGCCTCTGTCCTAACACCGTGCACCTCTGAGGACAGTGTGACACACGCACGTATGAGTACATCTGCAGACACACACGTGTACACATATAAACACACACACAAGGTTTCTTTTGTCCTTCCTCTGTGCATCTGAGAGATAACAAGCAAGTGAAGTCTTGCTCTGGCCCAGTGCAGCTATTCCTGTTTCTAGTAAACTCCGAGTGACTGTGGGGAGGATCTGGCATTTTCTTCCTTCTCCTGCTGTTGCACAGCTCCAGTTCCTTTGTCTTATTTAGACACATGCCCCCCCTCATGGCTTAGGACATGACATTTCTTTCCTCTTTAAGCATGATTATTACAAAACACAAATTGGAGCAAGAACTACAGTTAAATAAAACCCTCTTTAATGAAGTCCCATTGACACTGGATGCTTGTTAAAAAGCACAACAGAACATTAAGCAGGTCTTTGCAGCTATTAGAAAGGAAGACGAGCCATTATTAAAAGAGTTCAACTGGTTTGGGTTAACCCTACTGTCATGCACGACACATTTTGACAATTTCTAGATAAAGAGGAGGCAGGATACAACAATGAAATCCAATTTGCTGGAGATTTTATGTAATTTTTAGACAAGATACCAATATTGTTTTTAGATACTCAGTATTGTTCGTAGATATTCTGCCTCTTTTTCTGTATGTAGCCACCACAGATCAGCACTATAGGACTGGAGATGAGCTATCATCAAATCCTGCTAGACAAAGGACTTGCTTGGGCATAGCTGCATATGTCTTGGGCTTAGAGCCATAAGAAGAATGAGACCAAACTATCTCCCAGCACAGAGGCAAAAACGATGAAGCTGCTTGATTGTGAAACAATCTTCTTGCTGGGAAAGCTGCTCGGGATTTCATAGTTGTTCTGTCCCCAAACACACCACAGCTGGTGTGGCCTAGCCTGTGAAAGGATGATTAGAGAGAAATACATGGCTAGTGTTCACAGGCACGCAATCTATTTCTGATAGAGGTAAATGGAGATTAATCTATCTGTACCTGTGGACCTCCTAGCCAATTTTCTCCCTAATTGATGTTAGAGGTTCTTTCATTCATGCTGTTCTCATTTTATAACACGAAAGCAATCATACAGTCAGAGCTGTAACCTCTCACCATTATGCTCTACCCTAAGAAGAGCACATCTTCACATTTGTCTTTGGAGAACAATCAGGGCCTATTCCAAGAGGATTTTAGTTACCCCAGCGCCACGACAGCTAACCAGCGTAATTTTTTTGGCATAATAAAATTGTATCTCTTGCCCATTTGCTCTCAGTGGCCCATCTAAGTATATAGAAAGCTTTTTTGGTAGTAATTTGAAGCACAGCTTAAATTCTGCCATTTTCTATGCAAGAGAGATCGGGTCATCCTCCCCTCTCTCCCTCCCACTCCAAACACCAACCCCATCTCCAGGGGGAGGAGACACTTGGTTGCACCTGGCTAACAAAGCTCTTCACAAAAGCCCTACATGTACTGCCAGTGTCTTTCAGAGAGATCAGGGTTTCACTCACCGAGTACAGCTGCATTTCTGTGAAATTAGCCACATTTTACTGCTGGATGTGTCGGGCAGCAAGAGGTAAATGCCATAGGGAAGTCAGAGATTGGGAGTGGGTCAGGGTGCAATCTCAGTAGCTGATTCTGCTTGGGCCAGAGCCTAAACTGTTTAATACTTGTCTGTGTGTTTTGAGCAGTCGAGGAGAACGTGCAGTGCATCAGTGCTTCACAACATGTCTCCTTGTCTGACTGCTTTGCAAGAGCAGATGACAGTTCTCAGGCAAATCTGCTAATTTGGAGGTAGAAAACAGTTTCATCTGTCTTGCGGCAAGACACCTGAGAAGCCAAGGGAGCTGTTTCAGGAGAAAGCACAGAGAAGGTCTGTGTACTTACAGCTGTGCTTTCAACACTGGAAAATAAATCATCTTTCCACCACAGACCCCATTATAGTTACCCTCACATGTAAGAGCAATTAGGATGTTACTGCATTGCTGTCATGGAGCAGCCTGAATTGCTGTTTGAAGAGGTGTAATGGGAGTGGGGTGATTATTTGTGGTTGGGGAATAAGGGTATGAATGAGTAAGTAATGAGATTTCAGATAAATAATCCTCTGGCTTTTTGCAAAGAAGTGTTGTCTCACCCCATCACAAGCTGACAGCTCTGCCATTTCCCACCCAAAGAAATTCATAAGAGCAAATCTCAGCTCTTCCCTGACTCCTCTCTGATGAGGGACAACAAGAAGGGAGAAATTTGGCAGCGGCTGTTTAGTGTTGTGCCACTTCATACTGCTGGCTCAGACCCCAGCAGCCTGCTCAGCTCTGCCCGAATGGCAAACACAGCTCCTGCCCAGGACAGCTGCCACGGTGGGAGCCAGCCCTTCCTAGCAGAGGTAAGGGCACAAGATGGAGCTAAACCCCGTTTAGCCACAGATACTGCCCACTTTGTTCTGTGCTAGAGGGAACCCCCAAAAAGAAAGATGTGACAGATCCCAAAGAAAAGGAGCAGCTAGGAGACAAGTGTGTGTGTGTCCCCCCCCCCCAGCTCTACTTTCCCAAAAGAAAACAAACCCAAAAAATTGTTTCAGGTTCCACTGGGATTGGAGGCTCCTCTCAAAACTTTGAAATACAAACTCAGATTCAGTTTCTGCTTGATGGATGGAAAAAAATAATGGTTCAGGCTGGTTTCTGGTTGAGTTCAACTCCCAGCAGAACCACTTGTGCAACTCAGGAGCAGGACAAAAGTATGAAGGGGGTGTTTTGCCATATGGCTAAGTAGAGTTGGGCTCGAGAATGAAGATGAATAAAGGAAGAGGCTCAGCACAACGATGTCCTGTCCCATGGGAAACAATTAAGCTTGAACTGAATTCAATATACAGGAAAAGCAACAGCGGAACAGAGAAGCAGCAGCAGCAGCAAAACAGTCTGGTGCGAGAAAGATACAAGATCAAATTAAATAAGGAAAGCTATTGTGAAGGGATGGCTTCAAGAGCTATCTGCTAGTCCCTGGCTTCTGCATGAAAAGAAAATGATCACTTGTCAAACAGAAGAAACTCTAAGAAGCCACTGGATAAATCTTTCTCTTTAGGAACTGCCCTTTTGGAGCAAAGTCTGCTCTGCTTGTATTACACATGCCAGCTCTTAAAACCTTCCGTGTTTATGAAGTTTTGATTCACACGGACATCGATTTTTGTCAGAGTCCATGTGTTGCATTTAAACCAAAGTACTGCACACGCTGCCTGTCGGCCATACGGTCAAGGCTTCAGCCTTGTGTATCATTGTACACAGGGGAATAAACATGACCCATACAACAAGAGAAGCTCTTCACCTTGGGTCTGGGGGAGCTGGTGAGCCTTCTAATGAGCACCTTCATAATCTTCCAAGCACCCTCATCGCTTGGGCCAACACAGATGAGTTTTGATCTGCTGTTCCATGAGCCTAATCTCCATTAGACCTCCCTTGAGCAGTCACCTGCAGGTGGATTCATATCATATGCCAGGCTTAGCCTACATATCTCATTTCTGGGTGTTACAAGAAACTGGATTAGAAACAGGTACTCAGCATAAACAGGTGAGCTACTCAAAATGCCCTAAGACTGCAGTTTCAGCAGGCTGCATCCAGCAAAAGAATAAACTTGAGTTTCAAGTGGTTTAACAGGTCGAAGCAGAGGAACAAAGTAATATATTCATGGTTGAAAGTGTGCATACACCTGCATATACATCCACACAGCTGCACAATCAACAAAACACTTCCACAATTTAAAAGCAGAATTAAGCAAATCAGGCTGATATATAGATTTTTTTCTTTGACTTAAAGAACATTTTTAACGTCTTACCTCACATTCACTTCACTGAAAATGAAACTGAGAGCTCTTAAGACAGCGTTTCATTTTCAGAATGTAAAAAAATAAACCTAAAAATGTCCCCCCGTATCAAGTCTACAGCTGTGCTGTGTGTATTCTGTACCTCAGAACAGCAGAATGTGATGCTACACAGGTATCAAAAATATATACTCTTTATGCACAGAACTGCAGCCAGCTGCCCAAACATTAGGTGCTCAAGGGCCTTAGGGCATTGATGCCTCATAAATTTGAGAGTATTTATTAGGTGAATACAGAACTGGAAGTTTTGTAGCAGTGGAAAGTAAGTATGATAATGAGGTAAACACATGTTCCAAAGAAAATACGAGCTAATCGTGCCCTCTGTGCAAGAGACAGCAGCTTTAAACAATCACTTTGGGAATGCTGGAGCAAGGCCTGCGAGCTGCTACAGGATGGGCAGCTAGTTAATGACATCTCTCTGTGTCCTGTAGCTTTTTAGTGCTGTAAACGCAGTTTGACAAGCAGGTAACCAAATAGGTGTTCTACTCCTTTGAAGGCTTTGAAGAATCTTATGAATACACCTTTCCGTTCTAAAAAGTGGAGTGTTACATGTAGCTTCAGTTTTCCTTAGATAAGTAAGAGGAAGCATCCTTCAGGCACCATAACCATAGGTACAGCCAGGATTCCTCCTTGGGTCGGAGGACACATCAGGTGTGGTGAGGTCTGTGCATCGTGAGCTCCATCTGGAGGTTGTTTGCTCTACTCTGTGCTTTCAGAAGAAATGGAGAGAAAATGCAGCAGTGCTGGGCCACAGTCACCAAGTCATCTAGAAAAAAATGACCTTGCAAACCAGCAGGAAACCGCACATTTTTGCCATGGAGTTAGTGCCAGATGACCCATGGGATGAAAGAGTCCAAAGGAAAATTGAAGGAGAATGAGAGCTTAAGGGGACACGTGGACTTTAGTCAGCTGCTTAATGACACAAGTTTCAGGGCTACGCTTCTCTAAGGCCAGAGGCTATAATGGCTGCTCCGTTGTCAGCCAGCTTCTGAAAGAAAAAAACATGTCTGCAATTAATTACCCAGGGTGTTAAACTGATGTGCAAGCAGAATTTTCATTTTCATAGACTCTTTACATTTTTTAGTCATGAATCTAAGCAGTCTTCCCTAAGTCGTGGGTATCAAGGGCTGCAAAAGTTATTTCCTCCGTTTTTTCAACAGTTTAAAATCAGAGTTACATAGGCCCTCTTCCACAGGAGGATATTATAGGGTGCACAGTGTGGTGCCTAAGGAAAAAAAAGCAATTCTTGACATGCACACAGACCATCAGGAGATCTATGACTTGCAGGAAGAGCTGAGCTACTATTGCCAGCAAGATGTAAAAATTTGGAGAGAGGCCTGCAGATCATACAGATATAAGATTATGGTGATGGCCTGTCACACAGTGGATGAGAAAGAAAGTGATGAAAAGGTGAAGCTTTATTGCTGTGTAGATCCCTTTCTGTGTAATGTGGTGACCTCTACTCCCACGTTCATGTACTGGTTTATAGCTCTTATTGGAGGAAAAAGGTATTTGACAAATGACATACATACCTGGCCCAAAAGGAGAATATTCAAACCTGTCATGCATTACACAGCTGTTGGGTATCAAGTGAGAAACTGCTTCTGGGGGGTGGCAAAGTGATCAGCAATGGGAGGACAACAACTTTCAAATACAATGGGTGCTTTTTCCATGGTTTTATTGAATGCCACCATGAAAATGACTGGAACCATCCAGTGGGGACGACCTTTGGGTGTTCATGTTACACAATGAAATGAAAGATGGATGGCCTAACGAAAGCAGGGTTTACCATCAGATCCAGATGGGAGCACAAGTGAGCTGCTATGAAAAGAAACAGATGGGGAGCTCATGGTCTTAGCCAGGACCAAACTGTCCAGGCCCTTATCCCCAGAGATGTGTTTTCTGGCAGCAGGTCAATGCCATTTGTCTGTACTACAAAGCAGCCCCTGATGAAAAGATACACTGACCACCTACTTTAGACTGGTAAAAATAAAGGTGTACTTACATGGGCTCTTTTCCCTAGGGCTTCTCATGAGCATAAATGGAAAATTATTATTTTCCCTGTCTGAAACCTGCCACGCCTGCTGCTGATGAATAGATGTCCCTTGCAGTTGCCTGGTATACCCTGGAACTGAACAAGGCTCTGGGGAAGGGCTCCAGCTGTGAAACCTATGAGGTCTGGCATTTTGAATGGAGAGGCAACACCCTTTCCTTGGATTACATAAAGATATGCCTCTGCCAGAAGCAGGAAGCTTTAGTCTACCCAGCTTGGTGTGCAGATGCAGACAAAACCCTGCTACGTATGCTGAAGATTACAGGCAGAAAGATGCTGTTTTGTAGCTTGAGCCTGTTAAGTAAGGAGTTGTATGGTTATCCCTTCACCCCAGTTTCTGATGTGCCCTCCTGTGATTTGTCCATGAGGATGCAGCCACCGGCTGGTGGAAGCACACCACCAGGATGTGTGTCCTCGATTTGCAAGACTGCCATTTCTACAGTTTTCCTTGCCCCTGTGTGGTTGTGCCTACAGCCATTTAAACCCTCAGACATCCTGCATGACCATGCCTTTACCATAGCACAGGCTCTGGGACAATCCTGAGTCACTCAGGGGATTCTCCCAGACAAAGACCATTTAGGTGAGCTGAGGAGTGATGGCCGTGTTACTGAGCTGGAGCCTACAGGTCCCAAGCACTGCTTAGAAGTTCAAAGCTGGACTTGAACTGCAACAAACAGAAAAGACTCATTTTTCTGTCAGAGCCCAGGGGGGCTGGGCAGGGACAGGCAGGTCGGGCAGTGCTCCCAGGGTCCTGGCAGTCCCTTGCTGGCCTCCTTGTAGGACTCCGTAGCCCTGGGGCACACTCCAGCTTGCTCACACACCCTTAATCTCTTCAACTCCCCCCCACCCCAAAGAAGACTTGATGTGCAGACTCAGAAGGTTGGGGGACATGGACTTGCCCTTTGCTTTTGTTTGATTACTTCCATTCACGCTGACATGAGGAGGTTGTCCTTGCTGAGGCGGGAGGGGACTGCCTGCACCAATGGACCCTGGGGTAGAGGGAAAACATTAGGAGCTTCCAAGAAGCTTCCACTTGTCACCTCTCTATAAAGATGCCTGTTTGCTCTTTGAACCTAACTTCATTTGTGTCTCTAACAATTTTTGATGGCAAAGAATTTCACAGCCTAATCACACAGACATTCAAAACTATATTAGTGATAAATTAAGAGCAGGCATGCCTTGAACTGCACTAAGATGGCACTTTGCTCATGTTGTGACATGAGAAGAACAGGCTTCATTACAGGCTTTTCCAGGATATCCTTCCATTTGTTTCTTCTGTTACCCCCTGACTCAAGATAAGGAGTGCCAGCCTCTTCAGTTCTTTGGCATTGCTGGACCTTTGTAACACTCTACACTCACCATTTCGTGTCCACTCCATACCAAGTATTCCAACAGCTGCACGAGGGAGAAATGAAAACAATTTCCTTTTCAAAACAAAAGTTTTTCTTTTTTCCATAGGAAAGGGAAAAAAAAAAGAACCCTCAAGTTTTAGATTGTGTTTACCGTGACAGTATTTTCAAACAGCAGCCACAGAAACAAACCGTAGTGTTTCTTATTTTAATTGCATAAACCCAACATGAATAAATTTTATCAAGCCTGTAAGTATACAGATGTGTATTCTTTTAACATTTTGTCTACTTTTATTTACAAAAGGAAAAATGAGCCTACAGTTTCAAGCCAAATAAAAAAAACAACAAACAAGGCTAAAAGTGAAAGAAGAGGCAGAAGAATGTGTGGGCTTTTACTTTAAAAAAGTATCTGGAAGACAAACAGAGGACACACAGGGAGAGCTAAGAGCCAGAGCAGCTGCTGATGCCCTTGAATTTGAAACAGCATCTGAAAACCCAAGTCTCTTATCCCTCACTTAATGTGCAGTGAAAGAGTCCAAAGCAGAGCAGTCCTTCAAGCCTCAGACGTACTCTGGGGCACTGGAGGCTTAGTAGCCATATTTTTCATTGAGATGAGTCTTGCCATCACCACTTTGACCTAATGGACAAAGAGGAAGACTTGCATTATTTCTTTATCCCCTCATCTAAGAGAAATGTGTATCCCTGTATGAAATAGTCTCTAGGTAGCACCAGACATACAAGCATAGAGGATAAAAAGTCAGGCTGCATATTGCAATGCATCTTTTGATTTACACTCACAGTTCATTTCAATTTTACTAACAGTGTTAAGATTACATCAGGTACTCCTGGTTTTGTGGCTGTTTTGCTTGGTTTTTTTTTCTGGAGTCCTCATAATGCCAGCTTAGAAGGAACATTTTACTATTCATTAGCAGGCAGAGCCAGAAAACAGAGCTCCCTCTTATGGACACAGCTTGCTTAACTATCCCAGATCAGACCTGAATCCAGTATTCTGTTCCTGTGGATTCATATGCCACAGACGTGCAGTCTTTTCACTGAAGCATGATTCACTAAATTACAGTTTTCTTCAGTGAAATTTATTCTTATTTCTATAACCTTGCAACAGCCTTACAAAAATTACAGTAATGAATCTGTGAAGTGAAGGCTAAGCTTTGAACTTACTCTGAAAACCTCAATGCATGAAAATGAGTTTTCTATTTTAGAGGAACTGAACATTCATTACCCTGTTTAAGAGTAACTTCGCCTAGCTAAAAACACTCTGGAACTAAAGATAAAAAATTATTCAAGTTTAACATATGTTGGATGAGTGCATCAATTATTCAGTGCCTTCACCAAAGCATTATCAAGACTTCTCCAAAACAGCTGACCCAGTGTTTGTATTCCAATGTTTTTTGCAAAAAAACTGCAAAGAAGCATTTTTGGATTTCACAGACTTCTGTGAAAACTGAGAATACTAACATTGCTGGAGCATGTATCCCTAGGGAAGGTTTGAGCTTGTCTTTCAACTAGATCATCATACCACCATGTGTGAATGCAGTTAGCTCTCTGAGGTGTTACAAAACTGAAAAACAAACTTCAGGTGTATCTCTCCATTGCCATGAAGCTACTACAGATATGGTCTGTATTTCACTGCAGGACTTGCATGGCCATACAACAAACATGGGGCATAACACACCACAAAACATCAGGTTCTGGGTGAAGTATTCCTGAATTAGCTTTTTCTCAAGGGCTTACAAGGACATACTGACAACTTATTAGGAAGATTCCTGAGTTATGAGACTAAAACCAGTAAGGAAATGGTTGATACCTGCAGGAGGAATCCATATGCAGTAGTCTGGGTCATCATCTGGGTACTGTGAGGAGAAAAAAGGTTGTTGGACCTGCAAAGAGAGTAAAGATTTTTTAAGGTGCTGCACCCCTCCACCAATGTGTCACAGCCACTAAACCTCTCACTAATTCAGAGACAAATACTGAGAGGGTTGTTTCTACGAGAGTCAGGGATGAAAACAGTAATACAAAAGAAACATCAAACCCTCAAACAGATCCAGTTCATTTCCATTAGAGTCACACACTAGCAGAAATGCTGGTTAGCAGGGACCTCTGGAGGTTATCCAACCCAATTTCCCCCTCAAAACAGAACCTGTCCACTTCTGGACAGTATAAACCTAATGTTTGGTGATATCATTTGACATAGGATTTCTTTATGCAGGGGAAAGCTTTAGAGTAGGATTTTCAATAAGTGCTTTACTGATTTCAATGCACGATGCCACTGAAAACTTTGGGTTTAAGGTGAGTTTCAAACTGGAATTTATAAAAGTTCAGCTGTTATATAAGGATAACTTGGTTTTCAAAAAGAAAAGAACGCTCATTTTTTTCAGGTCTCACTGGCATCTTGAAATGTTAAAGCAAATCAAAACAGGTCACTTGCAATGCAGTTGTTGACACAGCAGTGTCTTTTTGTCCCTACATTACTAAGTTTTGCCACATCAGCATCATTTTCTCAACAACTTCTGTTTTCAACAACTACAGGTAAAAAAATATCATACAACTGTAGAGTGCAAGACTTAAGAGCTCAAAATAATGTCAAGTTACTCAGCACTGATTTGCATTACTCTGTAGTATCATTACACAGTCTCAAGTTATGCAGTTGAAGCAAATTTTCATTCCCTCAAAAACTTTCCTTCCCCAAATTAACATCTAAACCAGCTTTTTTAGAGGACTAATGCTTTCCAAAACACTAGACTGCAGAGTTGCACAGCTTTTAAATATGGCTTGTGCACAATCGCTTGAAAATTGTTTTTCCAGTTTTACATGATTCAAAGTTATTCAAGTATTACAAAAGAAAGAAAAAGCTGACTTCTGGTTGATACTTTCCATGCAAGATCTGAGCCCAGAGGCAGAGACAGCATGTGGAAAAAGTGATTTGTGATGGGAGAAAGAATACATCTAAGCCATCTGGCATTTGGAGAATGCTCAGTGTTAGAGCAAACTCTCTGCTGATGAGAGGTACTGACTTGACTGCCTCAACATGAAAAACTGCCTTGTCCTCCCATATTCATAAAAGTGGTAAAACTTGAGCTTTACCACTATAAATATACTCTTGATTTCTTTAGCATCTTTAGCAAGGCCAGCAACAAAAGACAGTTCTGAGGACTGTGCCTACCCAATTCCTGGGTCCTCTGCCAGCACTAACAAGGCAGCAGTCAGCACGCACAGGATGCAGGGAACTGAGGTTCAGTAAGTGCTGCAGGGCTAAAATTAGATGGTCCCTACAAAGAAACTGTCCCAGTGGTCAAAACTCATGGTCCACCAAGTAGAGTCATCTCCTCTGATGGCAGTCAGCAGAAGGCTGGGATGCCCTCTAAAGGGAAGAGCCTCACAATAATCACTAGGCTGTCAGAGAAGATCCCTCCCAGCTCCAGGAAGGCAACAATTGACTGAGTCCCAAAACGTGCAAAGTTCACACACTTTACATTTTAATACAAACCTTATACACAGGAGAAACATTACCTGGTACATCCACTCAAATTCAGTGATAACTTGGTTGCAAAAGACATTAATCTCTTAGACTCATCTCTTTTCACATCTTACAGAGAAGGATGAGGTTTGATACAGACTAACTGCAGCTTTAGTACAGCGTGTTCTGTGTCAGCCAATATTTATTTCCCAGGCTAGTCTCCCAAGGAAAACTTTGCATTGACATTTCAAAGCCTGGAGAGCACCTACGTGCTGTAACACTTGTGATACAGGAGGAGCAGCAATTAGTAACTGCCAAGTGAAAAGGTGAAA
Organism: Lycocorax pyrrhopterus obiensis; assembly: GCA_014706295.1. NCBI lineage: Eukaryota > Metazoa > Chordata > Aves > Passeriformes > Paradisaeidae > Lycocorax > Lycocorax pyrrhopterus. Next base: position 28,674,106 of record JACSVZ010000004.1, read on the forward strand.
AAAATAACTTTTGTGATGGAACAGAGAACCTCTAGCACACCTGAAATGCTGTGCTTTGCCTTTTCATTGCAGACTCCAGGATCTGTGTTCAATCGCAGAATACAGTTCTACATTTGGGTCTTAGTTAAGCAGAGAAGCACTATTATCACCAAGTTAGAGTCCATCAAATTGTTACTATTTCACTAAAAAAAGAGCCTAGAGATGATTTTCTCTTAAGCTGCAGGAGTCATAGTGTCATAACTGACCTTGCTTGAGCTATGGATTTTCTTAACTTTCTCAGATGTCTCTTCAGGCTCCTTAACTACCTTGGATGCTGGGAAGAAAGCAGATTTGTTTTATGACACAGCACAAATGACCAATTCTACAGAAATAAACTTACAGGAAGTTCACATAAAAACTAATACATCCATAAGGAAATCCAAGATATCTCACTGTACCACAATTCATACTTAAGAATAATATTGCTGCACATCTTACTGTTTTTCCTAGATTTAACTTACTTTAAATACATTGTCAGTCATGTAACTGAATGCAGTTTAATAAGCTCCTCTATTAGTGATCCTGTAATGTTAACCTTAGTTAATGGCAGATGTTTATTTTCTAAAAGACACTATCTGTAATCACTGCAGTGATTGATTTAGAAAGGAAGGAGCAGGAAATGTGCAGGACCAATTTGCTTTTAAAAAAACCCCAACAAAACAAACACCAAACTTCAGAGTTGTTGGGTGAGAAGAATTCTTTGGTTTTCTTCCACTTCATCTGTGAAATACTGATACTCTCATGGCTTAAATCTATGGGTGAGATGATGAGGATAGATTCTTAGGAGTCTAAGTTATGAAAAAACAGAAAGGTCATAAAAATCTCCTCCATGTACACCCAACATTTTTCATTTTGAAGCTCTGATTTTTGTGCATACATGCAGAGGCATCATCTAGGCCACTGGCAGATTATTACCTAATGTTATGTAGCATTTGTCACTTGATAAAAGGAAATTTTGTCCTTCTGTAGTCTTAAGAGCTAGTGCAAGAGAATAAGGGAGGAAAAAGTATCATCATATTCTCCTAAATTAATTCTTCTTCTCACACTATTTTTTTAAAACAAAGGATCTCAAAGCAATTAATGACCATGAAAAGCAAGGAGAAGTGTAATATAGTGGAAGTGACTTGTCTTTACCATACACTTATCACTTCCCAAGCAAAACACAATCTTTCAGTTCAATTCTAGATTCTTTAAGCTCTAGATTAGGCTCAGTTTCCTTTGACCCACATTAGGCAGTAAGTCCTTTAGTCAGTTTCTAAACCCACATGGTATTACAAAATAGTCCATATTGGACTGTTCACCTTGGGATTTCTCTTGTGAGGGTCCCATCTGAGATTCATTCCTCAGTACCTTTGGCTCAGGCAGAAAACCAACCCCTGTAACAGAAAAAAGAAAGAGCTCGGTGGGCACTGCAGTAACTCGGATGAGCAGAGTGCATCCCTGAGACCAAGTGCAGAAGGGAACCCTTTGCTACATTTGTCTTGGGAAGAACTCTCAAAAGTCTTCAGAATTATTTCATCCACCAAGTCCATTGCAATACAATGAAGAAAATTCTGTGATCTGTTAGAACACTTTTCAACAGCAACCTGTCCAGCATTAATCCAAAAAGCTAGACCTAGCTTTCTGTTATCAAACATATTGTTCATTGAGAAACATCATTACTGAGTTTTCAAATGCATCAGGCTGATATAGAAAAGGAGGGATTGGAGATACCTCAAAGATACCTTTCCATTACCACTTTTGAAATTGTTTTACCTCCTTACAAATGGATCTGAAGTTTTGCACAGATATTTGTTTTCTTATTATGTCACTTTTACTGCCAACAAAACATTGCAGTTGTTTTCATTTGGACAATCAATTTAATGGAAACAGGGCTTATCAAAATAGGACTTTCTTACATCCAGAAGATTTATTCTATTTTACCAAATTGCATGAAACACTGACTGCCAAGCAGAATTTCAACTAGAACCATGTGAAACTCGGCTGCTGCCACACAGACTCTGGACTCATGGCAAAAAAACTATGGAAAAGAAATAGGCTGGAGAACCTGTGACTCAAACATTTGATTCACGTAGCTCTTAAAAATTCAGCAATAACAGACTCATTTTCATTACTGAAAAAATCAGAAACAATGGTTTACCATCCTGAAGGGATTCTAGATTCTTGTTAGTGCAAGGAGAGCCATCAGGAGCATGACTTTCTTTTCCTGTTTCTTTCTCTGTTGTCATTTTCATTTCCAGATTTGATACTCTGCTGTTTACCGCATCTGCTTCTTGCTGCTCTTCCATTTCCTCTTCCTCCTCCTCCTCCTCCTCCTCCTCTGGTCCATCATCTTTTGTTTTTAACAAGCTTTCAGGGATGTCTGGACGCTTAACAGGCAACTTCTGCAAGACAAAGACTTGTGCATCAGTGCCTAGAAAGAGGCAGCTGTCACAGATACTCATTACAGGAGAAAGCACACACACTACTGTCAGAGACAGCTGGTAAGGAAACACTCTCAGGATGACAAATAGTTAGGTTTTAAGGAAAAGTTATTAGTAGAGATGGAAGATGAAAAAACACATCCAGTCCATAAACAAGAAGTGCAGTCTTTTCATAAGGGGGACACTGGGAACTGAATCAATCATGGATATGATCCTGGCTATCAAGACAGAGAAGAACAAGAAAAGGGTAGAGGTAGAGCACTGCTGAGGTAGAGCACTGGTTCAGCCTGCTGTCCCCAGACTGCCTCTATTCATCCACTGCCTTTTGACCACAGCTGTGCCCCAGGAAACTGGCTGTACAAGGACACAGAATGACAACTGCTGGCAGCAAACAACATCCAACAGCCACTGCTCACTGTCCATGCACGTTCCACTGCCACAGGCTGCACCTCCATGCTGTTTCCATGCATGTGAGAAGACACAGTTGCCACCTACAGCCTCCACAGCCTGAGAAGGTGTCCCACAAACAGCCACTGACTTGCAACACTTGAAGTCCAACTTACCCCTAGGCTTCCAGTTTTCAGTTTGAATTTGCTCCCCCCTTTCATTGCACCAAAGAGTGGCAGGTTCATCTTTTTAGGCTTGTTCTCTGCATTCAGACTGTAACTCCCACCCCTAATAAAAATTAGACACAGAGCAAAACAGTATACAAAGTATCAAACAAACCTTATGTAGACAAATGCAAAAGAAGAAAGTCTGCCTATGAGAAGTAGATATATAAAAAATCTTTTTATTTCTCTCCCACTTGCACCACCCAAGGAGGAAGCTGCAAGAGATGGCTCCTCCATCCTACATATATGTTGTAGGATTCAGACACATGCCATAACAGGAAGCAAAAAATAAACAAGGAAAAAAACCTCTGTATCACATAGACTCCCTTAAATTCAACTGCATACATACACACATATTTATATATAAAACCACATTTGGAGGCCAAACCTCAATTTAAACGAATTAAGTAATTAACCTCTAATCAAGCTGCCATTAGCAAATGATGAACCCAGCACACACCCTCTCAAACTGCAGTGGTGCTGCTAGGCAGTAGTTGAACAGCCACTACATTTGACTTCCAAATACATTTCACAGAGTGAAAGTGGGTTTCATGTTGTATATAATATCTGTAAAATTCTTCAGTTCCTTTTGGGTGCAGGTTGGGAAAAAAATTAAAGAAGCTAACACTATGCTTCCAGTCCCTTACCCACGTCATCCTGCCAGCCTGGTGTTACTCCAGTGTTGTGCATTTCCCTCAGCCATGCATGCTGCAATAGCCCAGAGGCACAGCAGCTCCTTAAGGAGACGAGCCAGGTAGTCTGGAAGGCTGTCCTGCTTTTGTGACTGGAAAGCTGTCTATTTACCGGGCTTGCACAGCTGCCCATGGATAACAAGAAAGGGAAAAGTAATCGTTTTATGTTTTCACCAAGACTTACTGCGGCTTCAGCTCAGGCAGTTCTGCAGGCTTGACAAGCTTTATTAACCCTTTCAGTCTCTGCTGCTCTTTCTTCAGTTCAAACGACCGCAAGTGAAGCTTCTTTCGTGCCACGCTGTCTAAGGTGCACCCTGATTTTATTTCGGTCATGAATTCATCCAAGGAATCTTGAGCTGCTGGATGGGACTGGACTAGGCAAGATAAAGGGGAGATACATAATGTTGTGGTGGGGAGATAAGAACTGTAGCCATCAGGTCCTGCCTTTAGAGAATAAGATACATTGGAACAACTGTCCTCTCTGTGAGTTTCTGTTGAATAGTGAAATAATGGAGGTTGTTAGACCTGGAAAGATGAAAGCATTTCTCCTAACAAAAGCCTGAAAGGAAACTTTAATTCACTTACCTAACAAAGCCTCTCTTAAAACTGAATGTTTCTTTGTGAGCACTATTCCTGGTTGTACATCTCACTTCTAGATCTGCTCTCCCTAAAAATGTTGCTTACGGGTTTTTTTGTAGTCACAAAGGGAAATAATCCCAGCCACAAGAAAACCTACACCACTGCATAGGGAATCTGATTTTGACTTTCCTGCAATGTTTATGTCATAATAGTTGCAAAGTTCAAAATCAATCAATGCCACCTTCTACCCCTGAAATGGTACATACAAAACCAATTTAATGCATTAGGCCAATCACACAGAACTTACCTTTGTTGTGACTAGATTTTCTGCAAGAAAACTGCTTTGAACTTGAAAAAGAGTAATGACAGTCTTTCTACTCCACCTACTTTCAAAATATTAATAATATTATGCATATTTGACTAATTAAAATAAAACTCAGGAGGTAAAACTAAATCTCTAGTGACTGAGAAAAATAAATACAGACTTCTAACACCTGGATTTAAAATAATCAAACAAAAAGATCCAGAAAAACGCCTTTCTTTGGCTTGAACAGTGCTTCAGAAGTTGTTATATGGTATTCAAAAATAACCTGGAGGCAAACAAAGAAGAATGTTCTTGCCAGAATTTTAACAAGTCTTTTGACAGATAGTTTTCTGCCTTTTAATATTAAATGAAAAGTGGCAAATCCAATATGCATTTTCTGCCTTATAAGTGTTTTTGTATAAATGCACAAGCGTAATTATTTGATCAATGAGTTATTTTCAGTTCAGCTTGAGTTAATTAAGTAGCACTTGAAATTTTAAATTCATAAAAATAAAACAGACTAAGTTATTCTAAAGAGTAGATATTTGAGCACTCTTACAAGACTTAGATAATTAGAGGAAAGTCTAATAAGATTTATGCTTATAAATGGATTCAACTGAAAAGGATATTTCTGATGTAAAACAAAACAGAGTTTACCATTTGAAAAGACATGAAAGCCATAACAGTAACTGTTCAAAGATGCACAGAATTAATAGGCTTCAAAAGATAAGAAACAGTTGTAGTAGCCACCTCCATGCAAGCATAAATGATGACAAAACACGTCATAAAAGAAGTTCTGATAGAAATACTCCTGTTTTTCATAACAACTACTTATACAAACCAAGATAAAAACCAACAATGTAAAGGTATTGTTAACAATCAGTCTGAATCTCCTTGCAGGCAGAAGCTGAGCAGAATGATCATTTGATTTAAACATCAAATTACAAAGATGTGGTTTAGTGCCATATTATTCAGAACAATTACAGCTCCACAATTAAATCCAGAGCTCGTTGCTGTACTGCAGAGCAGTGTAAGTGCTTCAGTCAGTGAGTGATGCTGAGGGAGTCAGATCGCCTCTTCTTGCAAATCAGATTCTCTGCTCGATTCCACCAACAGGGCCTAATACCAGCTAGTTCAGCTTGCAGGGTTACAGTCAGCATTCCTGATCTGTTGCAGCAGTTTTCTACACTATTGAAGTAAAATCTGACATTACTAGGAGGTGAATCAATCATTTCTATTATACTTTATATCCCAGTGACAAAAAGCTACAGGGCTATTTACTGCATCATCAACTTATTGATATTTTTTCCTGAACAGGCAACCAAAGATGAGACTGAAGAGCTCCATATATTTGATCTGCATTCAGCAGCATCAGTGAATGAGAGACACCAAGTCACTCTATCATTAATTAGTTCTGAAGAACCCCAGGGAACAATTTGTGAATTTTGACTGAGATTTTCTTAGACAACTACTTAATTTCTCCAAGTGCTTCATAAGAGGTGTAGCAATTAAGCCTGTCATCTCACTGGTGTCTCTACACTCTTGTCTTTAGGCTCCAAATAATAATTTAGAGCAAACAAAAGTACATTAAGGTTTCAGAACTGTATGTAATGCAGCAGCTCTGCTGGATAGCTCATGACATTGGTAAGAATGTTCCATGGTCAATAACCCTGCTCCTGGCTTTCTCAACATCTGTGATTAACCTAAAGCATTTAAATAAGAGAAAACCCAGGGATCTAGAAAGCACCCAAACAAAGTAGCTGATTGATGCAATATTTGCTACGTTTGCTTTATCCAGGCCTAGTTCTATGGAATTCCCATCCAATACTGAATGATTCTGTACTTCATTAAGTGCCAAGAATGCACTTTATTTCAAAGCTCTGAACTAGTTGTGTAACCACCTGCAACTTACAAAAATACGTGTATTGGGTTTGCATGGCCAGGTTTTGGTGAGGAGGGGGCCTGCAGCATTACATGGTGTTAGCAGAAGTATAAAACTGAACTGAGTCTCCCTTCACCCAGCCTCTACTACAATGTAATTCAACAGTCTTGTTGAGAAACAGTATCAGTAGAAACAAAGGTATCAGAACATATGAAAGCTTGGAATTACAACTCTCAGGCAATCTAAGCATTAGCTTCTTTTGCTAGTCAATTGCTAACTACTTATCAAAAGTATAAGGCTGAAAACAATTCCTTCAAACGCACTGAACATCAGTTAGAATGCCTGGTGGAATGGTAGTGCTTTTTGAACAGGGATCTGGTATAATCAGTCACCAACAAAAGTGTTGATACAAATTAGTTTTGGTGTGGAGCTGAATAACTAGAAAGAAACACAGCCATATAATGCACAGAAGATAGCCCAGCTGTCACATTGCTAGGCTTCTTGAAGAGAAACTTCTGACAAGCTAATGCTGCAACCTTTATTAATGCCAACTCTGTCAAAAAGGTTTTTGTGTGAAGACCAAGCCTAAACACATTTCCTTCCCGCCTTCCTTTTACTCCACAAGACATCATCAGTAACAGAATGCAAAATGCAGCTATTGGTACAGTTTGCTTTTAAACTTAACTCACTAACAGATAGAATCACTGGTCTGGAAAGGCTCTGCCTTCAGAAACAAAGGCATACTCCTAGAACCTGAATGGCACCCTCATGTACTGGCATGTTCACTAAACACACGGGTTAAGTGTCAACTGCTTTGTCTCCACATTTCTCTCTTCCCACCTTTCCATTTTACAGTGTGTTTACAATTAGAGAAGTGAAATAAAATATATTACCTTTTCTGAAAGTTTTTTCCTCTTCCCTTATAAATGTTTTTTTAAGGAGTAGAAAAAACAGCATTCCTCAAACTGGGTCACTTTCAGCAATATGGGCAGATAACCAGTAATAATACTCACCCTCTCAGAACTCCAGAAGCTTGTACACTTGCCACCTTACTTTAACTTAGATGTTGCTTGCTTTGGAAAAAGCTGCATTCATTAGCAAGTGACTATAAACAGAGTACATAAACTATTGGATGAAGACTGTAAGAACTCTCTTGAGCTAACTCAGGGACCTGCAAACCTTCCTATTCCTTTGTGAAAAGTGGACACTGAAAAAAAACCCCAAACCACAAACCTTTGAAAAGAGAAATTCCCTAAGATAAGTTTCAGCTCTGTATTTTTCTTTATGGAAAGCACTACGATCAAATAAACTTCACACCTTACCTTTCCCTGAAACCTTCAGCTTCTCTGTTATCTCAGAAAGCTCATTTTCTGCTTCTTTTAGCTTTGTGACCTATGAGAGAACAACATGCTTAAAAGACTTTATCTTGCTAAAATCTCATTTTAACAGTTATTCAAGTATCCCATCAAATTACTTCCACTTTTATACTTCTCAGCTTTGACCAGGACTTCCTGGGCTGAAAAAAATTAGAAGTCTAGATTGTTCCTAAAGAACTTATTCATTCCTTGACATAGAAAATTATTTAAACAGTTTCTGAAACATGAAAGTATGCATAATTCTTCTGCAGCAGTGTTACACCACCACTGTGCCCTCCAACCCCTCCTATCCCTCACACCCTATTGTCTTTGTAGGACTTAATAGTTGTCATATGCCTGTCAATCCAGGATTCTTATTCTTTGAAGCAGAATGAGATATTTCTTTGGGATGTGTCTTGTGGACTTAAAAGCTTGGAATTATTTTCCAATGATTTAAAACTAATTTTTAAGTATCCTGTTCTGTTTCATTCACCCACTGCCATGATCCACTACGATTTCTTCTTATTCATAATATAATACAAGCATGACAGAATAACCCTGACATGTCATAATAATTATTCTTACCAGGGAGTCGTAAGTCTCTGGTTTTTCTTCTATTTTACCAGCTTTCTTCATTCTGTTCAGTCGTTTCTTTTCCACAGCACCAGTTCGATCGAGGAAGGTGTCATCATCACTGTCATAAAAATCCTCATCTTCCCAGTTCTTTGATTTCCTTTTTCGGGATACTGAGAAGGCAAGAAACAAAATGATTTGCATATCACTCAGCAATAAAGCAAATTCAAGATAGCAATCTCAAATCCCTAATTTAGGGTATTTAGAATGATCACAGTTACTCACCTGCTTCTTGCCTCAGCACTCCTCGAGCATCAAGCAGCCTGCAAGCTTCCAGTGCACACTGTATCATTGCTTCCTTCTTTTTTCCTGAATGGAGAACCTCTGCCACCAGCTGCTTCCCTGATGCATCATCCACAGGCAACCTGTTCAGTTTGAAGGATCAGAGAACAGCTCAGATACAAAGAGCTTTTCAGGGATGCTACTCAGGTATTTTACAATGGCATTGTTCTTCCCATTTCATTTTAATCTCCCCTTGTGTTAAATATTTCCACTTTTAATTTCATACAGAACCAGTCAAAACACAAGCATGATTTCCTAATCATGCAAGTAAATTTGTATTTCACTAGTCCAAACAATAATTTTTCCTCTATTTATTCCACTGGAAATACAGAAAGTTAAAAGGTTAAATGTCAGTCCCTGAATAATTTTAAGTACAGGTATCTTGTATCCATACAACATGAGTAACAAATAGTTTCCACGCTGAAGCAAAGGACTTTTAAGCAGTACAATCATTACCATGTTGAGATTTGTTGACTTAATTTCCACCTCACCTTCTCCTGTCTTATGAAAGAATGACATTAGTGGCCTCTATCAGGAACCCATCAAAAGCTGTCTTATACCACACAGGAACTGAAATTGGGCACAAAGTAGAATTAAGTTTGGGGTTTTTTTGATCTTCCCCAATAGGAACTGAAAGAGATTGTTTCCTAGTTTCTTCTCTTGTATTTCAATTTCACATATTGCTCTAAGCAAGGGGAGTTGAAAAAACCTAGACTCTTGCTTTCCTGATTTTCATCCCTTAGGAAAACCAAATCCTGTCAGAACAAAAAGGAGTGCAGACACTGAACTAGGCACTGATCCTTGAACTTTTTTCTCAGTATCAGGGCTTAGGTCTAATTCTAGCCAGCTTCCTTGCCAAGTGTGACACAACAAATAATTCATTCAGCTTTTGTTTGCAAATTCAACAGTTAACTTCCATGCACCAAAGGAATGGAGATGTACATACTTGATCCTGCATAGCCAGCTGTTATGCCCACGATCATCATATTCATATTCTAACTCTTCTCCTACAGAAAAAAAGAAAGTTGATGTAGCAACCAAAATTGAAATAAGCAGGAATAATCTTTACAGCAGAGAAGAATGTCATGGGACACTCGTGTAAACAAAAGGGACACAAAGCTCTTGTTACATATCATGATTTTGCCTTACTTGGTTTTTTTTTTAAAGCCATGGGATCTTCACTTGGTGTGCTCATTTGGGTTTTTTTTTTCAAAATCAAGGCTTTTTCAGATCAAAAAATCTCTAAGTGGCCTGTTTAGGAACACATAGTTCAAAGAAAAAACCAATCTTGTCTCTGTACACATTAAAGTAAATGACGCTGAAGCAACGAGAGTTTGCAATCGGAATTCATAGATATTGTTCCTCTTGAAGATTGATTTTTCACTTTACCAAGTAAGTGAATATTTTTTAAGTTTCATTAGCAGCCACTAAAACTTTAGACCACTTAGTTATTGCCTTTTCTCTTTTTAATAGCTTCCCATTTTACAATTATACACAATTACAGGCATCTCCAAAGCAAACAGTCTGGAAATTGAAAGGTTTTGATTTTTCAACATAGCTTCAAAGCATGGGTGAAGTTTGAGTGTCACTCCAGAGGAATACAAGGTACTCATGCAATTCCCAGTTTAGGAATTAGTAACTAAGTCTCAGATATACAATGGTGAGCCAAGTTTTAATAAAAAAAACCAAAACAAACCACCACAAATCCCCACCAAAACCTGATGAAACAAAAAATGTTACCCACAATGTAACAGAAAAGTTTTGCTCCCACATCACAACTTAAATGCCTCTGAAAAAATAAGCAACAAAATAACAGTTTGCTAAGTACAAAAGAATCACATTTAATAAAAAAAAATTAATTAAAAATTACCTTCTCTATCAAAAAAGCCCTGTAAGGCCTTCCTAGGATCTTTCATATAAAAGGCATCTTGAACATCCTGAAAATCAACAGCAATAGGGTTTTCTTCAACCTCATCCTCCTCAGCATCCTCACCTACAAGACATACAAAGCGCACAAAAACCCCGTGAAACATCAGAAAGAGAACACCAGTATATTTCAACTTGCATTAGTTTGAAAGAAGTAGCAGCTATGTCGCAAAATTACTAAAATTACTTCCCTTAACCTTATTATTTCTGTACCCAATCAAAAAAAATCCCCTTTTTTTGCTATTAGTTATTCCAACATATGACACAGTTTTTCAGATCCATGTCAGTTTCAGCACTTTCAAAGGTTTATGAGCATATACATTTTCGAAAAAACAATTATACATTCGTATACATTCGAAAAAACCAACTCACTTCATTGCAAAAAGCTCATTAATTACAATTTATCTAGCTTTAACGTGGGTTTCCTGTTAAAATGTACAGACAGATATCCTGCATAGACGTCTCAAGCAGTTAAATTTCACCTCTTGAGGAAAAGTGTGGACACCATCACAAGAACAAACCAAACAGCATTAATTAAACTCTAAGTTTCATGGCCTTTTATAGGCATAGGCAAATTACCTCCTCTTGTTTAAAAGGAGTTCCTGTTTAAAAGGAGCTCACCAGATGTTAGCTTGCCACATACCTTTCTTTTTAAGAGCAAAAGGATTAATTTGTACTCAAAAATTTTGACTGGATTGTGACTCTTGGCAGCCAGTTGAAATATCAACCCTAGTATTCAGTGAAAACTGGCAGATTTTCGAATGCATATCAGTTAATCGACACATCATCACCTACCCATTCCCCAGGAGCAGCTCATATCACTATTCTGACTCCTCTCACTTCTCTCCTCTTTCTCATCTTCCTCGTCAGAATCCTCTCCCAACATTGTCTTCTCTAATTTTGCTTGCTGCTGCTTGCGCAATGCCTTCAGTTCAGTCACAGTTAGTTCTGACTCAGACTCCTGGTCCTCTTTGGGTCCCTAAGTCCAAACAGAAAATTAGCAGAAGTGTTTTTAAAAAACCCCGAACAAGTATTTCCAACACACATGCAGATTACATATAATAACATAAACACGTCATTACACTGCTCTTCAAAAAGCGGAATTATTAGACCATTAGTTATGGTTTGCATTCCAAAACATATTAGTTTTAATGGTATTTTCAAAAGCAGGGCAGAGATAAATAAGCATTATTGTGCACTTGTAGTCAGATCCATCTCACATATAACCGTAATTTAAAGGCTGAAGGCAAAAATTCCCGTCAGATCTACACAGGTGAGTTTGAGGAATGAGCAGCTTCTGAAGTGCATGTACAGCACACGATGTGCTGTCAAAGTTCCTACTAATAAGCGCTCCCCTTGTTCCCAAAGAAATATTATTTCTTTACTTTAGTGGGGCATCATACCGACAGAAAGACATTCCTAATACATCACACTGTTGGAGAGAAATGCCTTTTACACTCACTGTGCATCAGCAGAAACCCGCAACCCCACACCTCGCTGCAGAGCCGGCAGCAGATACCCACAGCTTGTCTCCCAGTAAAACAACTCCCGATGGAGCCGGGTAAATTCCTGAGCCTGATCCGGGCCAGCCTTTACCACCCCTGCACACGCTCCGGAGCCGCCCGAGCCCGAGCCCCGACCCACCTGCAGGAGGAAGAGGCGGGAGCTGCCGCCAAAGCGCAGCCCGTGGCCCACCCGCACCCGGCAGTAGGTGCGGGGCGGCACCCGCGCCTTGTTGAGGAAGGTGCCGTGGGTGCTGCCCAGGTCGTACACATAGAACCCGGCAGCATCGGCGCCGCTGGGATCGTCGGGGGAGCAGCCGGCGCCGCGGTACTGCAGCACGGCGTGGTGCCGCGACACCGACGGGTGCTCCAGGGACAGGGCGCAGCCGGGCAGCCGCCCCACCAGGAACCAGCTGCTGTCCTCCAGCCGCACCGAGCCCAGCACCACGCCGCCTTTCAGCACCTCCAGCCCGTACCCGGAGCCGGCGGGCGGGCGGCTGCCCCACGGCGGCTCCTCGTAGCGCGGCGCGGGCGGCGCGGTGGCGGCTGCGCGGGGAGGTCCTGGCGGGCTGGGCCCCGGGTCGCCGGGCCCGGGGGCGGCGGGCAGCGGGCGGCTCGGGCGCTTGAAGGCGGCGGGCTCGGAGGGCTCGGCCTCCGCGGCCTCCGCCATCTTCCCGGGTCCGTCCCCAAACGGAGTCCTCCGGGGACGAGAGCCGCGGCGCTGCAGTGCCGGGGGTGAGGCGCAGCTCCCGGGGTCGCTCCGCCGCCGCCCCGCGCGGCCCGAGACAGTGTAGGGGCGAGTCAGGGAGGACGGCAGCAGCGGGCGAGAAGGCTGCGGCGGCGGCGGGGGCTTCCCTCCTCCGGGCTGAAGGAGAGCGGGTGGCGGGGGAGCCGCTCTCGGTGGCGGACCGGGCCGCAGTTCCGGCCGGGCGGCCGGGAGGGGAGCGGAGCGGAGGGGTACGCGGGGGGCGGGCGAGCCACGGGCTTGGGGTGCGGGGCAGTCGCGGGTCCGGGGGGGGAAAGAGGGCGAGTGGCGGGCGAACTGAGTGCGGCCCCCGGGATTTCTCCGCGCCGCGGGTCCTGCTCAGCGAGGCCCAGGTGGGTCCACACCAGCCCTTGTTACACACAGAAACAACTTCCGTCTCACGAGTGCGTTTGTTTCTGCCCCCTCTCCCCTCAGGAAAAGCGCGATGCGATCTGTTAAATGCTAGAGTGGCAACCTCATGCCGTCGAGGATACTGCGCTGCTCAGCGAGGCACTGAGCGACAGCCCGCTTGGCAGACGTAACTTGAGTTAGTTGGAGCGTCATCCCAGCTCCAGTGTCTCTTGCTGCCCAAAGTGCTTTTCCCTGCAGTAAGGGTCCTTAGTACCCACAGTACCTGGTAGCCTTCTTCTGGGCTCTGAGCACGGCGGGTGACCTATGTAAAAATGCTGCGATACTGGGGCGAGATCCCGGTTTCTTCCAGCCAGGCCAACCGCAGCTCCTTTGACCTGCTGCAGCGTGAGTTCCGTACTGTGGAAGTCCAGGATCCTCCACTGCACCAGCCGTCTGCGAACAAACCCCGTCCGACCACCATGCTGGACATCCCCTCCGAGCCGTGCAGCCTCACCATTCACACCATCCAGCTCATCCAGCACAACCGGCGGCTGCGCAGCCTCATCGCCGCGGCCCAGGCTCAAAACCAGCAGCAAGCAGAGGGCATAAAAACCGAAGAGAATGAACCTCTGCCATCCTGTCCGGCCTCTCCACCTCTCCCTGATGACCTGCTTCCTCTGGATAGCAAAACCCCCAAAATGCCATTTCAGCTGAGGCACAGTGACCCAGAGAGTGATTTCTACAGGTGTGTTGGTATTTCTTTAGGTTAGTTCTTGGCTAAAGGAAAGCTGAGTGTTTTAAAATATATATGTAGTTATATTGATTCCCTTAGGCTGAAGGGTCAAGCAGTTGTATGTAAAGTATAAAACAGGTTTCAGAAAGGAAATACTTGGAGTTTTCCTATGTGAATAACATGCATGTTGCTTGCTTTTGCTTCCTGTCTGTAAGATGTGGATGTGTAGTGCTGATTTCTGTCTTGCTAGTGCTATGCTAAATGTGTGTGCATGGTTTTGTCAGTGGTATTTTGACAGTTTTAGTTACAGGATGTGAAGTCTCTTCTATTTAGGTCACTTACAACTGAAGTTGTGTTTCTGTAATTTAAAATCCAGAAAACACATGACTAGGTTTTGGCTATTCAGCTGTAGGTTCTGAAACGATGATTTGATAATGTATTTGTAAGATTTCAGTGGCCAAGGACCTGTGACACAGTGACTATCACATTCCACCCAGTTTGGTGGTCTTCCAGTCAGAGCTGGAAGTGGGTACAAGCAAAGGGAATTCTTGTCTCTGCTACTGGCTCCACCAGCCAAGGGCTGGAGAAGATGTAAAGAAAATTTGCGTTGCTTCTACCTCTGCTGCCAGCCTTTGATTGAGTAGTATAGCCACCATCGCCTGTCTATCCCTCTGACAGACACTAATTTCACAAGGAGGTGTTGCATTCCTTGCAGGATCTTGCAATACTTTGTAGGTTATGTGCATTTAAATTAAGGGATCAATCCTTGCTACTGTGTGCACTAATGAGCATTTTGAGGGAGAAAATAACACATTTTAGTTTTTAAAATGAATAAATGTGCATCAACGGAGTATAATTTATCAGTTAAATGCCACTGAGATCTTTAATAGCATGAGGTTGTATAAAATGCGTTTTATTGAAAGATGTTGCATTTGGTAACAGAGTCTCTCTGAACAGCAGAGTGATTCTTTAGTGCTGTTCCTGGAGGAACACCATCATCCTTCTCAGAAGAAACAAAGTGATTAGCAGAGAGGGGTGAAGGGGTTGTGTGAGAGTAGTCACGGCCTGTGACTCCTGTGCTGTGGCCTTGTGGTTTGTAGAACTGAGAAGTATTCTGTTCTGTCCTCCTCAGTGGCTTCAGCTTGAAGTTCAGTTTTCTGTGGCTCTGGCCGTGTTTTGAGGGCTGCTTTGTCTTTTTGTTGTTCCTTCCGAGTTTCTGGGGTCCGGGTAAAGAACTGTTATTCAGTGGTCAGCCACATGGGGGAGTGTAAGGACTACGCTGTGGAAACTGGAGAGCCAGTTTTGGAATTAAGTGTTTTGTGGCTGACAATGGCTTTATAATAAGGTGCAGTGTATTCTAGAATTTAATTGTGTGCTTGCTAACCCAAACACATTTATGCTTTTCCAGGAGGAAGGCTTTGAGTTTGTTGTTGCATGTTTGTTCTTAACTGTTTTGAGACACATGAATTAAGAACAGCATATGTTCTATAGCTGCTGTTTTAGTAGCAAAAATGAAGTTCTGTGATTTACCAATGCTTCTTAGTGTGTAAAATCAAATTAAAGGAAGAACATTCTTACCCCTGATAAAACATGGCAGTGCTTAATTCTATGCTGCCTTCTGAAGTACAGTTGTCAGAATTACAGTATTTGGATAAATTAATATTTTAATTCCATTTTTTTTTTGTCAGTAGCCTGGATCTGAGAAGTAGTGTATAGGTACATTTAGACACAGGAAGAAAGGAAGATAAGAGTAGCCAGCCTGCATCAGACCACAGGTTTAGTTAATGCAGGCATGTCCTCTTCTATTTCCATGTTATTAATTTTCATTCTTTGACACGCTGACCCCTTGTCTTCTATTTTGTTATCCCCTGAATTCGTTTTAATTTCCCTCTGCCCTGCCCTGTATGTGTAACCCCTACCTTCTTGTATGATGAGGAAGAGGCAGAGTCTAACTTATGGCTATTTTTGAGTTGGTTTGGTCTTATCAATCCCCCAAAGTCTGTACTAACAATGGTTTTATAATCTCCTACAGTTTTCCAGACTGTTTGTAAATATGTTGAAACAAACATGATAAAAAATATGTTGATTCTGGCACAGATCTCCCACGGAAGACCTGGACTCCACAGTGGAGATCTCTTTCCTACTTGCTTGTTGATAGATTTGGAGGACTCTGGTAGGTTTGTAAAGCAGGTTTTACAGTTAAAAAAGCCTTCTCTCGATTCTTTCTGAGCATATCATATTTACTTGTGGGTCCTCTAGTTCTTTGAATTTCCCCAATGCACCAAAATATATCCATGCTTCCCAGCCTGCAGTTTTTCACATCTCTTCTGAAGGTACTACAGGAAAATGTTTTCACATTTTCTGCCTTCTGGTCCTCATGGGCCAAGGCAGTTTAAAGCAAGAGGTGACTCACCACAGCTATTCAGCTATTTCATCCTTTCGTTCTTTTAGTGTTCTTGGATGAATTACCATCTGGTCCTGGTGATGTTACAGTTCTTGGATGTCACAATAAGGGATTAACATTTGGTTTTGGTTGGTGTAGAAATAGAAAAAAGCTTAAAGTGTAATTGATGAAGAATGAGTAAGGAACTGTAGACTTGAAATCACCATTTCAACAGGAGACTTACCATGTAACAGCTGCTAGCTTTTCCATCTTCTCTGCTCAGCTTCCTCAGATTAGCATGGATCCATCTTCAAAAGAAGCCTGATCTACTCTTATGCCTCTTCTTGTGTGTGCATGATTGGTTTCTTAACAGATTTCTCAGTCTATCTGTCATTTGCATTCCTGGCCACATTGGATTGCATTGAAAGGTAATCTGGAAACAGAATTGGGAGCTTGCAATGGGAAGACAGTTCTTGGCAGAAGGACTTGTAGTGAAGAAATGTTTGTACAGAGGTAGAGGATCACTTGTCAGTGGGATAGCAGTTTTAATGTTGGGAAGCATTTGGAGCAGTGATAATTAAAGTGGGCAGAAGACGCTTTTCCTGATGATCTAAGCGCTTTGGCTTAGCCCATTTCTAAACTGACTGGTCTGGGTTATGCCACTGGGACCCAATTTATTTTTGCCATTATCTATTGAGCAGTTTCTTTTCATACCTATGCAGCCTTCTGTAGACAGAGCAGAGGTATTTAAAAAGAGGCTTACCCAGGATGAGAGTAAAAAGGCTCTTTCCTGAAAGAAAACAACTTTCTGGTTTGAGTTAGTATGCTGTGTTCTTTGGTGCTCTCTCTGACTAGTATATCTTGTTTCTATAATGTTCTCCTTTACTACTTTGGGAAAATGGCTCTAAAGCAGCCTTGTTGCACCTCATTTGGTAGAAATTCAGCTTCACAGTGTAATGTTTCATCAAATTGTCCTGTTCGTAGGAAAAACAGTCCCTCCCTCCATCTGCTGCTGGCTTATGCTCACCTAGGAGGGAGCAGGGCACTTCATTCCTGCATTTGGTTGAACCTCATCTGCTTATCCTTATGCTGACTTAGCCCAGACACTGTCCCCTGAAGACAGTTCCATGAGAAAGGAACCATGAGCTCCCCTTCCCTATAAGGAAAACAGGCTTACAGGAAAGGAGCTTGGATTGTGCTGCCTTTGTGGGGTGGCTTGTTGTCATTTAACTGACTGACACAGCAAATGGGCCTTTTATGAGTTCCGAAAACTGACTAAATCAGAAAATAAGTCTGGTTGGTATAAATGGACACTATTTTCATGTCTTCTGTTGTGAAGTTCTGCATGTTTCGGGTAGTGGTGGGAGAAGGCTGGCCTTTGGGTCTAATGAATTTGTAGCTTGGCAGATAGATTTCTGTCTGGAACATCGTCTAGTGTTGTTGACCCATATATAAAATATGTAGCACTCTGTTAGAAATGCAAAATTGAAGAGTGGCAAGTTGGCCAGTATTTGTGATAAATTTCATACTATATATTCTGTAGAGGAGATCGCCTCCACATCACAGACCTAATTCCCTGTCCTGTTAATCTCTGGTGACAAAACTTCAGGGATTAAAGCACTGGTGTTTACTTGCAGATATATGACCCTGCTAATATATTAAGTAGATTTGGCTTTGGGTGGTTTCTGGATGGAGAGACTTTCAGGAAAAAACTAAATGCTGCAGAGAGTGACATTCTATATAATGATCATATCTGGATGGGTGCTTTTTTGGTGCTGAGTATCTGGATGAAATCTGAGACAGAGGCTCTTTAGCTATGATCATCAGGGAAAAGAAGAAGTTTGCTTGTCCTTTTTGGGAAGGCTTGGCATTCGATAGCTGCTCTCAAAATAAATGTGTCTATATGACTGTTTTTGTTCATGTGCATTCTTACCAGAGAGTACCTTGATGTTAAAGGAGAATAAGAAAAATAATTTTCTTATTTGTTGGTTTCTATTGGCATCTACAACAACATTTCAGTTTTTGCTCTCTGTTCTGGCTTTTGACCGTATTTATCTATCGTTTATTGTGAGAAACAGGAAAACAAGAGAAGAAAACATAAGAAGAACAAAACAAAATTGATTGGCCTTACCAAGAGCAAGAAGTGGAGATTTGGATTTGAGTACAGTACCTGAAATGTCTTTTCTCTGTCTTTAATGGATTAGATTTCAAGTCGATTATATGCCTTCTGGCATAGTGACCTAGCTTCATTTTAATGCTCACAATTAGTTCCTTTTCCTCTAGGAATTTAAAAGAGACACAATATTCTCTGCTGCTTCTGAGCAGTGATATGCATTACTGAGTGGTTGTTTTGCTCTACTTTACAAGTGACTAAGTATCCAGCTTGAGATTGCCGAAATCTGTGTCTAATTTAAGTTTGCCCATAGTGTTTTTAGTGAATGTCTCTGTATTAATAGTAGCCTGGCATTCAGTTTTGGTAGTGTAAGATGCTCTCAACTGATGGCTGCTGGACAGCTAGGTATGTCCTTTATATGTACTAAAAAAGAAGAGATTCTTTTTTGTAGACGTGAATTTTAAGGATTGTTTTCTGGTTGATTTTCTTCAATAGTTGTTTATTTTTGTTGTAACCTCTTGATCCTGGTGTTGTGTGAGACATATGGCTGTTTGGGAACTTCTGAATTCTGCTGCTGAGGTGGAGCGGGGAGTGAGGGAGATGTAAAAATAGTATGGGTGACACTTGGTTTATAAAGAAACTGATGATCTTTTAATTCATCTTGTCAGGGTGCCTGCTGTCTTCTTTGCAGAGTAGTTACATAATTGAGTAGAAATTGGGATGCTAGTCATTTTCCATCAATTAATAACTGGGATGGATGCGTGACCTGATATTCACATGCTGTTCTTAATATCTACTTAGAAATATGATCATATGCCACTCTTAATATAGTGTGATTCCCCCTTTATATGAATACTAGGAAAGTGTTGTGCTGGTGTTCTTAAAAATGAATGGTTTTCATCCTGATAGCTCTAAGTTTCATCTTCCTTTTCACTCCACTTTTTTACTGCTGTGTTTCAGTGGTTTTTTATGTGTCAGCTCTGAGGATCAGGGGAAGCTGAGGCTCTGTGGCCCAGCTTCTCAGTGAGACTGAGAACTCATGACTTTTTGGAGAGAGTAGTGAGAATTTTATCAAGCCGTCAATACTGTCTGTGTACTGTTTAATCAGGTCCTTTTACTGGAAAGAGTGTGTGGTGATACGCAGGTAATCTAGGGTAACAGCGAGGAGAATCTCTGGTGGAATGTGGAAGATGTTGGGAGAAACTGATCAGAAACAAATGAAGAGTGAAATCTTTAGCTCAATTCTGCCCTTGGTGCTGAATGGAGTGTAAAAACGTGTATAAGTATCATACTTAGCAGTAATGGAATTTGATTTTTTGATAGCAGCTTTTGAAGTCCATGTTACTGATATGGGCAAATAGATTACATGCACTTAATTGTGAGTTGATAAATCTGGTAGATGTGTGTTTACCTATCAGAGGCCTTGCCTTAACCCCTCATTTTCCTCTGTGGAATTTCTATTTGTTAACTCATGTTGATGAAAAATTTGGTTGGCTGGCTATAAGTGAATGATTGAAGTGCTCATGTCAGTTGTTCTCCCATCTCCTCCATCCTGTGTAGTCACTCCTTCTTGCTTAGCAACAGAGGAAGGAGGTCTCAAACCCAAGACCAGGGAATGATGCTTTATGGCCTAACTTTTCCAGGCCTCCTCCTAGGGCCTGGTGTTCACATCTTAGGTTGCATACGGGGATACTTCTTTCAGTGTCATGATTAGTGACTACTGGAAATGAGGGCAGAGAAACAGTCCTTTTGGCTACAGTGTAACTCTATGAAATGTGTATGTATTCCATTTCTTGCTTTTTTATATGTTTCTTTTGCTTTAGAAATTCCAGTCTTGTCTGTCCCAGAAGCCTTTGTTTCTGACTATTAGGCCTGAGACATTAAAGATAATAAGGAAGAGCAATGTAATTAACTGAAAGGGGAAATGATTTGCATTCATGTTATTTAAAATGCCTTTTTTTGTTTGTGTCAAGGACCCATTTAATTCACATCTCTCGGAGAAGAGCTCTTGGGTGGGAAGGGAGATGCTTAAGGGTTCAGAAGATTTGCATCCCACATTCATGAATCACCCAAAGAATCCTGTGGCATTAGAAGGGAAAACGAAAATTGAAAGTCCTGATTTGGAGGGAGGGGAAGAAGGAAAAGCAGATAAACCCTTGTTAGGTAGTGTTCATTTGTAATAGAGAAGCCGTGGAGAACCCCAAACCCTCTGCTCTCCCTTTGTACATCACCTTATTATTGACAGTACCTCTTCAACTGATACACTCCTTCAGATTTTTGGAAGTGTGCTATTTTTGTCTTTCCTGGTTTTTAGAGGAAAAGGGGAGCCAGTGACAGAGCTGAGTTGGTCCTCCTGCCGGCAGCTTCTGTACCAGTCAATGGCCACCATCCTGGCGCACACAGGCTTTGAGTGCGCCAACGAGAGCGTCCTGGAGACCCTGACGGACATTGCCCACGAGTACTGCCTCAAGTTCACCAAGCTGCTGCGCTTCGCTGTGGATCGAGAAGCTCGGCTCGGGCACACCCCTTTCCCTGACGTCATGGAGCAGGTCTTCCACGAAGTGGGCATTGGCAGCGTGCTCTCACTGCAGAAGTTCTGGCAGCACCGCATTAAGGATTATCACAGCTACATGCTTCAGGTGAGAAGAGCAGTAGAGACCTGGCGGCACCAAGAAATGTACCGCCAGTACAATTGCTTATTCCTGTGGCAAGTCCTGAGTCTTTCAGAGGGGAAATCTGACTGGTAAACCTCCTGGGTGTCGAGAGGAGTTGTCAAGGGAAAGAGAACAGGGACTTTTTGACTAGAAGACAGAGCCCCTTATTTGTGTCCCTACTGAGACTAAATATGCTTTGCTGACGGCTTACCTGAGTTTAAGAAGAGTCCCCCAGCTCTTGAATTACTCAGACAAAATTATCAAGTAGAGGTAAAATCAGAACTGACTGATGAACTGAATTTTCTGCTTTAGTGGGATATTTGGCTGGTTAACATTTCAGAAAACATGTAAGCGGATATAAATTTCTATTTATATAGAAATACTATAGTATTAGTAAGTAGGCAAATATGCAAATAGTAGAGTGGCTTGTGTTCACAAGCAAGGAGTGACTTCCTTAAGCTTTAGGAGTATAGGGTAGTATTTTGCTGATCTGAACTGTCACACAGGTGCTACCTTCTTCTTATATAAAAATAACGTCATAAAGATTTGTCTTTGTTAGAAACATTCCTACTCAAAATACCCATTCTGTTCATTTTTTGTTCAAATGTTTTTGTTCAGAGGTTGTGTCCTTTTGGAATCTGGGTTTTCTGCATCATTCTGCTGCTGCAGTTCACTCTCACCCTGCAGCTGATCATTGTCTTAACAGTAATTGTTCTTTATGCAGGACTGAAGTCCACAATCACCCCTTTATTTGGAAGTATATCTAGAAGGAGGAAATCGGCTTTGCTATTCTTTTTCCTCCTTGCTTCTGCTGTTGAAATGTCTTGGGATTTTCCTGACCACAGTTCACTGACTGTTGGGATTTAGTTGTATAAACAAGCGTTTGTTAGAAGCAGATGAAATCTGAAATTTTTAAATTTAATTGTTTACTGTTGTTAAGTTTCTGGAAGTACAGGGTAGTTCAGAATCTCTTTCCTGTATTTGTTTCACTTCTCTAACTGGAGAAAACTTCTGTGTTTTTTGCTGTGATTCTGACAGAATGTACTCAGGCTCTGCCCAGTGGTGACTACAGGGCTGTTGAAGATCTGAGGTGCTTGATTTTTAATGCCGGGGTGAATTTGTTAATGGAGGATGGGGGCTATCTTATAGGTAAAACCAACGAGTAAGACTGAGACACTTTGCTTTTGTTTCATGCTCTGTTTAAATTTCTGGGCCTCATCACCTCTGTTTGTAAAATAAAGGTGCTCATATTTATCAATCAGATGTTAGTGGATTAAACCTCTTATTAAAGTTCCTTGTTACAGGACAGAAGGTGCACTTAAAGGGGAAAAAAATCTCTCTTGTGTAGCTGGTAAGTTGTTTACTTGTTCATTCAGGTCAGATGTTAATAATGTTCAGGGAACAGAGTGCTCTGCAATGTAATTGCTGTCAGAGCCTCTGAAGTAACTCTCACCTTTCTGGCCTCTTTTTCACCCACTGATCTTTGACAGGTTAGCAAGCAGCTCTCTGAAGAATATGAGAAGATTGTCAACCCTGAAAAGGCAGCAGAAGACACAAAACCTGTGAAGATTAAGGAAGAACCTGTTAGTGATATTACTTTCCCCATAAGTGAAGAGCTGGAAGGAGATCTGGCTTCTGGTGACCAGTCTTTGCCTGTTGGAGTTCTTGGAGCTCAAAGTGAGCGCTTCTCTGCCAACTTGGAAGTAGAAGCTTCCCCGCAGACTTCAGGTAGGGGTTTCTTGCTTCTCATGGAAAAAGCCCTTCAGCAGTTCCATGTGATCTTGTTTCTTCTGGTTAGTTTTGGATTTGTGTCCAGAGATTCATATTCCTGCAAAGTTGAAAGCCAGGTTCCTTACAAAGTTTAGGCACTGAATGAGTTCTGGAAATATGAATGGTACTTGGTGCTATCCTCCATATTCAGGAGTTACCCTGGTAATGACAGTCACTGTGTTATGAAAGCTTATCAGTGACTTACGTGAAATGGGCTCCTGGGAATCCCTCCTAGCGTCTCTTCTCCAAAGCCTGCTGTACTTGGCTGAGGCCATGGAAAGTGAAATGGTGAGTGGATTAGTGGGATTATGGAGACTGCACTCTTTTCCTCAAAGTGCTATCCCTTGAGGTTGGCATTGAAGCACACTGGTGGCAAGCATGGGAGAATCTGCTGTGGCTGTGCCTGCTCCATGTCTACATAGAAGTTTCATTCTCTTTGCTGTTTAGTGAAGCTGAACTTCTTAGAATGAAAAAGAGGCAGTTTTGATTTTGTATAGAACCGTCTGAACTCTGGAAGTCCCTGCAATAATAACTGTTTCACTTTAAAATCTGGTTTAAAAAACAATGAAGCCTGTCCTCCTATTAACCCTAAGCTAAGTAGTATATGTAGTGAGGTTAGACTATACCTCTGAGTCCATTAGTTTTTTTGCATTGTGATGAGCTTTAAAAAACATAAATCCATCTCATGTTTTTCTGAAAGCTCATACTGTTTTCCATAGCACCTCTGAAATGTGAAGTGTTTGCAGTTTTGTGGGAGAAGGAACAGCAGACTCTTCTGGCCCATCTAGGGTTGCGAGTGACTCATCTGGAAAACTTTGTATTAACATCTGCCACTTGAGACCCAGAGGTTAGCATGCTAGCTGTATATTAAATGCCTCTTGCTTCTCTGATACAGAATTGATGTTTTCTAATTAAGAATACAAGTGCTCTGTTCCTCCCTGAAAATCCCTCTTCACTCCACAAGAGCCTTTGGAAATCTCATCTGTGAGAAGTTCCAGTGTAGACCTGGGCAGGCTGGAGAGTGTAATATCCTAAGGAGTGAGAAAAAGCTGCTGCAATTAGGACACCGCCATCTCAAAATGCAGGTGTGAGGCCTGCAGGGAGGGCAGCGAGGCTTCAGTGTCTGAGGACAGAACTCTCATTACAGCCTTTCATGTTCTTCCTTCCATGTTTCTGTGCGTGTCTGACATTGCAGTTGTGAGCTGGTTGCTTACTTTCATTGCAGTTGGAGAAATAGAGGCAATATTGTTCCTTGTTCCTCTGCCTCTCAGGATAACATGAAGATTAGCTTATTTGTAAAGTGCTTTGAAGTTAAAGTGCTTTGAAGATGAAACATCCTGTGTTGATGCTTAAGTACTTCTAGTCATTAGTGACACTCTTAGTGACAGGTGACAGAGCTGAAAGGAATAAGGCTGAGTGATGAAGAGCAATTGATGAAGGAAAGACACAGTTTAGTTTAGTGAGCACCTTTGATTATTATGTAGACTGGAGCTGTAACTCTGGAACCGATAGCATTTTAATGATATGTCCATTGTTGTTGAGAGGGATGCATTTACTTATGATTAACATAAGAAGGACTTTCATTAAGGCAACTGAGCTGATGTAGGCTGTGTTATCATAAAGGTCTCATAAACTCTGGTTTGGGCTAAGCTGATCTGGAAAAGATTCCTGACTTCTTCATAAAGGAGAATTCTTGGCACAGATATGTTGGAACATTTGTTCTCTTTGTAATTTTTACGAATAAGGGACTATTGTTACTAGTATATTGATAATAGGGAATGGTAGTAGGTTTGGCTCAGTACAAGAGCTCTGGTTGTGCTTTCAAACTGTAGCCATGCTCTTTGAGACAAGAAGTTTGGAAAACTTACTAAAACTGGCTCTCTGTTTTGTTTGTTGGTTTTTTAGTGGGTCTTTTTTGTTGTTTTTGGCTTTTGGTTTTTGGTTGGTTGGTTGGGTTTTTGTTTTGCTTTGTTTTTAATTCTTTTTATTTTCCATGTGAATTTAACCCCACACAAGAGAGAGATTTCACAGTGTGTTCAGTTCTGGGCTATTTATGCCCATCTCAGCGAGGAGACCAATTAGTGTATTTTTAATATGATTTTTGTCTCTCTTAAAACTTTAAATAAACAGAAATAATGCAATCTGTAATTACTGCTCTTGGGGAGAAAAACATTTGCTATTATCAAGGAATATGGTTTTGTAATCTTGTACAGAAAATTCTCAATCAGTGCTCAGATTGCACAATAGTGCAGATTTTTTTTATGAAAAAGTGAGGCGGAGGGAGCTATTTCCCAGCAGGGCAACTGTAAGGTTGAGCCAAAAGGATTCCTCTCCATTCTGCTGAAGGATGGGCTGAGACCTGTGGGTGTTGAGTACAAGGAGGCAGGCAGGCAGGTGGCTGACTGCAGCTCTGATGTCCCTGCATTTCAGTGCTGAAAGTGGTATTTGGGACTGTTCATCTACCTATTCTTCTTCCCTCTCACTTCACCTCTCCTGCAGAAGCCCAGTGCATCTCACAGTTGCAAGGACCTCATAATGACTTCTGGACTGCCTCAAAGTCCTGCTTATGCAGGGTCTAGTCCATGTGCTGTTGGTGTACTCATTGCTGCTGGGACACTCCTTCTGGAGAGCGATGTGAAGTTGTTTCTCATGGAGAAAATCACGTGGAGGCTAACAGTGAAAGGATACCATCATATTTTTTGGAGTGGCAATTGCTGGGCTCTTAAACAAGTCAACAGCCATTTTTTATTGATCACAGTCCTTGGTGTGTTTGGTTTGCCCCCAGCATAGTTAACCTGTGGCTTTGCTTTTGCTCCATCTTTACCTTTGCTGCTGTCCCTTGTATCTGCGTGCTGTTTGTGATTTATCATTTTGCTCAGTTACCATTGTGTGCTTTTTCCTTCTCTAGGGGCTGAGGTGAATGCTTCCCCACTCTGGAACTTGGCACAGGTGAAAATGGAGCCACAGGAAAATGAGGAGGCTAATGTACATGGCCACGGGGTCCTAGGCAGTGATGTCTTTGAGGAACCAATGTCAGGCATGAGTGAAGCTGGGATGCCACAAAGCCCCAATGGCTCTGAGAGCAGCTACGGTTCTCATTCTGCTGACAGCCTGATGGGATCCTCACCTGTCTTCAACCAGCGCTGCAAGAAAAAGATGAAGAAGATGTGAAAAGGAACAGTCTTTTTATTTAGTCCTGATGGTGTGCAACAGACACTTGAAAGGAACTAGAAGAGTACTGTGATGATTCCAACACAGGGCTGGCCCCTGTGTGTGAGGGACCTGCATAAAATTACTGTGAGAGGTTTGATGTGTAGTGCACTTCAGCTCCCCTCTTTCCTGGCTTCTGTACTCCATTCTGATTCATGAGACTGAAGATCACCCTTTAGGTTTGGTAGTGGCATGGCTTGCTTTGGCAGATTAATGAGGAACGTGCCGTGAAGAGTAGTTGTGAGGAGATTTTCCAAGTTGCAGAACCATTGAATAGTTTGGTTTAAAGGGACGTTGTGGCACTTCTACTCCAGCCTCCTGCTCAAGAGCTCAGCCAGTTAGACCAGGTTGCTAAGGGCTTTGTCTGTTTGAGTTTTGAGTATCTACAAGGATGGTGATGCCAAATCTCTGGGCAACATTTTCCTGTATTTGACAACTCTCACAGTAAGAAAAAATATATAGTTGCATCTAGTTGGAATTTCCCATGTTGCAGCTTGTGTTCACTGCCTCTTGTTCTGTCATTGTTCATCTCTGAGAAGAGTCTGACAATATATTAAGAGATTATATACGAGATATCTTTTTAGCCTTTTCTCTTCTTAAGTGTGGAGAAACCATGTTCCCTGAGCTCTCCTTACTCATCCTGTGCTCCAGCTCCCAAACCAGCTCTGTGACCTTCCACTGAAATTGCTGCAGTGCCCTTGTTAGGGGGAGCACAAAAGTGGATGCTGTCCTCCAAACGCCGTCTCACAATCGCTGAATAAAGAGGAATAATAATTTCCCTCAGTGTGCTGGCTACCTGCTTGCTGACTGTGGTGGGGAGCAAGAGAGTCATAAGTCAGGGTATTTTAGTTGGAGAGCCATCGCTGCTGCTGCTGATAATCTAGCCAAGATGCTGTAGAGTGGTCTCGTAGTGCCATTAGCCAGCTCCCTCAGTGCCTTCACGTTCAGCCTGTTGGTTTCAATGGGCTTAAGTTCTCACTAAGTCTTCCTCTGCTGTAGGCAATGCTTTATTCCTACATGCTGCTAGAAGGCTCGAGGACCTGGCAGGCCTTAAGGCAGAACTTATCAGTGAAAACAGGCGAAAAAGGTGTTGTGTACATGAGCCTGAAAGTACAAAGAGCGTCCTTTGTTACCATATTGCCTGCATTGTTAAACAGTAAACCATATTTTCTTTAACCTTTGTTTTGCTTCCAGTGTACTTAAAGAAGCCCTTCTTGTTGTTTCTTACAGTTTCAACTCCATCTGAGCTGTGGCTTTCCTAATTGTCTCTGCCTACTCGGGCTGTGTCTTGATATCTCTGCTGGCCAGCCCATCCTCACTTCCACTTCTGTGTACCTTTCTGTTTGTGTTTGAGATCAGTCAGGAGTTCCTCGATCATCTGTGCTGGCCTTCTGTCATGCCTGCTGTAATTTCTGCTTGTCAGAAAGGACTGACTTTTTACTTTGACAAGGCTGTCTTTGAAGATAAAGCAGCACACTTGGGTTCCTTTGGGCAGCCAGGACAGTCCCTCGTGAAATTCTGCTAAAACATTCCTTGAATAAACCAAAATATGTTGACCTAAAGGTACAAGACTCTGTCTTGTACACGTTTCTCAGGATTTTAAATGCCACAATTCTATGTCTTGTGTAGCCAAGACCTTCACATTCTCCACCAATTCTTCCTTGTTAGAAACAAGACCAGCAGAGCTTACTCCTTAGTTGGTTACTTGATCATCTATTCAGGGAAGCTGCTGTGGTTTTCTGGAGAGAATGAAACAGCTTTTACTACTGGTGTGAGCCCGTACTGGCAATGCAAACTTTTCCTTTGCTGTCATTGGATTGAGTGCGGCAACTTCAGGCTGGCTGAGCACTCATATTCAAGGTTGTTATCTTGACAACTTAGTCTGAAACAGAATCTATTTTGCTTCTTGCTTTTATGGCTCAGCTGACTGATGGCATTTTTTTTGTTCTGCACAATCCTCAGTTGATCAACTCGGTCTTTAACTTGATTCAGTGTGTCTCTCTCTCAAGAGAGCTGGAATGAACATGAATCAAGAATGAACAGCCACTTAAACTGGCTTTATACCTGTAACCCCTTGGGATGGTTGAGGGAAATTTACCAAACCTCCCATTTATCTTTACAACTGCAGGTTTATCTTTTGAAAGAATGAGCTTCAGGCATAGTATTTTTGTTTCTGTGTAGCATGCCTGGCCTTAATTCTTTTTTCCTAACTGTATTTCTCTTCCACTTTATAGAAGTGGAATCCAAACATAAAATTCCTCAATGTCTAATAAGAATGCGTGACCATAGGCTTTTATGGACAATAGAGTTAAAATTGTCCATCACAGTTTTAAAGGTCTCTCCTGGGGGGTAAATTCTCACTATTTTAAGCCTAGTCAGTAGTAGAAGAGCATACCAGGAAATCTTCATTTTGATTCCCCCTGAGTCATCATTAGCCAAGCTACAATGTCCCTGTTTTCTCAGCTGTAAAAAAAGAATAGTAATATTTGCCTTTCAGAAGTGTGTTTGAGATTTAGTTACTCTGCAAAAAAAAGGCACAGTAATCATTCAGAGAGTTTTGTGAGAGTTGCGAGCTTTTATTCCATTTCATTTGGACTGTTGCTGGCTGGAGAATGCTTAGATGGTCACTGAAATGTCCTATATGACACAGGTTTTAAGCAAAACTGCTGATCACAGAAAAGTACAGCACAACTCTTCTGTTCAACTGCCCAGGTAGAAGGAAAACATTTGGGGTGGTACCTTCTCACTCAGTTTAGATGTCTGCATCTAAACTTGTTCCTTTGGGCCACACTTGCAGCTGAAGAGAAATAATCATTCTTAGGTCACTGTCCTTTTGGCCTTGAGGTAGAAGTATAAAGCAGGTTAAATGGCATTTTTAGAAATGTCTGTTTTTCCTTTGTGTGCCCATAAAGTGAGTTCAACTTGACTGCCTCAGCTGAAGGCATCCACACCATCAGTGTATGAGTTAAGTGACGTGACTTAAGCCCTTCCTGGGTGGGAATCAGAGACTTCCTCCTGCTGGGCCAGTGCTTTTTCTTTTCTGCCCATTTACTAGAGCTTGCTGTTCAAATGGTGGTACAGGGCTAAGAGCAGGCTGCCCATCTCAGCTGCACCAGCAGATCCAGTGTTCTCCACAACACACAGAATGTGCCAGGATGGGGCCTTGAGGCTCAGCCTGATTTGCCTCTTGTGTCTTTGACACTGTGTGAGAACACCTGCCGTTGGGCCTTTCTCTGTAGATGCTTTGCAAACTGGTGTAGTAAAGTGTTCTTGCAGCCAGGGCACTTATGCAAAGTCCATGCGCTATTTTCAGGAGCCAAATGACAGAGTGACTGCTGCCAGCATCACTTGCTCATTTGCAAGATTTCAAGTGGGCTAAAAATGAAAATCTAGTGTTCTCTGGGGCTTTGCTTAAACCTCCTAAGTGTTAATCTTAAGTGCTTTCTCTGTATTGTTCATGTGCAGATGTTCTGTCTTAACTTTTGTGAATTTTTTTAATTTCACATCCATTTTCCACACCCATTTCACCCTGTGACACACACTCTGCAACAAGCCAAGCCTGAGTGCTTCAAGTGTATTTAAATACACTGCATATTCACTGTCCTTTGAGTCAGCTGTGTTGTTGCAGTGTAAGGGAGAAGTGTTATTGATTCTCTTTGGGATGCATGTTTATGCAGAGGTGAGAAACCCATCAGCATCACTTATACACTTAAAAATGAAGGCAGAGTAATAGCTGTACCTCCTGTTCCCTCACTGTGCTAAGGGTTGCAGCTGACTTTTGTGTGCTTGATGTTTCCTTTTATGCATGTGGAAGCTTTACCTTCTGAGTGAGCCCTTCCCCTCTGAACGTTTATGGTTCTTAGATTTGCAGTGGTGTTCATCATGCATGAAATAGTGAAATTTAAAATCTAGCTCACAAAGTCAGATACAGACAATATGCTCTTTTGATGAATCAAATAAGATTTTTCTAGATGTTAATGCAGCCTTGGGCAACTAGTGAGGTGTGTTCATTGACCATGTAATGCCCAAATTTTAAACCCCAGTGAGATTATGCAGTGGGTTGGAATGAAGCTCTGCTCTCGCAGTTGCTGTTTCTTGCTGATGGCTGGTAAAGCGCTCTGCTGACCCACCTGCTTCAACAGTCTGCAGTTTTTACAGTTCTTTCATCTTTCTCCCTTCTCTTTCCAAAAGTGGGTGGATGAAAAATGGGAATATTGAGTATTGACCATGTCCATATCCAGTAGCCTTGATGTCTTACAGTGATTTATTTTGCCGTGATTGAAATTGGTAGGAACTTTGATATCCATTTGGAGAGCAAGATCTGTAAATTACTTGGCTTTTGAAGTGTTTTGCATAGGAATCATACAGGATTTTAGTTGAGAGAGTGCTGTGTACCATATTCCTTTTTCCCTCTAGCAATACCTTTTTATTCCTTTTGAAGAGTTTTGCTTGGTATCCAGTGAAGTTCGCTGTATAAATGGCAGTTTAACAACGTATGTGTACAGCTTTATGTCAGACTACACTACCTAGTGATTTAAGTCCAAGGCCATCCATGCTAATTTGAATATGCATAATGCTGTGCAGAAAAAGAGATGTTTTCTGTATAGAAATTTACAATTTAGAAAGAAAACAGGAAAATAAGGTTAGGTAGGGTAGGTGAGGCCAATCAGATTATGTGCTCAGTTCTGAGACTAATGTACATGTTATGTGTGAAGGATGTTTTACTTAAAATGTTTTTGTACATGCATGTGAAAGAAATATGTAACTTTGCTTTGTGTTTATATGAAACAAAATTACTTGGAAATATTTCAGGGTTGGGGTTTTTTTTCCTTTGCTCTCCTGGAGAGAGTTTCTTTGAAATTTCTAATGAAATAAAATAAATAAAACTATTCAGAAATAAAAATCCTAAAGGTGTTGTGTGGATTTTTTGGTTTGTTTTGGAGAATGATGCTGTGAACACAAAAGCTGGTCTCAGGGTTCTGTTTACCCTTACGTGGGATCTCGAGTAGACCTTTTGCAGGCCTGAATAAGGTACTGGGATGATATATCAGTGTTAATGTCACAACCAGGAAGACAAGGAATGTGATTCAAGGATGTGGCCATGGAAAATGGAAGTCTTATTTTGCACAGGTGCCAGTGCAAGTGAGCCCCTGAAGTGATATTAGAACTACAGTGCTACTATTGGTATTCATACAGCATAAGCAAGTGCTGTTTCTGGGGCAACTACTTATATATACTTCTACTACTTATATTAACAGACTACCTAGGAGCCCAGCTCCAAGCTGTGTGCTTTGCTCTTTTATGTGCTGGTCTACCTATTTTACATTCGGCTTTTTTTTTTTTTTTTCTGGGAAACTGCTTTAGACTGCAGTGAGTGAAGCACAGTGTGCTTTCCTCTCTGCTCTGTCATGGTAGGGCTGAGGAAGGAGGTTTGATGCTTGCTAGCCCTGCTAAGCAATTGCAAATAGCACACTCTGAATTAGGATATTGGCCTGTGCTGCTTGCCAGGAGAGAGGGAATAATAATCACGGTACTTCCCATCACCCTTGTACTTGAGCGCACTCCGCCTGCACAGCTGGTCCTCCCAAGCCTATACTGCTGAATGGATTTCTCAGTCTCCAGTCTGGGGTTGTTCTTTCCCCTTCCCTGCCGGGACCTGGAGGCAGAGGACAGCAATCCCCCCTTCCCATAGCCCCCCGCCAGGTTAAAGCCTGAGCCCTCTGATCGCTCTGCTCCGGCAGCCTCGGGTTTCCCGGGTGTCGCCCGAGCCCGCTGCGGTGGCCACGGGGTGGTGCTGGCCTCTCGCCGCTGCGGGGGCTGCCGGCCGGGGTGGCTGCAGCCCAGGGACGGCCGCTTGCGCTGCAGCCGCAGCCTCTGCGCTCCACCCGAGAACCCCAAACTCCAAACCGTGTCATTTTCGCTGCGTCTTTTATATTAGAGATTAGAATCTCCGTTTTGTTGCTATGGAAACGCTGCGTGAGAAAAGTCGACCTCATTATGAGTTAGGATGAGAAGTCCTTAGGGGTGGGCTCGGCACCCAGCACTCTTGCAGTGGGGAGAATGGGGCTGCGGGATCTGTGGCAGGGGCATCGCCCCCTTTGCAGTGATCCTCAGGGGTTTGCGGAGCTTGTGGGTCTTTCCCTTCAGGTTCAGCAGGCCAGAAACAGCCCCTGCTCCTGGATCAGCCCTTTCCCTTAGGAATCGGCTCAGGAGTCGTGTCAGCATCACTTGTGCACCTGGATTGCAGGTGCCCTTGCTTGAGTGTGTGTGGAGGCTGTCATTGCAATAGGCAGCGGGGCCGCAGCAGTGAGCTGGATGAAAGGCTTGGATGTTGTGAGGGGTCTTTGATTCTGGTGCCTGTCAGAGTCCTGGCATACACTGTGTGCTTTTCCCTCAGTTCTGGGCTGCCATCTCTGAGCCCAAACTGTCCCTGTAGGTGTGCCCATTGTCAGCTTTGTGCCCATCCAAACATCCTGCTGCCTCTACTCATCTTTGCCGCTCAGGTTTGTTTCATCTCTCCCTTGACTTGCATTGCTCGTTCTCCTCTTGAGCTCCTGACGGCGTTTCTGTGCCCTCACTGCCCGGCTTTTTGTGGCACATTGTTGCTGCCCATCTTGAGTTGCAAAAAGACTTAGGAAGCAACTTTTCTCCCTGAGTCGAAAAAAATCCAATAAGATTACTTATCTTACTTTTAGTCAAAATTTTCTTTCTCTTGGTGGAGGAAAGGAAGTTGGAACTTATTGTAAATGTAACAGTTGTAAAAGCTGATGGCTCGTCTCAGTTATTCCGTCTTGTTGCTGCTGGACGGACTTCCCAGCATGGAAGGTGTGCTGCATTCCAGCTCGGGCATAAAGCTCCTCCATCCCTGATGCCTTCAGGCTGAAGGAGGGGGACAGGCAGAACCTGTACAGCAGGAGAAGATAAGGCGGGAGGTCTCTGCGGCGCCAGGGCTGAGCGTGGTACGTGCTCTGGGGTCTGTGTTACCTGCTGTGCCAAAGCTGGCATTTGTTAAAAGGTAATCCCATGAAAGATTTTGTGAACTACAGTTTCTTAGCCTTTCTGAGTATCAATTTCAGAGTATTTGGGGAAAGGCTGGAAAAATGATACTATTTGCCAATACTGATACAAACAAACAAGAAAAGTAGGCCCTTTTTTTCCCTTGTTGGTGTGTTTTGGTTCCCTTTTCCTTTTCCCTTCCTTTTTCTTTTCTTTTCCCCCTTTCATTAAAATTCCCAGTCATGGAGCAGCCACAATGTAGGTTTTGGTGTTCCTGATTTTGCTGGAGGAAATTTAGTGTGCTTGGTGAATGTGACATGTCTGCTGCTGCAGCAGCTCCTCTGAAGACAGTGATGCTGAATGTTTAGCAAAAACATTCTTTTCCATCTGCAATGCCCAGAACAGACTTAAATTAATGTAACCAGACCAGTTTGACACTCTCCATCTTTTCCCTTTGTCAGTCTCTTGACTCTTGTAATACCAAAATTTTGCTATTATTTGAGTCGATACAAGCTCTTCTATTGTAGAGCAGTCCTGGATTTCTCTAGTAAAGAAAGGAAACAAGGAAGCCAATTGCTGGTAACTCTGAATGCCTAAAGCAAATTACATGAACCAATTCTAATCTAAAAAGCTGTAGTATATAAAAACCCCGAGTCTTCCTCTTATGGCCTAAAGAAACAAAACCACACATCCACTTCCCAGCTTCTTTGATGGTCACATTGAAAGCAAAATAGTTGCATTTATATTGTGATATCTGAATTAAATTTGTCTGATATGGCTGAGATGTCACAGCCCTATTAACTGCATATGCTCTATAATACAGTGTCTTTTTAAACAGGCAGGTAGGATAAAATAAAATATGATTCTTTGTCTACTGAATGGATTTTTCTGTGGGAAAAAGTGAGCAAACCAGCTACATCTCAGTATTACCAAATCTTTAACAATGACTTCAAAGGAAGCAGAGAAATTAAATAACTAAAGAGACGCTGTCCTTCATGTATTCATCTCCTCTAGCCCAAAGCTCTGACACCTTCCTGCACTCATTTCCAGTCTTTAAAAAATTAGCATTTCACAAAAAATTGGCAGAGCTCTACAGATCTCAGCAGTGATTTCTGTTTTTCTTTGTGTTTTGTCATTCTGTTTGCATGCTCAGTTTTGATAAATTATGTTCTTGTTGGGTTGTGTGCAAAATGTGCTTCCACAACGAATGAATATACTTCTCGCTATAGAGCATCTAATAAGATACCCTCTAAGATCCCCATCTTGTAAGGTGTTTAATTATACAGAATCATCCTAGAAAATGTACTAACTGAGGTCCTGGTCCTGAAGCAAGTGTGAATGAAAGGTATCTGATCTTGAAATTGTGGGCTAAAAAGGAGATTGCTTGTGGGCTGGCCACAGACCTTTATGCAGAGACTCTGCTTATTCTGTTTTAGAAATTCTTCACGAGTCTGACGTCTTCCACAGTCGTAAGCAGTTTCAGAACCCACAGACGCAGACTTCGGTGCTGTTTGTGGGAGTTTCTAGGGTGTTTTAATGAGGCACAGAGGTAATTTTGCAGAGTCATGCTGCAAGTAGATGTACCTGTGAGCGCCAGTGTGGGACTGTGAAAGAACTGATTTCTTTTTGGAATGACAGATAGAAGAGAAAGTGACAGTCTGCACAGAAAATCTGTGTGAAGCCTCACATGGGCAGAAAATATGAGCTCTTGGAGCATCTACTGAAAATTCATACAGGGGTGAAGGATTTAAAAGTGAAAGGAAAGGCAGAAAAGAGACAAAGATGAAACTAATTGTTCTAGAAACTCCAAAAGTTAAAAATTGCAAGTCTTGATTCCTCCCTCTCCCTCTGCCAGGAATCCTTCTGCATCCATGAGATGTCAGTGATTCAGATTGACATAGGGAAAGCTGAAGAGATAGAGAGGTCAATATGTATAGGCATGTATTTAGGATTTACTGAATTAGTTAGTATTTGTATATGCTGTCTTGGGGTGACTCTATCATGTGTATCCCCTATCATGCTGTATGCCCAAAAAGTAATATTGTGCCTTTTCTGTGCCTTTAAACTGAGCTTGGAAAAAAAAACCAAACTAACTTTTCAAAACAGTTTCTCAAAGACACGGAGATACACTCCTCTGCGTTCTCTGGCTGCAGGAGCAGGAGGGAGCACCCTGCTTGCTTTCTTCAGCCAGGGGTTTCGGGTTTTTTTTTTCCCTCTCTTCCCGGCGTGAGATGGAAAGCTGAATTTTGTTTCCTGGGACTTAGGTTTTTCCCTTCTTCTCTTCTGGACTGTTCAACAACATCAGAACACATCGGGAGAATTTTTCCCCGAGGCCCGGGGGTGGGCCCTCGCCGACCCAGCTCCGAGGAGGAGAGAGACCACACCTACAGAAGGACTCTGAAATCTTCCCAGGTTTCTCTCTATAGCGAGAGATTTCATTTCATTATTTAGCATTATTATCCTTTTCCTGTGTGTTTGTTAAATAAATAGTTCTTATCTCATTCACTTTCCTTCGAGGAAAATATTTTTTTTTCCCCGAACCCTGTAGGGGGAAGGGTGGTTGTAACCTGGTTTTCTCTCAGAGAATATATTGCTAGATTTTAGCCAAACCGGCACATATGCATTTATCAAGGCAGAGATATACAGAACAGTTATATATGTGGCTGTGCTGTTGCCATCATATCATTTACAGTTCCTAAGGATTATGAGTAGTTCCTGTGCTACTTCCGTCATCATCTTGTGGGATGTGTGACCAGAGGAGTTTTGGGTGCTTGAGGTAACCATGTAGTGCTCCTAGTCTTTAATCTAGCAATTAAGATGAGCACATCTGTGATTTTAAGTGTATGAAGAACAGGCTGTGGATGTGCTTTGAATTACAGCCTGTAATTCAGCCTGAATTATGCATATACCTCAATGCTTTGCTGAATAAGGACAGTACAGCAGAGTAATGAGCAAAATTAAAAAAAAACAAACCAAAACTGCTCATCAGGCTATATTTAGGTCAGGATCTGCAGTTCATTTCTCTGGACACCTGATGCCTCTAGCTAACTGGCAGGACTGGGCTGCTCCAGGAGTGATATTTTATTCCACTGATCTGACAACACCCATCGTTTTCTTATACACAAATGTCCATATCACTAAATCACCTCTGCCATCGTTAGTGCTAATTGGCTCCCTGGCTGTACCCTCAGAGGAGCATGATAAGCCTGAATGGAGGCTAAAGGCCTGTCTCCCCACAGAATGGCACTGGGACAACCTGTGAATATGTAACAACCTCTGCTTTCATGTTACGCTGCCTGGTGTCGCTACAGAGAGGCTTTCAAAAGCCAAGGCTGTCACTCTCACCATTTTCTGTCAGGACTGAGTTTGCCCACACAGAAGTTACAGCATACTAGCCACTGGTAAATGTTTGCTTTCCATCATATTTTTCTGCTAGTGAATGGCTATGTGTGCAGTGGAGTGGGCTGGGCAGGCTCCAGCTCCTGGTAAACAAGAGAGACAAAATGGGGACGTGAGCAGACTGGGAATTCAGATGGGTGTTGGCATGAGGTCAGATGCTTTTACAAAGTACCACCCTTCATTTAAGCTGTGTCATGCTTTCTGATGTGTCATATGACGGATTAAACAAAGCTAGCAATTTTTTGGCAGGCTGAACAAAGCTTATACAAGAGTAGATCTTTTGACTAAAATTTCCCTTTCAGAACCCTTCTCAGAAATCCTGAATTGTCCTGGAAATTCCCCTTTACGTGTAGATGTTCAGTGTGTAATCCTGAACAGATTGTACATTTTGAGCAGTAATTCTTTGAGGACTAGTAAAAATGTATTCTTTGTCTTGCAAAGAAATTTTTTTATGCTTTTCCAAAAGGAGTGATGAGCTTCTCCTATTAATGAGAACAAGAGAAAAGGAGAAAGGGAGTGGCAGAGCTGGCGTCTGTAGCTCCTGCATCTGAATTGGGTTCCATTATTTATTTTATATAACCAGAAAATCTTCTTTTGAGAAAGGAGAAATGGAGTGGGCTGTGGAGAATGTAAGAATCATGATTTCGTTCCAAGGAAAGTGAAGGGGGAAAAACAAAGTTCTGCCAACAGAAAAACAGTGTTCTTTGTCCTCTGTCACTTCCACTGCCATCCCACCTAC
Organism: Lycocorax pyrrhopterus obiensis; assembly: GCA_014706295.1. Taxonomy (NCBI): domain Eukaryota; kingdom Metazoa; phylum Chordata; class Aves; order Passeriformes; family Paradisaeidae; genus Lycocorax; species Lycocorax pyrrhopterus. Next base: position 28,711,427 of record JACSVZ010000004.1, read on the forward strand.
TACAGTGGAATCCCTAAGGGAAACGGAAGTAACCAGAAGGTACAGAAGCATTTTCATATGTTTTCAAAGCATGTTCTCAGTCAAAGCTATTTACATTCTCTCTTTATCTTGTCAGTTGTAGGCCCTGAGGGTCTTCCTGTTCTTTGCTTTCAATGTGTGGGGGTGAATTGTGGCATCCTTTCTGCTCCCCTCCATCTTCTTTAAGGTCTCTGCTTGGTTTCCCAGTGAGATGCACATAGATTTTCTATTTGGCAAAATGCAGCATCACTATTCTGCACTCCACTCTAAATCTTATGTGTCAGTCTCCTTCCAGCTTTGCAGGTTTTGTTTGCATAAATGAGCGGATTGCAACAAAAAGGATCTGGATTGGCAGCTCTGAAGACTTTAATCCTCTTTTCATCCACAGAGCAAAAATAATGCAACAGCAATGTGACTGGGATGACTGCTATGCTGGCTAACACCAGGGACTGATCTGGGGAACTTCCAGAACTTACAAGCATGACCTCTTTTATAACCTGACCTGAGGTAAGAGGTCTGTATGAGATCTGTAAGCTCTAGGGACTGGGAAGGCAGAGGGAGAGCTAGGCCACGGGTGGCTGCTCAGTTACATGAGTTTGCTCTGGAAATGAACTCTTTCCAAGTATCTTGGCTTTACAGCATTGCAAATCCTGTGCAAGTCACTACCTAAGTGATGACAGTATTTTACTGCCGTACCAGAAACTGTGGATCAGTCCTAAGCCTGAGGAAAAATAATCCTTAGGTCAAGCTAGTCTTAGATTCTCTGCAGATGTTACTGGCAAATTTACTGGTCTTGGTCTACATTAAAGATTCTGTTGTGGTTACAAGGTTAATGATGCTCCTGGCTGTTCCAGATGTCAAGCCTCTGGCCATCTCCAGATCTTGGATGAACTGGGTAGTCGTTCTCCTGTGCCCCATCTGGAATCCCCTGTGCAGAAACAGAGCTGTCCTGCAACAGGTCTGCCTCAGAGTTCATTGGAAATACAGAGGTGGAAGAGGTGGCCCTGTAGTCCATTGTCTCATTCAGGATCACTGATACACAACTGATTAATGAATGACATTTGTCCACATCTCTCCTTGAAGACCTTGAGCGAAGGGAGACTCCACAGAGTCTTGGTACATGACCAAGCTGCTTCCCTTACTTTTTAAATGTATTTTCTAATGAGCAGCCTGTATGTCCCTTGCTGCAGGTTAAGGTACCACAGGGTGTGTTGTTGATTTCCTGTAAAACTCCTATCTAATGCATGCCTTTCAATCCTGTTTTTGTGCTGGTGGTTATTCAGCTGTGTAAAATCTCTCACATACCCCTTCTCTAACAGTTCCTTCCCCAGACCGTTTCTACAGCCTGTTAAGGTCATTCTGAGTCCTGACCTTGTCCTCCACTGTACGTGCAGTCCCTTGCAGCTTAGTGCTAGCAAATTTAGTCAGCATAATCTCTCTTCCACCATCCAATCTGTAATGAAAAAAATGGGTAGAAGCAAGCCAAGGACAAGACACACAGAACAGTTTTGGAGAAACAACAGAGGCAAATAACTGAAGGCAGGTCATATGATTCTCAAAGCAAATACTTTTTTGGTTTTGCACTAGGTTCCAAGATCTGGGAAATTCCTGTTTTAATTAAAGATATTTTAAAATTATTTTTAAATAATATTTTCACTAGCTGTTATACCAGTTGGATCTTAGTCTCAAGGTTACATTTCACTATTCTGAAGTTATTTCACAGAACAGAGTGGCTCAACTCACAGCCTTGATTAGTCCACGGGTTGCTTCCAGACAGGTGGCTTATCTCTCACTGAGAGGGCTGCGCTGCACTGGCTCCAGGGCTGGCTGTGCCAGCCAGGCATCACTCTGCCTTCACCAGCCACAACATGGGCAGCTGCTCTCTGAGAGTCAGAGCCAGTGGCAGAAAACACAGGGTCTTCCCAGTAAGGTGGGAAAAATGCCACTGTGTAAACTTTGGCAGAGTTCAGCCCCAAGATATCAAATCTGGTCTGGGTAGGAGATTCCACTGTGAGGAGTTCTGGCACACAAGTTTCACAGACACAGCTGATAACTGCTCATTTTAGAGAATAAATAAAACTGGATTTAAGAATTAGTATATTTACAAGACTTTTTTTATTTTTTTCTGGGTGGTGATGTCAGTTAGGCCTTAAGAAAGGTATCTGATATAATTATTTGTAGAAAACTACAGGTAGGTACGCATCTTCCTGCTTTGACCATCTCTTCCTGCTCCCAACCTGATGTTGAAAATATACGCAGCTGGGAACCCTTGGGGGACCTGCCACAAAGCAGGGATCAGACCTTCTGTTTCTGTTCTGCCTGGGCCATTTATTCACTCTGTGACTGTAAGCAAATGTCTTGGGAGTCCTGAGCCACAGTGGTAAAATAGGGTAAAATTCCATCACTCCTCAATAAATTTCTCAAGAGGCTGGGAGACCTTCAGTAGCCTGACTGATCTTACAGTCTCCTGAGCAGGTCAGGGCCACCCCATAAGATCAACAGCTTGAGGAATCACAGAGCTTGTCCTCAGCCAGTGATCAAAGGTTCTGGCAGTCCTAAAAGTAACGTTGGCCACCAGGCCCTTCTTGAGGTGGTAGGAAGAAAAAGATGCCGATGACGCACATCTCAGCCCAGACACGTATGAGTTGTCATGCTTATTGTTACCATTGTTCATTTGCTGCAAAGCAGGTGTTAGCTCAGAAAAAAACCCATAAAAGCTGCATTCTGGATTGTTTGTTCCTCGTTAAAACGATCTGGGCCCCTGTGGGCATGTGTTGTCTTAATATTCTGGTGCTGAGAAGTGCCGCATTTTCGTAATGAAAGCTGTTGCAGGAAAGCAATTCCGACCTCAGATAAAGGGAGAAGATTACACTTGCCACTCGAGTTATGGTATTAGAACAACTGATTTTATTTGTTTTCATTTTCCCTGTCAGCTGCTGCTGAACCTCTATGCAATGTTCTTCAGAGATGTTAATTGTATTTTGTGTGTCTAGATCCCCCTAAGAAGTGACAAACATTTTCAGTCACAAATTAGATGTCTCTTTTCATTTAAACACCAACAAGGAAAACTAATTTAAGAACCGTGGAACCGTTGTTCCAGCAAGGGCCCTAATGTGCAATAGAAGCTGACAGATAGATTTAGGGACATAAAGCAACAAATTCTGTGTTGGGAATGTAAATCTATAAGATACTCATTTAATTTTCCCTTAGCTGGTTCATAAATGAGGAAAAAGAGCCACATGTATGCAGTAGGACAAAATAATAAATTAAATTCATTCAGTTTTCAAGGGTATAGACACATAATTTAGGTCCAGCATTGCAGTGGACACAACAATCTTTGGACAAAGTTCCTGGGGACACCTATGGGTGCCTTTTTCTGAAGAAAGACTGGATCGCGTTTTCTAAGTCTGGAATGAAAAGGGGAAAATAACAGATAAGTAATATGCAAAGAGATGAGGAGAATATCGAGTACATGGATCTGTGCAAAGTGGAATGCGACAATATATTGTGGGTCCTCGGAACAGGTGAGCTGCTGAATGGAAAGGGAAGATGACCAGAACCTACACTTCTGACACAGGTGCCTAGGGAAATTCCCCTAACATGACCAAAGTCTTATGAGAGTTGCACCTGAGTACAGTACAGTCATCTAGATCTGGGAACTCAAGCCCAAATTTGAGTCTGTCAGCAACACAAACAGATATTTTAAGAAAAGCTGTCCTCCCCGTACTGGATACTAGGTCTTCACAGTGCTGAGCAGAGATGAAATGAAGGCGCTCAGCAGGTGTTACTGAGTCTCTCAAACGCCCTGGAGAAAAAAGACCCTGGCACAGCACACATCCCTCTTTCAGGCACTTCTCCCTTCCTACCCTCTGATTCTGCATGGCCAGATTACATGTGGAAAAAGAGCGTGTGAACATCAGGAAGGCAGTAGAATATCTTCCTTTCATTTGCAAGTCAGTGTCCAATACGTTTCAGAGCTGGAGCTCTTTTCCCATGAGTTCAGGGTCTGTTGCTCATGGTTCTCAGTTGTTTCAAGCTAGTCTGTGTGTGCTCCAAGCAGAGGGAGCATTGCAGCATTTAGGCAGCAGACATTTTCTGACAGGTTTTGTGCTCTCCTGTGAAATGTGCAACAACCCTTGACCAGAGTCAGTCACTGTGTTCTTCAGTAAATGCTTGGAGGTGACTCCAAATGCATGTCTAAGTCACATTTCTCTTGTCTGGTGCTCAAGAAGAGGAGCCACCTGTAGTTGCTGGAGCAAGACTGTCAGCGGTTGTGGATCCTGTCGGACCATGGCCTCAGCTTATACATTATGGAACAGGCTTTCTTATCTCTAGGTTGGGCTAAGCAAATTTCCAGCCTCATAGTCCTTCGTCTTTACCCGTGGCTCCAATAACTTGTCAAACAGGAAGTTCAGCGGATCTTAAAGCAGCCTTGGTCCTCCTTTTTGATTTGTGCCAAGTACAGCATAGGCCCTTGTGGAGAACAATCTCCTGTTAACATGGAAATTATTGTACCAGCGATCAGCAAGGAGGCTGAGGGGACAGGGACTGCCACACTGTAAAATCTTTCTGGAGCAGCTGCATGTTCAGCCCATGACATGAAACAGTTCCCTTATTTATTTTTTAATGCCGTTGGGCAATAGGCAGAACTGCAAGAAAGTTAATTCTGAGGGGAGATGGCTCTGCCTGCCTGCATCCCTCAGGGTGTAACTCACCAGGCACAAAAAGCACACAGCATCTTCCAGCACATCCTGTGGGCTGTAAGTCAGGTTCTGGAAATTTTACCTGTGCTAAGTAGCATCTTCCTCCGCAAGTGGTCCTACTGCAATCAGTGGAGTAGGTTCCTACCTGAGTGAGGAAGTCAGACAACAGCTGGTCCTCAAGAGCTGTGAGTTAAAAGTGTAGCAAGCAAGTTGATTTCCATAAAAATGGAAATGAGTCAGAGAGGGGAGAACCACATTTGAGCGCAAATGCAAGCAATTAGCTCAAAGCCATTACTGTAATGGCTAGAAAGACTTTTTTTAATTATCATTACTGAAATGCATTAGCAATATCTTTTTTTAAAAATGTAAATATACACAGTACAATTCCATCTATCTGCCAGAGCATGAAGCAACCCCATTTCAGTGGTACGTGTAGAGGAGTCTGTGGAGGCTCTTAACTACAAACAGAACTTTACATAGGAATATGAATGAAGGCATTACCAGAACTTGAGAAAGGCAGCTGTACTTAGTACCAACACAAATATTTGCTCAGATGGAAAGCTGGACTTTCAGAACAATTTCTAGTAATACCTGCCTGGCACTACCTTCCTTCCTGGCCTTGACCTGTGCTGACACCCCTCTTGCCCAGAGTACTGCTTTTCTCTCCTTCTCCAGCAGAGCCTTTGGAGGATCCCTGGCTCATAGGACATGGCAGCACTGGGGACTTTCAGGGTCCTGGTGGTGTGGGAAATGTGTGTTGGATGCAATGGAATCCATCAGTCTCAAGGTACTCTTGGACAGCCTTGGATTTTTGTTTAAAGAGAGTCTTAAGTCCTGTCTTACCACTTCATCTATTCTCTGTAGCTGCATTTGCAGCTACGTGGTTAAAATAGATGGTCAATGAATTCAAAATATTTTCTCTGAAAATGTGATGAAACTGATAATCTTTGGTTTCATTCAAGCTGGGAGTATGTGGAGGACTTCTCCCTGTCTGTGGGTGGAAGTGGCTAGATTGCTTTCCTCTCTGTCTTCTTTTTGTCTTTGAAATAAGGAAACAAAGATAAAAAAAGAGAAAACTCCCAATTACATACTATGACAGTTGTTTTGGCCAAATTCGGAGTTCAGCTTAAGGTTTTGGAGCCCTGTTGCCCATGTGCAAGGTGAGCTGTGCAACCCAGTCACCTGCAAACCACTTTCGCATCTCCACTCTATTTTTTGAGAGGAAACATACCATCGGACTGACATAACAGAATGAAGCACTACTTGTATGAGAAGAGGAGGTTCTCAACCATAATCCAGAGATGATCTGAGGGAGACACACCATGCTGATGTAAAGAAGTTCAACTATCAATGCAACTCAATCCAGGAAGCATGACTGCAGCCATCCCCAGTGCTGACAGAGTCTAGGACAGCAGGAGAAAGGTTCTTGTGGTGAGCTGGGGGAAATATCCATGCTTTCTGAGCATCATTTATGAATTTGGGACTGAAACTGTGCTTCATTGGAAAATATTTGCATTTTTAAGGTTTTTCTTGAGCAGCCACAGTGGTGGGTGGTATAGGGGCATTGAGTTGTGCTCCTGTGACTCTGCAGTCCTGCTGCAGTTCTGGAAGATCTGGCCCACTCTTCACATAATTAGGTAGAAAAATACCTGGAAAAGCACAGCATTATCAACAGCTGCAAGTTCCCTGGCAGTATCTTGTCCATGCACAGTCACTGTGTACAAGTACAGTTTTTTTCACACCAGTGCTCGGAAGTATCTGAGGTGTTACTGTGATGAGAATGCACTGTAGCATGACAGTCAGCTTGTTTGAAAAGACAGGGGTTTTGCTTTATTGGACACTTCAGGTGAAGACTTATAAGCCAGCATCTGCCTTTGAGTATACCTTCATGGTTCTCACTGGAGGCAGTAGAAAGAAATAGGCAGAAGTGGTGGCTATTTAATCTTCTGTGCAGGAGTCTCCCCTACAAGCAGGTGGTCAATTCACCATGTTAGGTGCTCGTGGAAGCTCACCTGTGCACGCATGTGCATGTAATCTGTACCTTCCTTCAGGAGCCTCAGGAGGGCTGAACCTGGCCTGCAGATGATACAGAAGACATTGTCTGCCGGAGAAAGATGTATCATATTTTATACCTGGATTCAATGAGGTGACAAATGTAAGCCTGTTTTTTATTACCATGTGGCTGCTGTATTTCTCGCAACTGTCTATCGAGGGTTGTCTGACAGAGACAGAAAGTCCTGGGTTGTGCGTTTCAGTAATTTATGTGCAAGGTTGCTCTCTGCCATCCTTTCAGAGAGATGACTGATGCCCTCAGCCCTCTGCACAAGGTTCTTTCATTCCTCTGAAGCAGCACAGGGGATGGGTGCTTTCAGCTGGGGCCCTCCCCCTGTCTAGCAGACCCTTGACTCAGTGGTGCTTCGAATCATATACCAAAGCTGGGGTGTGCAAGCAGCCCCACCAGCTTGTGGCTCAGTTCACAGAGGTGGCTGATTCCACCGAAATTACTACGGACCAACAGAAGACCTTCAGGCAGCTGTGGTGCATGACCCTGTGCAAAGCCAGTCCAACAACAAATGCTGTTGTTGTGCTAGCACTGCTATAAGTGCAGAGGGCATCCTGTGGCCTGGCATGAGCCTGGCAGCTCATGGGGACGGAAGCCTGGGGACATGGTCCTGGAAGGATCTGATGGCACGAAAAAGAGATCCTCTCCTTGCTTGCAGGAACCTTGCTGGGACATTCTCACTCTATTTAGTCTCATCTCTGGACTCATGAAACAAGGGCTTTTTTTCTGGGACGGGTCCCAGAGAGCCAGTGGCTGAGGCACTGTCTGCATGACTGGATGTCCTCAGTCATCCTCTTTCCAGTTTACCTTTGTGAGCAGCACCTCCCACTTGTGTCACATTTTCTCTGTGGGAGTGGGAGAGGTAGCAGTGTGGGGACTGTCACCTTCCTGTGCTTCCCCAGGAGACAGATTCTGAAACGGCATGAAGCACTCTCTTGAGCCCCTGGCTGACAGTGGCTGCCCTGTGCTGTTTAAATGGGACAGGGAGCCAGGGCCAGAGGAAGGAGCTACATCTGCTCATTTTGTGCACCACGGCCCCCTCGAAACAAGATGATGACACTCACTTTGAGATGACAACCATGCCTGGTGGGTCTGGAAGGATGTCATGAGTCAGTATGTGGCCACTGCCAGAGCAAGGAACACTGGGGTGAAACAAGTAGAGAAGGATGCAGTTAACTTCAGCCAAAGATAGCCATCAGTTACTGACACAGTCCATTAGTGGAGCTGTTTGTTATACCAGCTTAATCGTGTTTTCAGAAAGAAAAGGAGAAAAATAATCAATATGCCTAGTTCATTTTAAAACTATAAATAACAACAAGTCTCTCTCCTCTCTCGTATATAGCATTGCTATCAGCTGGGAGAGTGAAAGGTGGCTGTTTGGCCAGCAGAATCAGGCACGGTGGATGTCTCTGAACTATTTTCCTGCCTCCAAGTGCTGAAAAGAGGTCCTGCTTCTCAAAGATGATGCATGGAACAGCTGCAATACTACTGTTTGACCTGAGCTTTCACACCTGTCATTTACTCCTTGCTGCAAGCTGCTTTTCCTGCTCCAGCCATTTTAGAACAGCAGATCCCAGCACTTGCTGGCCCTGTCCATAGCCATGGATATTATTTCTTCTATTCCAGCATGACCAGCAGGTTGAGAGAGATAGATATAAGGTAGAAATTCATTACTGTGAGAGTAGTGAGACATTGAAATTATCTGCCCAGAGAAGTTGTGGGTGCCCCATCCCTGGCAGTGTTCAAGACAAGGATGGATGGGGCTTTGGGCAACCTGGCTGTTGTGGTTTAGGAATGGCACTCTCTAATTAAATGCCCTCTCCCCTGTCCTGTGAGACTCTCCCAAATCACACAGAGCTTGCTTGCTCTTCTTTCCCTGAGGAAGTAATGAAAGATTCCGGGTTGAGGTAAGAACAATTTACTGGAAACACCAATGAGATAAGGGAATGAGCAGTAACAGCAACAATACTAATGCCAAGAGTGTACAAAAGAGAGGGTGATTTACATCCAAAAATGTTCACCAAGCCTGGGGCAATGAAAACCAATGCTGGACAGACCCTCTGCGTGCCCACACTCTCCCCCTGCTGCAAGCCATGCCCACCTCTTTCTGGAAGCAGGAATCCTTTCCTTCCACCCTCTGGCAATGAGGTCAGGGGGTAAAGAATAACAACCTGGACATGCCCTCACATCTCCAGATTCCACCCCCTCATGGCTAATGCAAGAAAATTAATTCTGTCCTAGGCCAAAAACCAGGACACAGGTCTAGTGCAAGGTGTCTCTGTCCATGGCAATGGAGCTAGATTAAATGATCTTTAAGGTCACTTTGAACCCAAAAAATTCTGTGATTTTATTCATTATATCTGAAAAGAGAGTCTAAATCAAAAACTGTAGTGCTTCATGCAAGGACTGTGAAGGCCATAAGTAAAACCTTGCTTCAAAGCTTGGATCATTTTTTGCTTTGTATTACACAGAGCAAACACATGCCCTGAGAAACTGTGGTCAGGTGGAGAGGGTGGGCAGGAACCATGTCAAGCCCAGACCCCCAGATCAGAGACTACCCCATAGTCCAGAAGAGATCAGAGCTCAATTCTCCTGTATCCCCTCATGTAGCACAATCCATGGTATAGGAAATACGATAATGAGTATAAAACATGGGGTATTTCTTTCTGTGGTGCTTGAAGAGTGTAATTTTACCACTATTTGCTTTCACACATTTTTTTCATGAGTCTTCTGTAGTTCTTGAAAATTCATGGGATTGGCTGGGAAATCAAATGATAAATAAGAAAAAACTAGAGGCATTTTTCTTAAAGATCTGTTAGATTTCTAAGTCTCTTTCATCTGATTGCAAACAGAAGGATAAAAAAGGCCCACAAAAATAAAATGAAAGCTGAAGATCTAGGTGGTAGACCTTTAAGACACACTGTAAATATTGCAGAAATTATGATCAGCTTATAGCAGTCCGTGAGAAAAATCTGTCTACTGAAAATACAGCCTCTCAAGGATCAGGACCATAATTTAGTCATGTGTGTGGAGAAATATGCTGTAAGTGTTTAACAAATTATAAAAAAATAATAATAACAATTAATAATACATGAAACCTGAAAAAAAAGATTAATCACTGCATTAGAGAACCCAATAAAAATATTTTGTTCCTTGTCAAGGATCCTGTGCTGACAACTGTATCTGCTACAACAGCATATGCTGGAAAAATGCTCTGAGATAGGGCTTGGTTACTCAGATTTACAAACTGGGTGATGGGAATCTGGCCTGCAGCATGACAGTCTCATAAATCAGTGTAAACCTTGCTTTGCACAGCTTCCTGAGGCGTGAAGTGAGTGTCATCTTTGCAGGGGTAGAGAATGGCTTGGCTGTACGGTGCTGTGTGTCTGGTCCTGGGATGGATGGAGCAACGTATGTGGGAAGAATTTTGGAGGGACTGGTGTTGCACAGGGTGGGAGGGTGTCAGTCGTGGAGAAGACCAACAACTGATGACCAGATATGTACAGGTAATTGAACAGGGAAGTGTCTTCCCAGTGTTTCCTGCGTGAAAATGAACTGGCTCCTTGTGGACTTGCCAGCAGACACAGGTGCACTTCTGTGTCCTCTGGCCGGCTCCGGGCGCTGCCCTGAGTCAACCCCTTGTCTCCCAGGGTGTACAAGCAGGCAGCATGCTGCCTGCTCAGGTCAGGGTGCATTTGTCCCCACGGTGAGTTTATCATCCACATGGGAGCACACAGAACTTGTGTGGATGATGGAGATCACTCCCCCGCCTGAGGCTCCAGTTCTCAGTGCGCTGATCCCAGGGGGAGAAACGCTTTGCAGCTGCCAAGCAGAGAGAGAATGTCTCGCCTTTGCCAGCAAAGGAGAAATCTCAGCTAAACAGATAGAAAGTCTGCCCAGGGCATGCTTGAAGGCAGAAAAAGCCAAAGATGTTTGGAAACATTGGATGTATGGTAGCATTTCTCTTTCTACTTTTAGCATCCTTTTAAAGACACATTGCTACTGGGTTGTTTACTCTGAACTGAACAGATCTGTACATTGGAGATCAATTTTTAGTTGTAGAAGCGTTCTTTTTCTTATCTTGAAAATATAAAGGAGCCATCAAATAATAATAAATCACCCTTTTTGCAATGTGGAATCCTCTTTACATTGCCAAAGTGATAGAAATTTGCCTGAGTGTAAAATGAGCTTTAAACCTAAACTGCGTATGGTTGTTCTCTTAACCTCTGTCATCTTCTCTCAGAGTATGAGATCTTGAGATGTGGCTCCATTCTTCTTTAGTGTCTGGAAACTGCTCAGCATGCATGGCAGGCTACTGTAAACATGTAATAAATAAGTATAGCATGACAGTTTACAGCTTCAGCTTCACACTGTTTTGAAGAGACAGTGGGCAAAATGGCCAGCTCAGGGCTCCTTATATTTTTAAACAGACAGAACTTTAAAAAATAAATTATGAATATAAAAGGTACTGCAGAAAATTTCTAACCTGACTAGTGAAACAAGGGAGACTTCCTCACATCTCATCTCATTTCTTGTTGAAACTCTTATTTTTCCTTTTAGAAAATAGCCAAAATTACAGAATGCTTTGCTCTTTTCTTCGATGCAATTGTTATGCAGCCTTTCAACTATATAGAGAAAAAGACCTTTAAGTATTTCTGTACCAAAGATAGAAAGAAAGCTCTTTTGCCTCAGTTTTTGAGGACTTTTTTGTTGTGTTTGCACACAACAAGGTGTTTAAGTCCCAATTTAATATATACTTTTTTTTAATAGAAGCGAAAACCTTTCCTATACTGTTCTTTCCAATTAATCTTTTCCTTCTTTTCACCCAGGAAAATTTATTTGCCATTCCTCTTCTTGGGCTGACCTTTCCATTAGGATCTACTCCAGGCTCCACTCTGGCTGTGTTTTTCTGCTCATAGCCTCAGGGCCTTTTAACACAAGATGGTGAAACCAGTAATAGAAGGAATATCAAGTATCATCACTATTATGAATGTTTACTGCAATTTCTCAAGATGGTGAAATATAGCTATTGATAGAGCAAAAGCATCTAGGAGACCCTGTCTCTGGCCAAGGTCACTTTGACCAATCTTTGCACAGGCACAGGACAAAATGGCAATTATTGCTTCTAGATGAAAAAAGAAAATCTCAGTTTATACTAGGTAGTACAACCCAGAGAGAGGTGGCATGTTGAAGCTGATACAGTCAGTGTGGTTTCAGCATGGCAGGAAGGAGAGACTCCCTTATGGAAGAGCATTTCTCCTTGTGAGTTGAAGCTTGGAGCAGAATGAGGCCCATAATGTACTGGAAGAGAAAATCAGCTGCATGTAAAAGTAGTCAGGACTTAAAATTGCACTGCACTTGGTGAGAGCATCTGTCTCTACCTACCATCGTTGTGCTCACTCTGGTCCCAATTACTCAGGGCTTTTTGTGCAACCTTTTTATCAGCTCTTGACTGTACTTAAAGGATGAAAGAGAAAGTGAAAAATTCTAGGTCATTTCCATAGCTATACCTCCTTTCCCATAATCTGAATGACAATTTGACACCCAAGTTTCTGTTGTCAGCTGTTCCTCCGAGGGGATGGGGGAAGAGAAATTTCTCGAGGTTTCCAATTACAAGTGTAATGATCTCCGCAGAACAGAAAGAAATATCTGTCTATAACGCAGACAGGTTGAAACAGAAGATGCAGAAGAAGAATAATAGAAACAGGAGCATGACACATACATACAGAGATGCTTCTGACATCTATCCCCCAGCGGTCCTCTGTCATTATTTGCTGAAAAACTCAATTTGCTTGTTTGGAGATGAAAAAAGAGAAAGCCTCCAAAATGCAGAAGCAAAGAACTGTGTGGCTGAAGAAGGGGAATGTTCTTCCCTCCTATCATTTCGAAGATTTATGGAAAGCTGATTCCTTTGACAGGAAACATCATCTGGACATCCTTGTGGGTATCTGACAACATCTAATCCCTAATGTCAGGTAGCAGTTGGCATTTTTGCTGGTTTTGTCAGCTCTTGAACCTGACTCCTGTCTCAGCTCAGTTATAACTAGTGAAGTTAGGCCCTTACTCTGCATCTTCTCTGGTGCTGCCATGGACAGACCATGATTCATTTTGGGCTGTCATGTTATCTATCATCTTTATCAGTTTCTCTGATTGAAGGGAACATTTGCCCATGTCTGTAGGGAATATGATCAGTGTGGTGAAATTGGTGCTGTGCAGAAGAATGGAGGTTCCTTATTTGGTCACCTGTGGCATTTTTTGGCTTTGTTTCGAAAACAAACAAAATCATCAACCTTTTTCTCTCTACTAATTTAGCCTTTATCCTAATTGTTTTCCTGCTTCCTGGGGGGATTTTGTAACCAGGCCTTACAGGCTGTTTGACTTATCGGATGGAGTTGTAGGTGATAAACAGATGGCTTATAAGAGCAATTAGTGCAACCAGCGGAGATGCCAGGGACAGCGTGGTTTTACCAGAGTCAGTTATGAAGAATGGTTATCTGCTTAGAAACTGGGCTTTTCTGAGTTTGTTTTAACATTTCTTTTGAATCTGGGTGGGTTTTTCTCCTACGATCCCTGATCCTGGTGTCTCTCTGTGGAGGGGCTGTCCCTATCTGTGATGAGAGTGTCCATGCCGCAGTGTGCTCAGGGACAAGGGCGAGAGGAGCCTTCCAGATTTCAGCTGCCTCCAAGGAGTGAACCACACGTACACAGATAGGTCCTGCCCCAAGGAAGGGAGGCTAGAGTGACCATCAACTCTCTTGATGTCTTTTGGACATCTTGGGGTAGGTAAATGCTCTGGCACAAAGTAAATCAATTCCCTTTCCTCTGCCTGACTTGATCCTACTTGGTTTGTCTACCTGCCTCCATAAAAAATCTCATGGCACTGTCAAGTGGCGTCATCCACATCCCAATGTGTCCACCTTTAGTAGCATTCTTGCAAAGTGGCCTGTCCTGCAATGGCTGGAAATAAAAAGGAAGGATACTGCTTAGCTTACTTCTCCTTGAAGTTTATTAATGCTTTGAAGATGTTTTCCAGCTTGTTTCCTGAAGTGTGGGGAATTCCAGGTATTTTTATCCTTTTTCCTCTTCTCACAGTGACTTGCTGTTTGCCTATTTTTCTGTCTTTGCAGACAGCCTGGGTGAGCTTGGCAAATCAAGCCAATGTTCTACCAGTTGAAAAAGTTGTTTTGTGAACTTTGATGCTTATTGCAGTCTGGGAAGTGCTCTGAGCCAGACTGGCAGAAGCAAAGATTAGCTGTGTTTCTGACAGAAAGACTTGCTGGAATAATTACAGCTCTCTGCATATACTAACCAGCCCCTTTCACTGCACATGCAAATTTCAGGTATGTGTAGTGACAGCTGCTTTGGGCTCTAGCCAAAGGACTGGGATGCACTTTTCCCGATGTTTTAGTTAAGTGGAAAAGAGCAGCTCAGCAGATGGTGTGGCTTGAAGCTTGTCTTGCAGGAACAATACAAGCCACAATCTGGGATCTGTCTCTGCTGGAGTGCTTCAAATTCTGACCTGAAATACACATCAATCTACAGCAGCGTCCTAACAGTGACTGTTGGATTGTATTCAGGCAGGTTGTGGTTGCGAGGGGCCAGGAGTGGTGCACAGAGATGGACAAGTGGGTTTGGCAGCCAGGAAGGGGCAGCTCAGCCACAGGGTTCACAGGAGGGACTGAGCTGTATTTTCTGCTTAGACAAGGTCAGGCACCATCTGAACTGGTTAAAAATCTGTTTACTGCTACCAAGGCAAGTGCAGTGTAAATGATCTGATCTCTAAGGATGGCACTTTGGCTCCAGCATGTAGCCTTGGTTAAAATGCATAGACTTTCAAATTGGTTTCAGACTTAGTCCTGTACTGCTGTGAGCTCAACACAACCATGATGTGCAGTGCTGGAAAACCAGGGAGGATTAATGGGAAGTGAAAGTGATTCAACCCTAAGGCCTGAGAAATTCTCTTCTAATGCCAGTTTTCCAGCTGAGAAGCACCTTGACTTTAGTGGAATTACCCTTGATTCATACCGGTGAATGTAAAGGTTCTGGTAAAAGACCAAACCAATGTGGATTTTGCATCTGACTTAGCTTGCTGTTCATGTTTTAATTTTCGGTTATCAAGTGTGCCTTGAGTGCCAATCCTATTTTCTCTCAAATCCTAGAATGCAGATTTGTGGAAATAGGGCTTGGATTTGAGCCCCATCTCTGACAGGCAGTCTGACTTCAGCATCTTAAAGAAAGCATAAGCCTGAACAGCCAGCGTTACCAAGGAAAACAAAGGAAATCTGAAGAATGTGTTAAGTTTAAGATAAGGTATGGAGACTGGAATAGTGAGAGGTTTACAAGCCCAGCTTGCTTTGTTTATAGCTCTGGAGAGGGGACATCAATTCTTTTAACTTGATTCATGCCCTGGTAATGTTCCTTTAAGAAAAGCAACAACATAGCAAGATACTGTAAGGTTTCATTCCCACTGATAGGGTCTTTGCTGTGGGTGTTGTTATTCTGATCAGCTTTGACATCATATAAAATAGCACTTATTCTCCAAGTAAATCTGAGAAGCTTTTCAGAATTCATGAGGTTTAAGTCCAAATAATTACATTTATTGATCTCTACTATGTGAAGAAAATTTCCAATTTACTGCAGACCTCTTTGATGTTAGACCTCAAATTAGGCCATGTCAGGAATTCCTTTTTTCTGTCTCTGTTTTTTGATGGTTTTGTTGGACATGAGATTGTTCACCTGATAATAAATGTTGTCAAAACTGTTGCTGCTGAGCAGGTGAACCAGGATGCCTCAAACAAGCCCCAGGCCAGGCAGACCCTCTGTAGGACCAAGGGGAGGAGGGAGGATTTTGGGTCAGCAGCCCACGTCCCTGATGCTCTGCTCCCCACACTGCCATGGCCTCATGGCAGGAGCCTGAGCTGCTAATTTCTCTGATCTCCTCTGGAGGATAAAACAGGAACAATGCTTCCTGTAGCTCAGTGAGTTAAAGCCCGGGTGCTTGGAGATCCCCAAATGCACCTTGTGCCCAGGGGCATCTTCTCTAGGAAAAGGAGGCTGGTATTCCTGCTGGTTGTGCCAGAGCTGAAGGGGCATCACCAGTATGGCTTCACAGTGACCAGGAGATCCATATATCCTGCATATACATCTAGATGAATTCTCAGGGCTATCTTTGCTGGCCAAACTGTGGCTTTGGAGTCAACCACAGGAGACCAGCCCAGCACCTACCTGGGGCCCAGGATAGGTGGTAGGGTCTGTCTGGAGAACTCTTCTTCTGGACAGACATGTTTCTCCTTCTGAAGGTAGGTCAACAGAGAAAAACACTTACTGAGGGCTGTGCCTTAAGCATGGAAGTTGTCCAGGTGCTTAAAACAAGCATGTACAGAGTTTGCTGGCTCAGAAGTTCAGAAGCCAAAGTTGATGCACTAGAAAGTCATGGCAAAAGTCACAGGGATTTCTTACTATACACTAATATACTCTGCATCATATGTGGGCTTTCAGGGGCAGGAGGCAAGGTCTGCACAGGTTGCTGCTTGCTGTCTATTGCTGCTGGGCTCTGCACCACGTCCTTGGGCAGGAGGCTTGGTAGGGACTCCCCGTGCTGGTGGCCCTGCTCTGGTCTTACAGTGGTCATGGGAAGAGCATCCCAGTGCCCCGGGGCTGCACAGCTCCCTGCCTCGTCCTTCAGCAGGCTACTGTGGGCTTTGCCAGGGCCGGGGAGTGACCCTGCGGGGCAGGAAGGGGATATTTGTGCTGAGGGCTTTCTGTGAGAGTGGAAGGTGCTGCCAGCAGTTTAATAAATTATGCCTTTCTTCAAATACACCTTTAAATTTAGATCTCAGTTTAATAAGGCAATCCTCGCGTGTTCTTTCAGGGCACATGTATTATTTAAAAAACATTTATAAAGGATTAATGAACTCTGGAGCCCCACTGACACAAATCTCCATCATTTCCAGTGCCAAAAGCCAAAACATTCCAGCTTATTCTAAGAAATGCTTTTTATCTGTGTGTTTATCTCTAAATCGGGCAGCTCTGGCAGTGGAAAAAATGCTAGACTTACAATATTTGTTTATCTACAGGAGTCCTTTGTTTAGCCAGTAAACAGGGATGGCACAAGCAGTGGTACAGCTGTCTCTCCTCTGCTCTGCCTAACCTTTCTGTTCTGCACATGGTTAGCATATTTGCAACGAGGATCTCAGAGCTTCTGATCGATTTGTGCTGACTTCTGCCACCTTTGACTGTGCAGGCTGGTTGCTTGTACCTCTAGTGTACTGGGTACTGATTTTTAAATTAGGAAATGTGTCTGTCTGTCTCTTGCAAAGGGCTTGTTGTATCTGCAGATGTCAACAGCTAGAGGGATCTTGCAGATGGAGTGCTTATTATCTTTACATGGCAGATAGTTGTTCAATGAGGAGCGACAGAGCTGTCTCCCTCCATGACCCCACAGTAGGCTCTCAGTAGCTGCCCCTCTGTCCTGACTGCAGGGCAGCGCTGTCCTTCATTTAGCTGGGCAGTGTTGTCCTTCATTTAGCTGGAGCAGGCAGCATTTCCAGCTGTGGCTCAGCTTTCTCATCCTTAAATCCGTGGAAGTGGTGACTGAAGTCACAGGCACTGGACTTACGCTTTTGTGGGGAGCCGCAACTCATACCGAGAGAGGAGCAGGAGGTTTGATGAGGCTTTAGACGTTGCTGTTCTTCTGGTGCTCTTCTGGTGGATGGACTTGTGTGAAAAACACTTCCTCCAGATGCTCAGGGCCAGCACAACCTTGCTGGGCAGTGGGAGGATGATGGAGACCAACTCCCCTCTCTGTTGCCCTCTGAGCAGCCGCTGTGCAGCCCCACTGCCCTGCTGCAGGTGTGCAGCGGGTGTTGGGGTGCATCAGGGCTCCCCCTCCTCTGGCTGACCTTGCTCCCTCTCACAAGAAGAGCTGCTTTGTTAGGCAGAGGAGGGACATGGCAGGACAGCCAAGAGATCAGAAGTTTTTTCACACAGCTGAGTAGAGAGGTGAGCTGTGCTTGTGGTCTCACCCCACAGAGAGAGGCGGTCAATAGCCCAGCCTTGCTGAGCCTGAACAGGCATCACTGTCCCAGAGGGTGTTTCTGTGTCCGCACGTGGGGAGGGTGACTGCTCTTGAGCTGCTGGCTGGGCTGCACCTCAGCTGCTTGCCCGACTCCCTGTGTCAGGGGTAGTTGTAGGGCCAGGAGGCTGGAGAGATTTCTCCTCACCATCAGCACTGCAGAAAGCAGCCACTCATTAACAATCAAGGTTTCGCCGGCACCTAAGATCTTTGCAAATTGTTGTTGTGCACTACTCCTCTCCTGCCCTTTCCTTTCTCTGCGCTCCTTCCCCGTGGCCTTTGATTCAATAAATCAAAGCTTAGTGCCAAATCTTGTTACATTCCAGCTTCCCTGTTGCTCCCTCTCTGCCCTTTGGGAGATGAAAGCTTGGAAATGTGTATAATAATGAGGGTTGTGAGATGTGAATAAAAGACATGAGAAATGTAAACTAGGAGGATGATCAAAGATGATGCATTAGCTCTGACGAGGATCTATATTGTTGCTAATAGGGTGGCCAAACCAATACAGGATAACAGAAAAAAATCCCGGTATTACTGCCGATAAAGTCTCACTTCTCACTGGGAGGAAGGTGAGAAAAGAGCGTCATAGAAAGGGATCTGTGGTATTTGCACTTTTCTTCAGTGGCAGAGAGAGAGAATCTCAGTTCCTGAGGCAGCTGAAGGATTGGTGAAAAATATCTAGTTAGGCTTTCATTGAAAATAATAGGAGTATTCCCATTTCTTTCGTATTTTTTTGAATTGAGAAATAGGAAATAGCATTAATTATTTTTGTTTTATCTTTTATTAGTTAACTGCCATCTTTGAAAATTGACAAAATAACAAGTTTTTAATGCTAGCCTTTTGACTTTTTTCTCTCCTGTTCCCCTGGTTTTTTCATTTTCATTATCCTATTTTTTTTCCTCAATAGAGCAAAGAGAAAATAATAGAGGAGTGAATTAAGCCTGTATTAAGATCTAAAGCATATATGATGAAAGTGTATAGTTTTTAAAAATTTATATTTTAAACAACAGAACACCCAAAAGAGAAAAAAAGGTCAATTTCTGCTTGAAACCTGTTTCTAACAGCTTTTTCTGAAAAATACCTTTCTGGTTTTCCAGATCAGAAAATTCTGTGTTGTTCACCATCTCCTCTGCTGCATGCTTCCTTAGATTTTGTCTTTTGTGCAGCTGTCTTCCACATTTTCACCTGCTTCAATCTTCACATCCCAGACACCAGCCCAGCCCTCATGGGAGTGGGACAGCACAGAGAGATTTCCTCATGATTTTAGCAGACAACAATGAACAAGAGTTGCCAAAATGAAACCAAATTCCCCTTGGGTTTGCATTTCCCTGTGTCCTGAAATACATGCTTCTAACTTCTCAATTTTTCCCTGTCTGTTGTCTCAGTATTTGCATTGTTTTTTATGAGCTAATATTTTGTTGAAGACTTTATTGATTTGTGGCTTGTTGATTTCAGACCGCTTCTCCAATTTATTGACACTACTTTGAATTCAGGTCCTGTTCTACGATGTGCTCTTAAGCTGGAGTAATCAGCAGATTTTATAATGCACACTCTCTGCTGTTGTTTCAGTTACCGATGAAGAGCTGGAACAGATCCAGGACTGGGTCAGATTCTTTTGGGAACCAGATGAGATTTCAGACTGGCAGTTAATCACTGACACTTTACTGTTTGGTGTTGCCTTTTTGTTAGTTTGTTTTGATTTTGGTTTTTTTGTCTGTTTGTTTGCTTTGTTTTGTGTTTTTGTGTGTTTTGTGTTGGTGGTGGTGGTGGTTTTTTGTTTTGTTTTGTTTGTTGGTTTTTTTTGTTCATTTGTTTGGTTTTGTTTTTTTCTCCCTGGCTGCACTGACAGGAAATTTCATGTAGACCAGTGACTCCCACCCCATTACCTGTGAAATGCTGATGAGCACAAAGCCATAGCAGGTGGTCTGCAGGTGCTGCAAAGAAGAATTCTTCCTTATGCATATTTGCCTATTAAAACTTTGATGGTAAGGCCAGACAGGCCTTTTGCAAGGGAGTTTATATCTAGTTATACTCAAGGGTCCAAACAGATAAAAGTACTGCTAAGCTGGATTGTATTTCCTTTGTTTGCCTATGGCCATGTGGGACAATATTGAGCGCTTTGCTACAACATATATCTCAACTACTTTCTCCTTACTCTCCTTACCTTGTCAAAGATGAAATTAGATTTTTCTGGAATAAACAGAGGACTTGTCCTTTTTTGTTGAAATGAAGAGCTGAAATTATTTTTACTTGATAAATTCATTATGCTGAGCTGGTTTTTGTCAACTGGTTTTCCTTTGGGTTTTTATGTATAGATCAGGTAGCAATCTCTGCTAGGGTTTTTCCAGGAAGACTGACTGTTCAGCATTTTCCCACATTCCCTTTTTCCCTTATTTTAAATAGATATCGTATTTGTCCTTCCCATGTCTCCAGGGATCTCTTCCAAGGCATGAATTTCAGGGATGATTTCTGAACAGATCAGATATTCTTGCAACTGGTTCCTTCAGTGCTTGAGGCTGAATTTCATAATACACCGATAATTTGACCATATCTCAAGATTTTTTTTCTTTCTGACTTGTATTTCTGTCCCCTTGTTCAAATTAATTTTTGAAGTATGTTATGGAGCCTGAAGCAGAGATGGATGAGGCTACTTCACCTTTCTCTATATCAGTCATCGTCTCCTCTTTTCCTGTTAAATAATAGCCTGTATGTGCTCCTTTTCTGCCTCTACTGATAACCTAACACTTGTACTTGCAGCTTTAGGTCCATTACTAATTGTAATTAAATTTGTGCTTTAGCATTTCTGATTTTTATGCTGGTTCTTTGCGGTCTAGTTTTCACTTTTTCTCTATTTTCTTTTTGATTTTCAGGTCCCTAAAGGGCTCTTGACACAGCTATAATGGTCTTTAATTCAGCTTTCTATATTTCTATCACTATAGGATAAGTTGCCATTGTGCTTTAACATGGTTTATCTCAGTAATGGCAAATTTCTTTTCTTTCCTCTGTGCTTAAATTCTGTTCTTAGGAGACCTTATCTGCCATGTTGCTGAATCTGTTGGAGTCTGGGAGGGAGAGTTTGCATTTTCCTTGGGCTCCTGCTAATTCTGCCTCACTTTCAAAGAACATGGAGTGCCAGCATGTCAGAATGACTGCACCCAAATGACTTCCCAGCTGAGATTTTTAACTAGTAGCTACCTACTGATTGCAATCAAGCCTAGAAAAGTGGCTTGCTCTGCCAGCGTCTTCCTTCACTGTTTGAAACAAATCCCCCGAGCACTTGAACAGTCTGGCATGCTGTCTGTTCCTGCTCTACTCCTTTTCTAATGCTTCTAATACCAGATGAATACTGTTGCTTTCTGCCAGCCAGAGTTCTGCCCCTTTGCTGCCTCTGGTAATTTATAAATACAAGCAAGCCAAGCTTCAACATCTCCTTGGTGAGAAGACGTGTGCAGTAGCATTTTTTATTGATCTCAGCCTCAATCTTGTCTTTGCTTCATTTAAGGAAGTTTTTTTTTTTGTTTTTTTTTTCACTTTAGAGTCAGGTTATGTGCAATCCTCTGTCTCTTCCATCTGTTTTCATTCTGCCTACGAGGGGCTCCCACTCTTCCTTGCTACTGGTTGCACTCCCTGAGCGGGTGCAGGCCACTCACTGTCTGCCCATGCACCTCCCTCACCTGACATTTCACATCCTCCATGCAGCACCTTCTCCTCCTTTTCCTCACCACTAGGTTTTCTCACCTTACCAACCAGCAGGTTGTCTCACCAACTCAGAGAAAGGCACCATCACCCACGGGTGGGCAGGTGAGTAGTCAGGAGTGTGCTTTTGCTGCATCCATCTGCATGGTCTTGGGAGGAAAAGTGGGTCCTGTAGGCAGCTAAAAGACAGCATATGAGTCAAAGCTGTTAACTGTTCTTCACACATAGTTTTAAAAATCCCCAGAATTTTAGTGTCTGCCATGAAATTTATTGATTTCCAATAAACTGAAAATGCTTTGGTTACAAAACAGCTGCTTTTTGTTTTTCATTCTTCCTTCTCCTGTCCTGGAAAATGTCCAGCAGCTGGTGGTGACTTTTTAAATAACACTCTTCAAGCATAGAGTAAAGGACATTTTTTTGGGGGGGGGGGGGGGGGGGGGGGGGGGGAAGCGCCTATTTTTCTATAAAAAGTCTTTATATAAAGTATTTAGCTGATGATATAATTTAGTGATTTCCCTCTGCAAAATACAATTTACCCCTCTTCTTTTTCTTTATCTTCTCTTCACAGCTTCCCCAGAAGCTGTGATCCTGCAGATCCTGTGATGCTACCAGCTGCATTTACAAAAAGTCTGGTATATATATTTTTGCCCTTTTCATTTGGAGTTTAATTTTTTCCCCGCATATATTAATATGAGCAATTCTCTTTATCTGAGAGCAAGGAACTAAGAAAAGAAGAAATAAAAATCTTGGGGCTCTCATGAGCTGAGGCAGAAGCAGCTGGTGGTTTCGGTTGCTGAGTGTTCTGGTTGGGTCTCCAGAATATCGGCTGAGGTGCTGCTCCTGAAATGAGCAGGACAGGGCCCTGGCCATCACTCTGAGTTGCAGCTGAAATGTTAACAATAACTTTAAGGAACATGGCTCCTTTTCCAGGAGCTCCCTGGCTCCTTTTCCAGGCTGTAAGTGCCTGGAGAAGTCAAGGTAGCTGTGCTGGCACAGCAGGTGTCCCAGTGCTGTCATACTGCTGTCCTGTCTGGGGCAGGGGAGACAGATGTGAAAGTGCTTATTATTTTTTTCATTTTTATTGCAGGTTTAACTTCTTCATAGGTTAATAAAGTCTCATTTTGGGGTCTGATTATTAGCTCCGGTTTGGTCAACAACAGCTGGCTGTTGTCTTTGCCAATGACACTTTCTGCCTCTGAGAAATACCAATCCCTGAGAGATACTGGCCACGGGGTAACCTCCCCTTGGAGCAGCCCACAGAGAGCTTTGAGCTTCCTCAGTCTGAAAATTAAACAGTGGGATGCTGGTAGCTGTTCCACTGGCAGGTTTTGTTAATGATGAAGAATTACCTATTATGCCAGCGTTGGGTGGCTTTGACAATTCCATTACACATTACTAATAGTGTTATTAATACATGGCAGCTTCTCCATGACTTTTGAGCTCATGTGTGCACATAGATGTGTGAGTGTACGTGGGTGCTCGGGGGAGGCAGTGATGGAGACAACAAATCTGTTGTCAGAATGCAGCAGCCACTGCTCTGTCACCTCTCCCTTTCTCCCATGGGGGAACTATGCCAAGAGTGGCACTGACTCTGGCAGGGAAAGGCCTGGCTCTACCTTTCCTGGGAACAGAAGCATGAGTGAAGTTGACTGATGGGAAAGATGCTGATCTCTGGTGCTGTGGCACTCTCGTTTGCTGCCAGAGGAGTCCATCTGTGACTTGGGAAACTGATTCCTGGATCCTCTTGTCATTCATCCTCACTTCAGATCTGCTCCCCATTCTTCTTTCCTGGTCTTTATACTTTAGACCACAGCCAAATAATTCAGTTTCTGGGACAAGTTTAAGTGTTAGACCTCCTACCAGGCACAGTCTAAAGCAGTGGCAGAGAGCTGACCAAATAATGGAGGGTGGAACTGCCTTGCTTTCTCAGCAGCAGTTTAGCTCAAGGGATTAAAAAATGAAACAAAATTCTTGTGGTGCTATCATAATGCAAAAGGCATTGATATGACATGCATGCAGCTAGTGAAAAATTGATCTCCATTTAGGGTTCCCTGGAGATCATATGCATGCAGCCTTGAGGGGAAGGGACATATGGGATTAGGGGGAATGCAAGCCAGAACAATTTGGAATGTAGTGATGTAGCTAATCTTCTCCCAGAGGCATGGCTCAGCCACCCCAGAGGAAACCTGCCCTGTTCACGTCCTGCAGCCGCATAGCGTGGGGCAGCTCCTGCCCAGCAGGTCAGGTGGGTGTCAGCAGTGCTGAAAAAAGGGACAGTGGATGCTTCGGTTTTGTTTGTCTCAGGCAGGGAGAGATAATGTGCAGCAGCCCTGCCTCTAAGTGGGCTGGAGTCTTTAAACACCTCTTGAGGCAAGTATCAGAAGTCTCTATGTGCGTGTGTGTCCACCCCTGTCCATCCAGCATCTGGACAGTCTAATGTATTTAGATTTAACCCAGCAAGAATCAGAAAAGGTGGAACATGTCTATTGCACCCAGAGCGCTCTATTCATACAGACCCCCTTTTTTCCTCTTTATCTGCCTAATTTTCAGGATGTTTAAGAGCAAAATCTCCTCTACAGTGCTTCATATGAACAGCACCAGGGCATTCCACTCCTGGCCAGCCCCTCAGGGGTTTCTACTGCATTGTGAACCCCGATGTCAATGCTTTGCATTTTGTTGTCTGCTGATCTGGGAGCAGGACTCCTCTGCAGTGCAGTATCAGCGGCTTTGTGCACAACACAGCTGCTGTCTTGGGCTGCCTTCAGGGCTCCAGCACTTTCTGGGGTCACTGCAGCTCTATGGAGGCCAAGGACATAGCCCTCATTTGATCTCCTGGCCTTTCTTCCCATCCCTCTTACAAGGAACTGTCTTCTGTTGTCTTGTGCAGTGCTGAGAGAAGGTATAAATATGTCAGACCACTTAATTATAGGCTGGCCCCTTCTCTTCATGTCGATGAGACAGAACAGGATGAGAATTTCACTCTACTTTCCACCAGCAGCAGTCTCATCATGAAATACCTGGGAAGAAGTTTATGAAACTTATGAATAAACACTTCCTTCTCTTTTTTTTTCCCCCCACTTCCCAATATTTTGAACTTAAACCATCTGCAGAAGAAATATGTGTAGAAATAGCTTGTGCATCAATGCAGGTGAATTTTTCTGTGTCTTGAAAAATGGAACAATTCTTTAGTACAGCTATTGATTGTCATTCCACATCTATGCTGTCCTCCTAACTTCAAATCAATTTGTGCTTTACCAGGCTCTTTCATGTCATCTTATGACAGAATGCTAACTTTTCCCCTTAAAGGCTATTTATCTCTGTCTCTTTGTAAGGTCAGTGAAAATCACTGTACTCTGGCTCCCTAAAAGTAATCCATCTCGTGGAGGAAATGATGAGGTAGCATTATGTCTGGCAGTCTTTTTAAACAAGTCCTCAGAAACATAAAGAAAAACGTGATAGGCTTGGTCTGGGGGGGGGGGGAATTGAGGATGTTGCAAGAGTCAAGTTTGAAAGCAATCAAGGGGAAGCTTGGAGTTTGTATTCTGCAAATGTCCCCTCTTCTGGAATCTATTTAGAGGTATTTTCTGCTGCTACAGAGGGGGGAAAATTAATAGTAATCCAAGCAGGCTCCCAGGTGGTGGATGGCCATGAGTCTGAATTGGAAGGATAATTTATCTCCTCTGCCACTTTGAAGCCTTTTAGCCTGGGGGAGATCCCTTGTCTAATGAAATTAATTGAATGTGTCTGCAGTCTGGGTACTCCACCTGAATCTAAGTTTTAGCATTTTCCAGGTATCCACTCCTCTCCAACAGGCCCAATGCCAGCATAGCATGTGTCACACGCTGCTCCAGGCTCACGCAGAATAAAATCTCCAGTACAGAAACAGCCTCCTGCTGTCTCTACCACTGTGTGTCTGAGCTGCCACTGAACTGCATGCACTGCAGCGCAAAGGATCAAATGCAGTTAGAAAAAGTTATAGAAGAAATTGTCACAGGCTATTTTTAAGTACAGAACAATAACGTCACAGAAAACTTCTGAACAGCAGGTTGCCAGAATGTAGGAGAGTGTTACTGGGAAAGGGTCACTCTATTTTCATCCTCCTCTTATGCTGTTCACTTCAGTGTTAGTTATTGGCAGTTATTAGAGACAAATCACCGGAGAAGTTTAATCTTTGGCCTGACTAGGAATAGCCATTTTTGCACCTGCTGCTGGCTCAGGAGAGTCCAAAGCTCTTGGTGGAAACAATATATCAAACATAAATCTCTGACGGCAAATAAAAGTGTCCCATGCTCTTTTCCCAAAGAAACTTATAGCTTGCATATCAATCAGATGCTGGGAAATTGAGAAACTGAGCTGTAGCTGAAGTCATCCATGTGATCGTGGCTGCTCATGTCGAAACAAAGAACTGGATCACTGCAGGAACCCTCTTGCCAGGGTGGGAGCACAGTGGGCAGGATACCTTGGGGTCCCCAGAAGCAAGCTGGTCAAAGTATTGAAGAAATCCATACAGACAGCAGTCACACTTTAATGTAGGTCTGATGAGGATTGATTTAGCATTTAATTGATCAAGAGAAAATTGGTGGGGAGGGAAATTGGTGACAGGCAGTGTGAATTACCATAGATGGCTGGACACTGTAAATGGGATAGTGTTATTTCTTCCTTTTTCTCATGCTACACGGCCACAAGAATGCGACAGGCATTCAAATACACTTACATTTCTTTTCTGCTCATTTTTTTCCCACAACCTTCTTTTCCCTTCACCACCAAGCTGCATTCAATTTCTATGTTTTTGCTTTGGAGCAGATTATCTGATTTTATACAGATTTAAACATGGCTCTGAGACTGCATAGAAGTGCCAGCAATATGACAGTGGTTTGCGTGGGCATAAATGCTGTATTATGTGGATAGCCAGCAGCCTGGCTTCATCGTGAATAAATGCAGATTTGGTATGTATAGATGTGTGCTTGTTTGCTGAATACTGATGTCCTCTCAGCTCTGGGACCTTCCAGGAGAAAGCTGTGTTTGCGTGACAATCTTGTTCCCAAGGAAGAATAAAATGCTTGTGCAGAAGCACTGGCCCTTAGGCTGTGGGATGAGGGAGGTTTTTCTTTTCTGATGTAGGTTGCACTGAAATCAGCACCGAGAAAGCCAAACTCTCTCTAGCAGAAGCCTGATTTTTTTTGGTGATATTTTAATTCTTTTTTTAAGGGACATTTAGTTGGTATGCTCTGTTCTGTCAGTGAAAAACAAAATTATGTTGATAACAGGCTTCTGTTAGATTCAGTGGGAGTCTGACTCACTTGGATGCAGTGAGGTAGCGAGGTGAGTATCTGAGCTTGCACATGTCCTCCTTCTGAGGCTCGAAGACACACCCTTGCCTTGCTTACTGAGGAGCTACTACGCTATTCTGCTATGCCTCAGCTATGCTGAGGGGCACGTAAAGATACGTGGCCCCTTTCATGTATAGAAACATAGAAATCCCTGTTGTGTGTCTCAATTTTTTGCCTTGATGTCGGAGAGAGAGCCGTGTCTTGGACAGTACTGCAGTGCAGACTGACCCAGAGAAACCCTCAGGATTCTTTCAGCAGGTGGTACGGGGAGCATTGCCGTGGCAGGGCTTGGCCAGCAAGGGGTGGCCTTCAATATGATTTATGCAGAGAAATCTCCCTGATGGGAAGGTAACAAATGTTTCTTACTGGAACAGGAGGTCATTCCTCTGGGTTTGAATGTAAATTCTATTGGTTCCAGCTTAAGTCCAAATTTTGTGAGTCTTATCCCACAGCACCATGTTGCAGGTATTATTTTTTATTTAATAAATCTTTTCTCACTTATTACTCACTAACCTGTTCCTCATCCCAGTGGGCACCACTATTAGAGGCAATTAAACAGCAGCCAAATTTTCTGTTTCTGTATTCTGTCACACTCAAGTACTTAATCAGAGAGTGGATTGATATGGATGCATGTTCCCCTGCCCTGCTCTTCCTGGGTGAAGAGGACATCAGCAGCAAAGGGTGGTAGACTAGATTTTAAAAAATTTCATAAAGATTAGTCTTGACATTTGATAAAGGTCCAATAAAAGGTGTCCCACCAAAAACCCACCTATTTTACCTTTTTTTTTTGAGTAAAATAATATAAATAAGAGAAAATGATGCAACACTTCTCCATTTTCTGCACCCCTATTAAAAGCAAACGTTCTTTCCCAGACAATGTATAGGTAAAAATAAAAAAAAAGGCTGTCAAGAACTGGCTTTTATAGTAGACATAAAAGGTGTACCTGTGTCCTCTATAAATACAAATGCTGTTTGATGTGTCTGGATCTACCGTGCAATGAGTGAGACAGTTTAATGACAAAAGACTGTGCCATCCTGGAGAGCTTCCAGATCCTGATCCTGATAGGGAAACAGCAAGTCCACTTCAGCTCCACCAGAGAAGTTTTAATGCCTGCTTACAAATCTGTGTGGAGGGATATGGTGTCGACTGAGAGGTTGCTGCAGGGACAAGGCAGAAAACTTTCCTGTGAGGAAAGTATCAAGAAGAGCAATGTAGAAGCCCTGAAAGACTCTTTTTCACCTTGTCAGAGGAAGCTGTGGGACATGTTCAGCAGGATGGAGGCCATTGCCAGAGAGACTGGAAGGACGTGGCATGTGAGCCAACAGCCCTGAACCGGCTCAATTTCTCCCGTACTTCATTATTTTCACTGTTGCGGAGGACAAACTGCTGTCTCTTAGGGAATTATTGTTCTTAGATGTGTAAATCTAGAGTGGCTTATCATTGTTCTTAGGATATGTAAATATGGTTGAGTTCCTGGGAAAGGATGCTCCTGTGTCCTCTCTGAATGCAATATAACAGTAGGATAAGAGTAGGATAATGCTGGAGTGTGAAGGGAAGGGTCAACATACTTTTCTCTGGAGATGTCATTTCAAAAGCTGTCTTGGTCACACAGAAAAGGAACACAATCACAGAAAAGGAACAAGATCAGGAAATCCAGCTCATGAACTGGGGAGGGTGCAGTGTAGACACAGGTTGATGTAGTAATGGCTGCTGGACATGGCACTGGAACACAGCAGTAATGGTCACAACAAAAGGGCTGAAGGGCATCAGAAGAACAGAAGGAAGTGTTTGCAGGGCAAATTTGCTGTTCATATACTGCTGGAGTCCTGCTTCCATAAGCAAAAATACTAAAAAGTAATTCCAGCAGAATTGCATTTCTCCTTGGTAAGTGAGATGAAAGCTGACTTAGCATGGAAGACTGGATTGACATAGATCTGGCAGCTGAGTACAAGACCTGTGATGTATCAGGGAAAAAAAGAACATTTTAAAAGAGGCTTGTGGGACTCAGACTTCCTTTAGGAGAGGTGAAGTTTAACCAAACATTTCTTCAACTGCTTTGGCTTCTAGGTACCTGAAGATTTCAGTAGTCAAAGTAACAAGGCTTCAGAAGCTGTTTTCTGGACTGTGCATTCCCTTGGATCTTGAGCTGTCTGAACTTGATCATCTGTAAAGACATTTGCATGGATATTTTGAACATATGTAAACTGAATGGGTACCCAGCTTGATGTTGAAGAAATTTCTCTGGGAAACTGAAATTTGTTTCCTGCTGCTATTACTTCTGCTGCAAGGGTCTCGAAACTGCTGTTTTGGAAGTGATGTTTCACTGCTTGTAACTGCAAATGTACCCAGAGTTTGAAGAACAGTTGTGTTAGCTGAGCAATAGGGAAACAGCAGAGATCTGTGAACCTTGTTGCCTGCAATACCCCAGCTCCTTGCTCAGCCATGAGACAGCCCAACAGAGGCAGTGCCCACCGAATGCCACCTTGTGAGTCACCATATGGAGCCAGCGGGAGCTGTGCCACAGCTGCTGGCAGCTGTGTGCTTCAGGAGAGAGCCATCTCATAGCAAATGATGATGAGACAGGGTCAGGGCATGCATCATTTTTGTAACGTCTCTTGGTACTTTCCAGCTTTCCAGCAGCCAGGAAAACAAATTGCCTGCAGGCACCGCAAAGGCCAGGGTTGCCATCAGCTCAGCGAAATCGCTGGCGGTAATAGTCCCATCGACATTTCCCTCTGCAGCAGTGGCTGTCAGCACAAGGTGCTTTCATTATCTGTGGGCTGGGCTTTCATGGCATCATTTTGTGTTTCATTTCAGTGAGAGTCACTTCTCACCTGTCACGTTCCTGGTGGCTGCTCCCTACATTGTAGCAAGGACACGAGAAGAGAGGTTCAGAGAGATAATGTGTACTTCAGTGAAATATTGGAAGTAGCCAGATGTGCCACTGCTTGCAGAGTGGCAGGAGGGAAGCCCAACTGGTCCCAACAGCCCTTTAGTTCCTCAGGTGTCTCTTGCATTGGTGTAACCCAGATGAATTAACATCTCAGAGTAGATGTTTACATTGTAGCTCCACTGTTGGGAAAGCTGACTTAGCAGGTACCCCTGATCCTTCTTCCTTGGCGCTGCTTCTTGTTTCTATTTTCCCTGTTGCCTTTTATTGCCATTATGGTTTTGGTTTTAAACCTTGTTTTTAAACATCCCCCGTTCCTAGGGCTCATTACTGGTGCATGCCAGATACATTAAAATGTCAATAACCAGTCCTACAGAACTGCTGGGTGCTGCTGCCTCCTCCGGTGTTGCCAGCTTAAGTCGATGTCAGCCAGGAAACGTGGGACGTGCGTCATGGGTCATACCACGGTTTGTCCACAAAGGCAACCTCTATTCAGCCCTGAGGTATACAGCTCGTAACACTGCCACTTCTCCAGAGAACCAGAACATACAGACAGGAGCCTGGGATAAGGGGCTTGAAAAATGGGATGTGAACCTGACCTTTTCTTCAATTCATGGCAGAAGCAGAAGCAGGAGGAGCTGTGCAGGTAAGAGGACTCTGGGCCTGGCAAACCAGCAGCCAAAGTACAATTTCTCTCTCACCTGCTTTGTCATCAACAGATTGGCTTTAACTTCTGTACAGATGGACTGTGCTCTCAAAGGAAACTCAAAATCTTTCTGTGGCTGTGAAATGCAGAGTCAAGAGACATGAGTCATTCAGATGCTCATTTTCCAATGGGCTTGATAGTTAGGCTCTGAGAAATGACTTAGTTGCATGGCTTAGTTGTGCAGTGATTTGCAACAGGGCACAGTGTTAGTCAGGTGATGCTCTGAGCTGTAAATTTGCTGCCTGACTTAAATGGCTACATGAAGTGCAGGCCTGGAATTAGGACACCCAGTCCTTTACACTTCAGAAAGTGGCTATCTGTGGGTACAAGCCAGATAATGGCAAACCTGTGATACTTCGTGTGGTGAGATTACCTTTTACCTGCTACTTGTGAATGTACTTTCCCTGTTACATCAAAATTTGGGGGTCTTTTAATGTCAAATGAGAATTCCTTCCCTAATAAAACAGCCCAATGACTTGCAATTGAGTATTTAGCAATTAACTGAAGCATGGCATCCAAAACCCCTTATTGGCATTTCTTCCTGCATCATCTTCCCTCCCTTCCTGACATACTCCCTTACCTGCCCTCACAGTCGTGCTCTCTTTCAAGTAATTTCTTCTGATCTCTCCACCAACTAATTAGAGAAGCAACCCTGAGAGGCATCATGGATCTCAGCTATGTGTTACAGCTTTGTAAAATTCACTTTGACATTCAGACAGTTTTCATTTCTCCCTGCCTGAGATGGGAGTCAGTGAGCTGGAGAAGAAGAAATTGTGTGGATTGTGCAGATGGGATGGGGTACCAGTATGAGCCTCATAGTGCAGCAGGAAGTGCTTTGTGATTTAAGTCAATGTCTGGAGAAATGGTAGTCTGGTTAGGCAGCAGCAGGCAGGGAAGCTGAATTTTGTCTTTGGAAAAGACAGTCCTGGAGAGTGTGTGTGAAGGTTTTGAAGTCTAAACCTGTGGCTTCCAGTCTCACAAGACTCTGCTGCTTCCCTTTGAAAGGGGCCAAGCAGTGTATGAACAGGGTAAACCGGAAACCATCTGAACTGCCTCGATGAAAACTCAAAGCCCCTTGTCAAGGAGGAGGGCGTGACCAGGAATGGACATAATCACATTCATTTTAATAAAACTCTGTGGTCTGTTTTATTTGACAAATTACAATTGTCCCATTTGGAGGTAGAAGCTGTGAAATTGTTTCTTAGCTATTTTCATAATTCACCTGTCATTAGGAACCTCATGAAGAGAGTATTACCACTACGTTTGTTGATAAAAGCCATATGCATATATTGTCTCTGTGTAATCATACCCGTGGCTGGAGATGATTAACAGGGTCACAAAAGCAGGCATTCAAAATGGAATCAGTGCCCAAATTAACACTGCCCAGGCAACTTGTGCTTTGTGCACCTCTGCTCTGATAGTTTTTAATTACATTATCTCATATGTTTTATGCCTCCTTTCAGGGCTCAGGATACACAACATTAATGAGCAGCTGTTCAATATTTTGTTTTACCATCACTGACGAAGACACATCCCCTTTCCTTAATACTGGGAACTAATCAAACCCTGCTCTGAGGACAACATGAATCACTTCCACTTGTTTTTTTCTGTGGTGCTTGCTACTGATGTATCTTAACACTTCCCTCATGAAATTGTCTTCAGAAGACGTGGTGAATTGAACCAGGGTGCTGTTTACCACTCATTGGAGCAAAACAGCCAAGGGAAAAAGAAAGTCGAAAGAGGCTGTGAGTTTCAGAGGCCCGTATGTGATACCAAGAACACCCTGTAATGTGAGCCAAGCTCTGCTCACAGAGCACCACCTCTGTTGCCTGCAGCTGCTTTCTGTGTGCTTCTGCCAACCCCACCCTGAGATAATGTATCGGAAGAAAATAGCCACATGAACAACGACTAAGTTGCTTTTGCAATTTTCAGTACCCTTTTGTGTTTACAATCAGTGTCTTCATTCTCTGCAAATCTTTCAACATGAAAAAATAGGATAAAAAACTCTAGGATAAAGGAACGTAAGAGATCTTGTAAAAATCCTTAGGGGGTTGAAAAGAATCAAATTAAATTAGCCTGCCAGGGACTATATTATAATTGCACAAAAATGTTGCATAGGCATCTTCAATTCTAGAATTTATGTCCTTTGCTTGCTTTTGCTGAATTTGAAGCCACAAGAACGTTCTTCGCAAGTGGGTGTGCATGTGTGCCTGAATGTATGTGTGCAATATCCTAAATTAAAAAAAAAAATACCTGAAAACAAGATTTCCGTCATGTAGCTATAGACGACTGGGTACGAACTATCATAAGGTCTGGAACATTTCTGTTGCACAGCTGTAGACCTCTGCCCCTGAGTTAAAGGGGTGTCTGACAGTAGCAGGAGGTTGTCATCACTAAGTTTAATTTTCTGTAGGGGGAAAAGAGACACCCACTTTGCCAACACCTATTCACAGATCCTTCCCTTCAGCAGATGAGTAACAGTTGGGATCATGGGCTTCTAGATTCTAAGGGCTGGGTGTTCTGCTGGGTGCAAACTCTTTTGCCAGTGAAGGACTGAATTTGTTAGATCTGCTTCATCTACCATGGAAGAAGAAAGGAAAGAAGAACAAAAAAAATTATAGGCAAGACAGAAAATACGTAAGTGTTCAACTGGAATTTTCTAAGTGCAGCTGGATGTGGCAAGGGATCTGTCATTTCATCTTCCTTATTCTCTGAGTGGTAATTGCCGAATATTTGTCAAAAACATACTAGGTTAGTTTTATAGAAAGAAGAGGCTCATTAAACTGCACTAATGACCAGAAATCCCGGGGTAGATTGCTATATTTATGAAGTTTACACAGGAAAACATATAGTGACCCCTAAGGAAAACTGTACCTGAAGCTGATGTATTATATCTGGAATTGATTTAGAAAGTTTTCTGTTTAACTTATTTCAGAGAATACCTGACAGTCAATTGCTGAATCCACTGAAGAGTATATTATAATGCAAAGAGAGTCTGAAAACTTGTGATTCCCACTCTGCTTTTCAGTCCTTGAGAATGGGGAAAGAGTCCTGCATCTCTATGAAAACATTCAGACATCTCCAGCAATTAAGTGTTTGTGAGTGAGCTTTTCAAACCAACTTATCTGTTCATCAGCTAAAACAGAAGTTGCCAGACTTTGTCTGGCCTGTGTTATGATCAGTGTGCTAAATGGTTTTCATGGGTGTTAGATATTTCCAAAGGAAGAGTAGAAGTCTTCCAGGGGACAGCTCTGGAATCACTCTATTTCCTTTCACCTGTCCTCTTTGTGTGTCTCATTTATTATTTGCTATTATTATCAGAGGCTGGAAGCTACTCTAAATTCTGCACAGCAGTAACAGCAACTGGAGCTGAAATTCTAGTTATGGAGATGGAGAGATGGAAGGAAGCACAAAAAACTGAAGGTGGAAAAGGACAAAAGCAGTTGGACTTGCTGGTCACATTGCCTTTCAGAGGATCATCCTGATGGCTCCTGTAGGAATACTGACTTCCAGGAGGTGTTTCTGAAGGAGCACGGTTGTCCTAGAAGAGAGCTGCTGCTTAGAGAACATATGGAGATGAGGAAAAAAGGACAAGGGGCAGGTGCAAGAAGTGTGCATGGCCAAATCTCGGAGAAGCGTGAAAGGTAAGGATGGAGATGGCACATGGCAGGAACCTTGAGTAGAACTGCAATCAAGGGCTCTTTATCTGACTTCATTATGAAAAACTGTGTTGTCTATAGGAACAAGTACAGCGTGGTTTGATGCCAAGAGGTTTGCTGCATGATATCAAATTAATCATCTTCCTGTTGTATGATAGTGTCTCAGGTATTTTTTTGCCTGAAGTCACCTAAGTTCTTCTTGTGAACACCTGACTTCATTGGAATATACCAGGCTTTGTCTTCCTGTTTACTCCATCTTCACTTTGTCTCAGCTGACTCAGACTTAAATTACTTCTTATTCTGTGAATCTCACTAGGTATCTTCTGTTTCTTGGAAATATATTCACCATGGAAAGCAAAGCTTCAGTGAAGTTTTTTTTCAAGGGAGCCACAAGCCCTTTGGAATCATGCAGTGTTTTGCACAGTGACTTTGTGTCCTGTAAAATGTCACCTCTCTTGGCTGCTCTACAGGCAGCCTGAACAAGCAGGAAGAAGACGAACTCTGTGCTGTCAGTAATGGATAGGAAGCCACAGAACAGAAGACCTTGAACCTCAATGGAATTGTCGGGTTTGCTCATTTCCAGGTAGAGTGTTTTGAAGTTTGGTTGGAAAGAGCATCCAGAGCCTTCTTCGTGATTTATGACAAGCCTGACCACCATAGCTGGCTGCTGAACTTACCCTGGCTTGAAGCAAATGGTGAGGCAAGCTGTGGCTTTCCACATGTCTAGCTGAGGTTCTCTGAGTGCCATTGTGCTGCTGTAATGTACAAATTTTTGTGATGACCACCAATTTTTGAATCTCTAGCATAAATGTAGTTTCACCTCTTTGTACTGCATCGAATTTGTGAACCCGCTTGACCAAGTGGGTCTTGCAGAAGCTGCGTGCTGTATCCTAGATCTGACAAAGCTGGTGAGCTGTGGACAAAGAACATTTTGCTTTATGAATCACAGTGAGCTGTTCTGAGCACATTTAAAGGAAAGGAGGAAAATATTGTTTTTTTGCATATATATTTAAGTCAACTGTCATTTCTTTAAAATACTAATACTTGAAATAAATTCTCAGGGAGCCCTTACGTGTAGATAAATTGCACCTTTTGAAAACAGTCCTGATACAACAGTCTAAGGCCAAGAAATCAGAGAAAAGGGAGGATTCTATGGATGTACTTTGGGGAACACTTCCCAAGAGTTTCCTCCATGTATACAAAAGCCACAAAGATGATGAGTCCTGGGGAGAAGAATTCACTTTCTATGATTTTAATGCTAGTCACTGAATATGCACATGAAAATGCAGGTGCACATTTGAAGATATCTTGGTCTAATTTTCAGTTTTGCTTTTGGTTTGAATTGAGGTTTTTCCCCTTTTGCTGTTAGTTGTTTCTCTCCAGCCTAGCTCTGAAATATACATTTTGAAAGGCTTTTTATGGGATGCCTATCTCAGATTGAGCAGAACTCACTAATCTTCTGTAGTATTGAACTGAAAGGATTAATGAAAACACCTCTTCTGGATTTGTAGTTATTTTGACCCTTCATTTTTATTTCTAATTTTTAGTTTAAATTAATAAACCCTTGGAACTCACCACCTGGTTTCTAATTAATTAATGATAATTGTCCAGTGTATTGAGTCTGGCTGAGACAGAGCGGATTTTCCCCATGGCATTTTCCCTCATAGTGCTGTGCTTTGTGTTGGTATCTAGCAAGGTGTTTTCTACAAAACCAGTGTTTTGGCTGCTGCTGAGCAGTGCTTGCACAGCATCAAGACTCTCTCCAACATTCCCCCACCTCACCAGTAAGCAGAGAGTGGGCAAGATCCTGGGAGGGCACGCAGCCAGAACAGCTGATCCAAACTGACCAGAGGAATATTCCATACCATATTGACATCTGCTTACTAATAAATGCTAAGAGAAAGGAGTAGGAGCGGGGGCTTTTTTTTTCTCTAATTTTTATCTTTCAGAGAAACTGGGAGGTGGCTGTACATTGCCTGATGATGAGATGGAGAGAATAAATCTTTTATTAGCCTTTGCTTTCTTGCATGACCCTTACCTTTGCTTTATTAAAGTGCCTTTATCTTGGCCCATAAGGGTTTTTTCATCTTATTTTCTCCCCCATGATCTGCAGAGGAAGGGAGTGATGGAGGGCCTTGGTGGGCACCTGGTGTCCAGCGAAGGTTAACCATCACATCTGGGAACTGTATTGCTCCCTGGAGCTGACTGGTGACCTTATTTAAAGTCCTGTGATCAGCAAAGTGCCTCTCCAAGCCACAGCTCCAGAGCTCTTGTAGACAAGCCATTACATGAGAGCCTTTGTTCTCTGCAAAAATAAAATTAAATGAAAATTGAGGTCTGAAATTCTCATGTGGTAGCAGTAAGCTGGAAAGTCTGATATAGCCATGTGCTAATTCTCACAGTTCAGAGGGGAGACAAAAGAAGACCATTATCAATTCATAAGTCAATTAAATTCATCAATTCAAGTCATCAATTAATTGTTTTTACAATTGTGATTCTTGGGTATTTGATTTACAATTTTTTGTGCTCCTCAAACTCGCACTCTCAAGATATATTCAACCCTTTGGTCATGGTGCTCTTCCAAGCTACGCTGCTAAATTCCTCTGCAAAAGCACATTAGGCAAAGCAAAAAGGAATAGGAGATCTCAGTCTGAGTCTTAACCACAAGGTCTGCATTTTCACTTTTTAATCCAGGAGCTCCATGAAAGTTGTTTTTGCATTGCAAAGGCAGCAACTTCTACCTAGTTACAGGATGGGGAAAAAACCTCAAAAAACCCAACAGAACCAACAAAAACCAAGCCACGCCCAATAACCCAAGAAGAACACCTCAGATACAAATTAGCTCATCTCCAAACCAAACTCAGGCATGATAATTTGATTTGTGCTGGCCGAGACACCTACTCTTGGCCCTCACTGCAGTCAGTCTTTTCTCTACTTTGCAACGAGCAGAGAAATTCTATTACAAGGTGCGGTTATTAAACCTGATATTTCATGAAAGCTGGCTTTTCACCTAGTAATAGCAACTATATATTTTCAAAAGTGGCACACTTCAAGGTTAAACGCTGGCTATGATTTTGCAAAAGGTTGTATTAAGGCAGCAGCTTTTTGTGCAAACATTTGCAGTTAATTGCAGAAAACCTGAGTGTGGCGTCAGGGCTGAAGAAACAGGTACAAGTGATTTACACTTCAAAGATTTCCCAATAAACATCAATCCAAGCATTTTACACTTGATTCCACTATAGCTTGTATAGGTGTAAACCAGGAGTAATTTTATTGAGGGCATGAACCGTGCAAGGCTAAAATGGTGCAAAGCAAGCTCCATAAAGATATCATTGTTTCAGCTGAAGCCTTACTGGCACTCTTTATGATTGGGAATAAACCATTCACTTAGTGGCAAACACTGGAACCTGTGCCAGTGTGTTTGTATTTATTTGATGATGTCCCTTCACACATGGCTTGTGGAGAAATTATGACCAACCATATGTGTGATTGGGAGAAAGATTTTTGAAAGAGGTGTGATAACAACAATTGTTTCTAGTAGAGGAAGACTTGGGAGGGAAGTGAACATCAAGTGACCACTTCGTATTCTTGGTATTAAATTAAGCAAAGATGCTTGTCAGCTGAAAACAAAATTGAATGGAAAATATAAAATAAAATGTAAAACATTCTTTTAAAATGAAAGCAACTCCAGTCAATGGTTGTTCAAGTTTTAGGCATATCATGTCAAGATCCACAAGCAGCAAAGCACTAACTTGAATATGAAAATTTTAATTTACTAACTGTTGCAGTGATTTCAATACCAGGGGCATGAAAGTGGTGTAAGGGAAAGGGGAAGCAGACCCACACTTTATTGAAGGAAGTACTCCAGCTATTCAAGCAGTTCAGAGATTGCAGCATGGGGCACCTCTGCCTTTCCTTCTTCCAAGGACTTTTGAAGTATTACCAGAATGCAATTCATCTGCAGGCTGAGGGTATTTATGGTCTGAAAAGTTGCCTTTCACTGACTTGAGTGTATAGCATGTTTGTGGAGTAAGTGGGGAGTTGTCTGCGATGTCATAGATATTTCAGAGTAGAATGTTATTATCTGACCTTGTCATTCAAGATTCTTGGAAGACATCTGAGTGTGAGGTTTTCTTAAGATTAGAAGTATAGTCCTGAGTAGTGTCTGCATGAGTTAGTCTTTCATCATTGGACTGGTAAACACTGTTATTTTTGTTTGGACATGCAATAATTGAGTGAGTCTGAAATTTCTTTTAGGACATTTCTTGAGGTAGCATTTGCAGGTACCTCTGAAAACAATGTTGTGTGGGGAGAGATTCTGAATGGACTTTAAAACTTAATATATTAAAAAATTTAATGCAAGCACAGATATGCGCTGTTTACATCTAAACACTATCTGTGGTACTT
This sequence comes from Lycocorax pyrrhopterus obiensis, assembly GCA_014706295.1. Lineage (NCBI taxonomy): Eukaryota > Metazoa > Chordata > Aves > Passeriformes > Paradisaeidae > Lycocorax > Lycocorax pyrrhopterus. The sequence continues at coordinate 28,749,973 of JACSVZ010000004.1, forward strand.
ACTAGATTGCAACTGTGTTTGAACAAAGGAGACAAAGAAATTCTGATTTTTTTTTCTTAATAGTACCAGTGCAAAAAAACATGAGTCTGGATGGCAGGGATAAATCCAGTTCTTCTGTATATTTTGACCAATTTAATCTGATGGATAGTTCAGTAGATCAGACTTCTAGTAACAATAGGCTATTAGAGCCATGTAAGTCCAAAATATTTTGGGAGGATGAGGGCCCAGTGTTTTATTCTGAATTACAGAAAAAATGACACTCGGTCATTTTTCCTGACTGCTTCAGAGTCAACACTGTCTTGTGTGTCAGTGAAATATCTTTTCTTCTCTTTCAGGTACAACCTCATTGCTCACGATTCAGGGCAAGGGGGGGTTCAATTGAGAGGACAGTCACGGCTCTGGAAGCATCATAATGATATTGCTGCTTCTTTACCCTGCAAATTGTCTGTGACATTTCATTTGAAAACTAAGGTTTAATAAAAAAAGGGAGTCCCTAGCTACAGCAGTAGTGACAAATACACAGGATGAGCCTCGAGAAAAAAGGGTTTTTAAAGTTAACCTTGGGAACAAGAGAGTTGTAGGCATGAAGATCCTCTCAAAGGAGAGAGGGGAAGAGAGGGGAAGCTCTGGAACCTCTGCTACATGTGCACTGCTGTCAGAGTGCCAGTCCCACTAGTGCTATGACCTGAAGGAGGTGCGGGGTGAGTTCACAAATAAAAGCCACCCTAGGCTGGTTGTAGGGTTCAGGAGTGGTTGCAAAGTATGATGGTCTTCTCAGGGAGGAACAAACTGCTGTGGCACTGGTGCTGCCATAAGTGCGATAGCAAAATGAAGCTCTGACTAGGTGAGTGCAAAATCTCACTTTTTATTAATATTGTACATAACTCAGGATATTTTTAAGCTGCAAGCAGATTAATAAATTTCTCTTCTTACTTAAATTTCCCCCTATAGTTTCAAACACAAATGTTGTCTTAACTTCTTCCTCTTAAAATATGCTAGTGAATAGAGGTGTTCGTGTAAAGAGACTGAGGAAGCTGCATTTTATATACACACAGAAAAATTGTCAGTTAGGAAGAGCTGGTGCAATCTGATTTACCTTCCCAGAGACTCCGATCTTCAGCCATTAAATTGCCTTCAAAGGCTTCAGGCTAACAGGTTTTCTTTTCAAGCCCCAAATTCACCTCTTTCCAGGTTCCTGCAAGGTCCTGCTCCCTCCTCAGAGATGCTCTCACTGGTAAATGACTCTTCTCTGTTACTGCTAAGTAGAATATAAACAAGACAGAGACTTGTTCTGCCAACCAGGGCATTCAGAGGATTCTCGCTGATACGCTGGCCAGGTCAGTAACCTCAACCTATGGTGATGCTTGTGTGGAAACAACGTGATATCACACGTTAATAGATGCCTTCAGGACATGAGGCTCACTTTTCTGTGAAGCAAGTGGCACTATTCCTGCTCTGTTAACTCAAAGAATGCATGCTACTGCACATGCAGGTTTGTTGCTGTCGCTCTGCTTGTAGTGCAAAGTCAGATTCGGGATTACCGCAATGTTTTCTGAGGCAGCAGTGCAAAACCTGCATGTCCCTTTTATTGCAGGATAGGAATTACAACAGGTGGGGTTGAGGGCACTTTTCAAGCATGAGCAAATGCAGGACTGTAGCAAACATATGCCCTGTTACTACTCCTCAGAAGGTCTTGAGAAAGTCATCTAATCTACATCTGCTCCTCCCCTCTGTACATACAGATACAGAACCAGTTCTGTCCCTAAGAAGGAAGCCGTGTGGGCTAATTAATGAGTATTTGCAAAGTACTTTGTGGAGGAAACCTGCTACATTGTATAATTACCTGATACCAGACAGATCCCAGGGGAGATCTCCAGATGGCTGATGCTCCATCCTTCACCCCTGCTGCTGAGGCCAGTGCTCTTCCTGTGCTCTTCCAGTGAAGCAGATGAGGGGGCCTCTGGGACATCTGCATGGTGCTTTCGGTGATGTGCCATTTTACTTCTTTAAATGAAAGAATAATTTTGTTATCTCTGCAAAACTTGATATTTGAAGTCTGTCTGTTTCCCTTTGATCTTCACTACCTTTTTTTTTTCATTTACAGTGAGACCGTGGGGCTGAAAGGAGCACAGAAGAGGGGGCAGTTGGAAGGAAAGCTGAATAAGTGCTTATCCCTACCCTTTTCCCACTATGCATATTTTATGGACAGGTGATCTCCTTAGTGGCCTTGTTGCAAAAAGCGAGAGGGATTTTGTCTTTCTAACCTTAACAGCACTGATTGCTTTTGTTTTGTTTTTTTTTTTATTGTGTTTTGGGTGGTTGTTTTTGTGTTGTTGGATTTTTTTGTTTATTTGTTTGCTTGGTTGGTTTTTTTGAATAAAAATCTGTTGATGCAGAATGTATCATGTAGAATAAAACAATAAGTTGCTCTGAGCACATGGGGCCTGGTTCAGGTTCCTTGCTGGCTTCCATGTTATTTCTTCATCCGTGCCAAGACCTCTCACCACAGTTGACTTTGCTACAGCAATATTATTTTTCGTTTGCCTTAACTTTAAAAGCCGTCTCTTAGTGAACTGTCTATGTTGCTGAGAAGGAAAGGAACCAGGCTGCATAACATTTGAGAGTGTGCATTCTGTGATCAATGTGTTTTGTAAGAATGATATTAATATAACCCAGGGATAAAAGATGGCAAAGTTTTCTGAGAAGAGCTAATGGGATGATTAGAGATGGGCTCCTCTGGGAGCTTAAACTGTCACATTTTTAAAAAGAAGTTTAAGTTTGGCTTTAGCAGTCTGATCATGGAATTAATTTAATTTACAGTCTCTGCAGTACAAATGTCCCCACAGGTGTCTATCTCTGAAAACAGCTAAACCACACTGAAGACAGGCCTATTTCTCATCCTGACCATAAAGGTGACTGAAGCAGATGAAGACCTGTGGTCTGATCCATCTTCAGTCAGGTGTTAAGTCCACAAGACAAAAAGAGTCAAGGACTGGGAACTAAAGCTAGTCTGGTTTATACTGGAAATATTAAGTAGGTTCATTACAATGAATGTTGAAAAAGGCGTATGATAAACTCTGCTTCATTGTAGACTGGAAAATCTAGGCAGGCATTTTAACTTTCAGTGGGAACTCTATGCAAAGAGCAGTGAATCTGAAGAAGTCCTCTGGCTGATGGTAAATCAGAGGCCAGCTTAGATTACTTTTGGGTGGAGCTTTCAGTCCAAATGAATCCTTGTTCTGCCAGTTCCTATGGAAAGACACCAAACCCCAAAGTGAACCTCAGCAACCACCCAAATTCACATGGCCAAAACTATGTGGATCAGCAAGCAGCAAATAGTACTAATAAATGATGCAGGAGTCTGAACATGTTTGCAGAGAAAAGTGGAGGGGGCTTGGGAGCTATTTCCTTCAGTATTTTAGGATCTGACATGAATTAGATTCCCATGAATGCTGGAGAGATAGCAACATCAGGCTTAAGGGAATGCACTGTTTTTTATTGTCTCTCTATGCTTTCCTTCGGCACGGCAGCATGTCTACATGAATGCAGGGTCTGACCCAGAGTCTGACCTGGGAAAATGAGCAATAATAATTAAAATCATCAGAACTACAAGAAAACCTGCTCACAGATCACAGCCCTGAAAAACAGCAAGAGCAAAGATCAAACCTGAAAAAAGTGTAACTCTGGGTGTAAAGCAAGAGAAAAAAGCAGGGTCCAGGCACCAGAAATCATCAGAGAATGACGGGGCGGCAATGGTACTCCCCTTCTCTCTTCCATCAAACATGATCTTGTCTCCTCTTTCAAGGTGAGAATTTTCATTTTGCCTGTGATCAGCCCTCAAGAGTAGTCTCTTCTGTCTCTTTTGCTGGCAAATGTACTCAGTAAGTTTTTCTTCCCCATGTTATTCTTCACATTTTGGAGGATTTCCTGTAAACATACACAAATACCTCATTATCCTGTGCTAGGGCTCTCATTATAGCTTCCCTTTGCACAGCCTACAGAAAGGTTAGGCTGCCTGATTTTCAGAGGTCTGCTTGACCCATTGTTTGCTGCCTTGGATAGCTTGGAAAAATGTCTGCACTTTACATAAAAGGCTTTCAGAAAGTCACATTGAATTATCTATTATATACTCTGTGTGTACATATATCTAAATATATATAAATAGGTGTTCATCTATACATATATGTGTAGAGTCCCTTTTGCTTGTGTAGCTGTGCAAACTGCCTTACCCTGAAGATGTGCCAAAGAGAAGCCTTCTGCAGAACGTGTGCTGCAAAAATCCTAGGCAAGCTCTCTGTTACTGTGAGTCCCTTTGTGCATGGGCTGTTACAGCACATCATCTCAGCCTTCTCCTCCCAGACTGAATCTTTCCTCTTGATCCTCTCTTCCTTTCAAGGGCTAAGTACGCTTCCAAATCAGGACATTAATTTGCACGATTCTTTCCACACAGAAAGAATGTTGGTCTATCTGCTGAACATTTTAACAAATATTTTGGGTTCTTTGGCTTTTTATTATTCTGTGTGACACCATCTGCTGTAGATAATTAACTTGTCTACTTCAGTGTGTTTTTGTGGGCCTCTCTCTCTTAATTTTATGTTCACAGGCCACAATACTGCAAGTAATATTGGATTGTAGTTCTGCTGATGCAGCAGAGCCCTCATGGCTCCTTCTCTGACCTCGCAAGTACTCCTGCCAGAACGATATTCATGGATCAGCTGAGATGCTGGGAATTCTGGAACCTCTGCAGAAGGCAGGGACTGTAGCTTTACTGAGTACTAAACCTGTGCTTGAGGCTGCACGCAATGAGGAAGCTCCAGTGGGCTCTTCATGAGGGGCCTAAGCCAGTGGTTGTTTTGGCACTAATATTGTCTTCATTTTTGCTTGCTACCAGACCTCCATAGCAGGGACACATTACTCCAGTTCCAGAAGCAAAGGGAAACATTTTCTGCAGTTGTCTGCTCTCATTACAGCCTTAAAGTTGTCAGAGAAAGAGATTAAGGCTGTGTCGTTCTTGGTTTTTGTTGCTGTCTTTGCCAAGAAAATGAGTTGTCACAAAATCTCAAGACCTAATCTGTTCTCATTAACAGCCCCTCTCAGCCTGAGACTTAGGTGAGTTTTAATGAGAACAGACATTCATGCAGAATGAGCATGTTCTCACTGGGGCTACTCCAGTGGCAATCTGAATACTTCCAATTCTTGGCCCTGCTGGAATTTAGAGATATGTTTCTACTGAGTGGGGAAAGTGAGGCATCCATTCCAGGTTCTGCAGCCTCCAAATATTCTTTGGGGCATGAAATGAGTGATATAAAAGCCAACAAGCAAAGAGACAAAACCGTGAATTGATGTCCACCTTATTTACATATAGACAATGTCTGCCTGAGTCTTTATGTGCACAGAGAAAACACATTGTTAAACAATTCCTTTGAATATGCAGTGGACATATAACATGAGGCTTTTGGTCATCATTGAAGATGGGAGTGGTGTCTTCACTGTCAAGATCTCCTGGTACCAAAAATAATTCTAAAAACTTTGAAGCCCACCTCTGTTTGGAAAAAGAAGGTATCTCTCCAACAGTGATTGTGTCTGGGAGACACTGTCAAAGTCCAGTGCTTAGAAATGTCCTGTGACCTCTTGGGACTTAGTGTACCATATTTCATGCATAAGAGGTTATACCCATTGTTGTAGAACTGTAGTAGATTGTTTATAACATTTTCTCAGACTAAAAATTGCTCAAACAGTGGCATGGGACTGCCTTGGAAATATGTAAGCATGAAAGGAGTTGCTGTGTACTTCTGAGATGTGGTCACATCTCAGCTGCCTTCAAAGTAGCCGGGGGATCCTTGCAGGTGGAGAAACAATACATCTTCAGCCATTCATTTTCAGTACTCTAGCTGCATCAGTAACCTGATCGTGGTCATAAACCAGCCTTTCTAAGTCCAGTTGGCTAAAGTCTTAATCTGAATGCATGCTGGAGGCTCACAGACCTCAATAACGACAGCCAGCATGATATGAGAATGCTTGCTTTTTTGAGATGTAGCACATGAATGGCTGCATTAAGGTGTCAGCTCAAAACTACATCCCATGGATCAACAGAAAGCTGCACAATTTCTTGCTCTTTCCCTAAAAGATCACAGCAAGTTATGTCTTTCAGAAAAGTTAGTACAACCTTCTGTATGCAGTTTCAATCTTCCTGCATCTTGGTGTTTTACCTGCCTCCTGCTTTGGGTGTTTAAACTCTGTTTTATTTTATCATTAGGTCATTTATGCTGATGTCAACAGTTCAACCATCATTAAAGCTTCTGTAATGCCTCCAGTGTCTAATGCATCAGCAAAGCCTTTATCAGGGCTATACAGGAATGGCTCATGGGAGCAGATAGGAAGGGACCTACACTGATCTTCATTTTGCTAATGCTCTTTTGGCTATGTGACTTAGTGGAGGCTTTGAAAGTAAAAGGCTAAAAATGCTAATTTCTTGCTGGATCTTCAAGTCCAACAGCCTGAAATATAGGGCATTTAATCCATCAAGGGACTTTTTAAGTTTGCCCATATTAAACATCTAACCACCAACATGTTTTAAGTGAAGGTGGAAATTAGATTTAAGTTTTACTTGAAAGCAGAGAACAATAAAAAATCCTTTTGGTCTTTTAGCCTTTATAAACTTCATCCCTTATTCTTGGTGCATATTCTAAAGAAGATGCAACATGAAACTGAACTCCTCGTTTTGGTCCAGGTCCTTGGCCTAGAAAATTTCACAAAAATTGCAAATGGTCATTTAGGCCCTTCAGATACAAGTGTTCATCCTCATCCAGTGGAATCATGAAGATCTGTCAGTAAGCCAGAGTAGTTGTCCTTTTATTTTCAAACTGTAGACTTTAAAGTAACCAAAGTCTTGGATATAACATCAGCATCAGCACAGTCAGCTGAAGTTCACCAGTCCTTAAGCTTTTGCTCACAATGATCCTGTGTACCACAGGCTAACATGAGAAATCTGGAATGCCTTTAAACCTCACTTTGCTATTCCTTTATGTGAGCACTCATATCGGTATGAGTTGGAAGTATGATGCAGGTGATACTAGCTGATCTACAGTGTCCCACAACACATAAAATGGGTAATAAATTGTGTTTGTAGTTAATTGGGTAGGTACTGCGGAAAATATGACAATGGACGTATGTTTTTGAGTTTATTTACCCTTCTGCCTTCCCTTCCGAATGTTCATCCTTGATTAAACCTAGAAATGGTACCTTCAGTGAATATACTAAATATATAGACTAAATATACTGATCTTCTTGACATTAAATTTTATCCCTCAAAACAAATAATCAAAAAAACTAGTTTTGATTGACTTCAAGTCAAGAAGGTTACCTGTGGAATTCAGCACGTGAATGAAAATGTGCTATAGGAACATTACAGGCTATCGCGTATATAGATATGTTCCAAGATGTTAAGAAGAACTGAGAGGTGGCCTGCCTAGCAGGAAGAAACATTCCCTAAATTTCAAAATGGTCTCTGAGCTTAGTGATGGCTGGAAACAAATGACTGGTGCCTTCACTAAGTGTAAATTGCTTCTCCTGCCTGACAGAAATCCCCACTGAAGGTAAGCAGGTTGTGAAGTGTAAGGTGAGGCCTCAGCTACTCAAACTTTCTTTTTGTGTACCTATCACAAAGCTCATTCTCTGCTTATGCTGTAAATATGGGTGGGTTACCTGTGCCCATGCCAGAGGTAAACATGGTGAGAATCCCTGCTGATACAAATCCTTCTAGCTCAGCATGAGCTAGACAGCATAATCTCCAATTAGCCATCATTTCCTCTTCTTTTCCAACACATTGTTTCAAAGTCCAAAATACAGTGCAGCCTAAAAAAGTGAAACAGCTATTAGATGCCCCAAAATAAGGGTGGGGTTTTTTTCTTTTCTAATTTACATGCACACACACACACATCCCTATTTTCAGCCTGGCTGAAATTTTGTAATTTATTAGTTTTGCAGGAGTATATTTTTGCACTTTTGCTAACTTCCAGCTTCAAATGCCAGGGAGCTGCCCAGGGAACTTAACATCCTTCCTTGTGTAGAGAAAGACCCCTCAGACTGAAGGACAATAGGTCCTTCCTATAATTTGAAACCAGGTCTGATGTTCTCAGGAGGGCGTCTTCATTCTGCTAGTACAACTTTGGCATGTGCAGGACAGCAAACAAGTGTGAATGCAAAGAGAAGCAGAAATGTTTCAAGGAGAGAGGAGCACGTCAAAGCCTCAGACTTAATTTCCTTTGATTAATATTTTCATTGCACTGAAGCAATCAATGTGCCACTTTGGGTGGGAAAGAAGGACAATACTCCCTTTAAAAAGGACTTAGGAATGAGTGATGACAAGTTCAGATTGATTGATCAAACACAAGGAACTTCCATCTTTCTCTAAATGTTTTGCTTCATTGGGAACAAGTGACATGCATGAACATAATTTATAATGTTAGCAGAATTTAGTGCCATTCTTAATATTAGAAACATCTTATTTATAGAGGTGACATTCTAGTCCTCATGTTCCTTCTAATACAGGTACACAACTGATAAAACTAATTTTATAACAGTAACAAACAATTAACAGCCAGTGCAGTCATGAAGTAATGTGGTTATAAACATTTATGTGGAATGTTATAAACTCTCATGAAAAGGGAGCGAACCAGTAGCTGGAGCTTAAATTGCACACATAGACACACACAAACACACAGATGAAATGAAAAAGAAAACTTCTGGGAATGATGCTTTTCTAAATGGAATTAATGTTGATGTGCATGTGCTATTACTTATAAAATATGAATCGTGATGTTGACAATGTAAAGCTCCCATTTTAGAACTACATGTGTTTTTTCTTAATTTAAAAAAAATCCACAGAGCACCTGTAGCTCATGTAGAGCTACTTGTAAGGACTGCACACTTTCCAGCCTTCCTAATCACACTGGCATATGGCCACAGAACTAATCCTCCTGAAGAGCCCTCCTCCAACCTCAGGCAGCTTTTTTGGACTACTCCCACTGGAAAATTTGAATACTCCAACAAAACAAGGAGGGTGACAGATCCAAGCTGAGGATTAACTCAGCTGGGGCTAGAAGCATATCTGAGAGACAGAGATGCTTTCACCAACTGCCTAAATAACTGCTCAATTTCCCTTGGGGTGAAGTTGCTTAAATTTTATCACTTCTGCTGAAAATTACCCTTGATAGGGTTATCTTGAGAGAGATCTCTCAGGAAATCATGGCCAAAACTATTGAGAGATTTAAGAATTAAAGAAGCAGCATCATAAATTCCCCCAGAGCCAAGCAGGACTTGAACAGCTCTGGCTGGTGACAGAACACCCAAAACCCCTAGGAAAAGTACCCACCCCCAAGAGGAACATAGTTTCCCCTGAGCAGAGACCATGGAGTGATCCATCATCTAGCACCAGATCCAAGGGTTTTCTCTCCAAGCTCTCTGCTCCCTTTCTCTGATGTGCAGGATGTGACCTACTTAAAGCCAGCTCTAGAGAGGAGGAGGGGAGCTGATGCCAGCCATGCAAATCAGACTGATTTATATTCTGATGCAATCAGCCACAATCACGAAATCCACTTAGCTGGGTGAGGACTTCAGCTACTTTGTTCAATTACACAATTATCATATTCCATTTAATCCCCAAATCAATTCCTGTATTTAGAATTATTTAAGATGCTTCAGCAATTATACCTAATTAGGTTCTATCAATAAAGTAAATAAATGATGTGGTGTGCCAATCAGATGGCAGCAATGCCAGCTGAAGGAAAAGGAACTCCTAAGTCCTCTGCATCATGCAAATGGGTGTTTGGGTGTTATAAAGCCATTTGCTATTGCATTGGTGAGAAGAAAACCACAGAGTCTGGATCTGTTATTAACCATTCAATCATTTCAGGTCTGTGCCACCTTGGACACCTGCAAAGATAATGACTGCTCTTTTTGTTGGGTTGTTCGGCCAATTCATTTCCCTGCTTAATGTTTATAAAAGGCTCTGAAGAGATAAAGCAGAGAAGGGAAATGTCTGATCTTCCCATAATCAGGATCCACTGTTCTGCCTATAGAGAGAGGTTTTCAGACCTGTTTCAGAGGAAGAGGGTCTAGCAAGAGTAGACTGTCTTAGACTGGAGAAGAAACCTCCAGAGCACTCCCTGTCTGCACAGGAAGCCCGTGCACCTTCAGTGGCTGGAGCTATATGACAACACCCCCTCCAACTTCAGGCAATCTTTTTTTTCCATAGACAGACTGGGCTGTTTTAGGGTCTTCTGGTGCCCTCTAGACTTCACTGAACCTGCAGTTGTGTATGGTCTGTCACCATCAGGATTATGCTTTCCTGTGGGAAAAGCCACCAATTTTGAAAATACCAGCTCTGCTTTTTGGCCATTTTATTTAATTCTTGCAGTTTTTGCTTCATGTCACCTAGGATATCTGGCTTTCAGGCACAGAAAATTATTTCTTTAATGCCATCCCATTCTGTCTTGCAGAGCAAAGGGCTTCAAAGCAAATGCCAGAGCACAACTTTCTACAGCTTGAGCTGAAGAGCTATTCCTTCAGCTTGGCATACAAAGCTATGACATTTTGGTTAAAAAGAAGCTTTTTTAAAAAACAAAGGCTATTGTATAATCTCCCACACACATGGCATAGAGAAAAAGTAGACCTAAATGACTGGACAATGTCTTTTTCAGCTGCTGAGCACAAAGAGCATGCAAACCTACTCCTCTACAGAACTGCTGCGAGGGAATTACTGGAGAACACCACGTAATTACTGGCTGCAGTAACTGCAGTTATGTGTTAGATTTGACAAATTCATTAGAGCTGGTGGGTTTAAAAGTCACCACGAGACAAATTTTGCTCCCAGGCAGAGATTGTTAAGTGTCATTCCCGGAGCTGGGGCCTGGGGTGTTAAACCTACAGCACCCACAGGCACTGTCAGGTGGTCAGTGCTTGGTTCTCTCTCTCTCCTCCACTTGGCTAGGGATAAGCATTGTGAGAAGATGCTGTCTGGAGTCTTTTCTGATCAAGCTCATGTGCCCAAAAAAGCATTTGTTCCTTTTTGGTGCCTGTTTCTTCCCTGGGAAAAAAAGCAAAATAAGCCTGAAATTCCTTTCATTTAGGCTGGTATAGGTCAGGAATTACTCACTGGGCTCAATGTGATAAGTGATATCAGCATTTTGTACCCTATCCAGAGCATGTAATTAAAGAGCTGATGGTTAGCAGGCAATTGCATTTAATCTGTGCTCCCATAATTTGCAGTGTTACTGTGGGGGTGATTCTCTTTTGCTCTCAGCCTTTTATTTTGTCTTCCTGCTGGACATTGAGAAAGGATCTTAAATGGCCGCTCTGTTTGCAGCAGAGTGGGCTTCCTGGCCGTGCTATCCGTGCTCCCAGCTCCTGCACAGCCCTTGGGCACAGCCCTTGGGCACAGCCAGCTCCCTGCCAGCAGCTTGGTGCAGAGATGAGCCTGAGGCCAGGGGCTGCAGTGAGTAGCCCCTTGCTTAATTTGGATGGAACTTTGAGCAAACAGGTCTAGTGCGAGGTGTCTCTTCCAACCCAAACCGTTTTATGATTTTATGATTCTATGATTTGCTCCTGAAAGTTCAAACACAGGTGGATGTTTTGTCAGCTCCTGCATTTAGTGGAGGATTTACAAGCAAGTATACTTTCCTCAGGCCTTTGCAGCAATCTCCAAATTTACCATGACCGAGCTGACAAATAATGAGATTGGAGCAAAGAAAATAAAAGGTTGGACCACTTAAAGAGAGGAAGGTGTCTTGTACTTAGAAGTTGATCTTCTGCAATCTGACTTGTGACAGGAGCAATGTTGCCAGTCCACCTTTTTGACTTTTGTTGAGCATTAACACAAAAAGGGGCAAAACCCAGATTTCCTAAATAAGGGATATTTCAAAAGAAATTGTGAATTCACCAAGAGACAAACAGGAAAGAGGAGTCAGGGAAAAACTGATGAAACTTTTCAGAGGCCACCAAGAGACTAAGAATGTTGCAGCCAAGGTACCCTTGGAGAAATGGTGAACTCCTGCTCTGTTGCCATGCCATAGTGAAAAATCCTCTGTACAGTGGCACCATGTACAGCCATTCAGCTATTTCCTGCATGCATCTGACTGCGGTACAGCACATCACCAAGCCACTGAACAGAGGTAATCTGTCACTACGTTTGGATTTTGGCATCATGGGTTTTGGGAAACAAAGAGGCAAGTTTTGGGGTAGGTTTGTCTCCTAAATCGACACCTGGAGTTGGAAGAATTTTGATCAAGGAGGATGCTGAAAATGTGCTGAGGAATATATTGTGTGCTGATCTACAGCCTAAAGATGATGCTGCAGTCACTCTGGCATAGTTATTAAGAACGAGCCCAAATGATATTAATAGAAGTAAAACATTACTGCTTAATGATACTGTGCCGTTAACAAAGCATCAATAATGGCAGGATGGCATTACATATATAGATAAGCCATTGAGTGTCAACAAACTAATGAGTTATATTTATACCCCTGTCCGATAATGTTTATTGATATGGTTGTGGAAAGCAAGGGAGACTGTATGTTTTATGGGCAGGTCTAATATTAGAATTAATTGGGGTTTGTGAGCCAGAACATCTCCCTCCATTTAATATGTCCGTTACAGAAATCACGTGCTTTTGATGACTTTGCTCTGAGGCTGTGTGTGGTTTAAAAAGGGCTAAAAAGAAAGAAATGTAGAAATGACTGATAAGTCAAAATGTAACCCATTTTGCCTTGTGCATATTCTTTTAATGCTTTGCACTGATTTGTCTTTCTGAAACAATGATTAGATGCTTCTTATTTTTTGTGTGTTCTCAGCTCAACTACCTCAGCTCTCTCCTTTCTTCTCTGCAAACTTTTATGAAGGCCACTCCTGAAATGAAGATAATACACAGATTTATGAATGCCAGAACTTTATAAAAGCAATCAGCCAGGAAGACTGGTAGTGAAGCACATTGTAGAAAGTCTTCTCAGATACCCAGCAGCATCCTGAGCAGGGCATATCATTGCTATGCAGAAATCCTTTCCTTGACTGTTAGACTTTGGTGCCTCAGTGGAAAGAGGGCTGCTGGCACCACAAAGGCCTTTGGGTGCAACATGAATGTGAGTCATTTACAAACACCTCAGAGATGTGTGTGGGTGGCCAGTGCTTGAGAAAAAGCTAAGCAGTTCTTAAATAACCACAGCTGAATTTCTAACGCCATCACCTTAGACACATTCATTTTTTAATTAAAAACTGTTTGAATTAATGCATGAACAGTGCTGGGGAAGGGTCTGGCACTTGGAAGGCCCCCTTGTTAGGGAAGTGTCTCAGAGACAGAACGTGAACTCTGTCTCTCTCTCCTCTCTCTGCATGTTGGAGAGGAGGACACTTGATAGATTGGGTCCCTGGGGGAATGCAAACAGCTATTTGGTACCTGTTAGCCTTGGATGTGGCACTCCAGGGAACTCATGCAATTAGACCGCTAGGAAGCTCTGGTGATCCAAAATGAGCATACTGATTGATTTTAAGTGTTGGAAAGAATGTTGCTTGTGTTGCTCACCAAGCCTTGAATGCCAAATATCTACCCAAACTGGGTTGTAGTCCAGATGGTCTTGCCCTGAGGTAATCTGTCATAATCTGAAGTCACTCAGTGGCTGCAATTTATATGAAATGATAACTTCACTCCATACAGAGACATGTATTTCCATGATGAGAAGTGACCTTGTGTCTTATTCTCAACAGACAGGTGTAATATAAATGGTTAGACCAATCCCTGCTGTTTGCAATGCCTGCTGCCTCTGGATGGAAAGTAGGAAAAAGGCTCTGGAATGGAAGCAAACTTGTCTCTTGTCATGGTGCATCATGGTACTCTACCTCTGCAGGAACTGGTGGGGCATCCATGTGCTGTTTCTCTTGCTGTGCCTATTCTGGGTCACATGGGAATGTTGGTCAGGCTCATCCACAGCTGCTGGCTTTACAGCAGTAGGTTGTGCGACTTCAAGGCAAAAAGGAAACACAGCTCTTCTCACTCCTATTATCATCCAGCCCACGCCCAACTGATTTTTTTAATGTAAAGTAAAATGGCACCTGCAGTGTCAGACAGATTTCATGAAAAGCCTGAGAGAACCTGTCTGTAAAAGGTTTCTGATGGCGACTTCTGAACTGCTTTCCAGCCCCACTGACTTATCCTGTCACGCTGGACCAGCATCAGCTTCTGAGGGGAGATGGAAACGCCTGATCTGTTTCTGCACGTTGGTCCCCAGGCATCTCATAATGTTCTCCTGTCACTAGCACAGAAGGCTGTAGCTGGCAGGCATGTGCTACCTATGGAAGCCTTAAGATATATGAATGCTGTGGGGGTGTCTGACCTTTATCTCTGTGCAATGATGGGGACACTTATTACAGATTCTCTCACTCTCCACACATTTCTATAAAAAATAATGGGGCCCCGCATGGGTGCCTCTAGTCCTTCCTTGCATCTGAGAAGTGATAAATGCAACAAAGTAGCTAATTAAACATTTTGCCAGTGTGACATTCACAAATAATTGAGATTTCTAATGATAGTGCTGTGATAAATGAAGGAGTTAATGTATTCTGATGGTACCCAGACAACGCGGATGAAACGATCAACCTGCATCTTGTTTTCTCTCCCTAGTGTCTCTTTTTTCCCTCCTTGAATTCCTGTTGCTCCTCCAGGCAGACCAGATCAAGGAGCGAAAGAAGCTGAGATCTGTCCCAGCTGGGTATCTCAGTAGAGAAAACTTAAAAATACTAGATGTCAGGTCATGGTCCTCCTGTGCTCCCAGCGGATCCTGCCCCCAGGAAGAGGATTGGCCCCACTGTGCCTACAGCTTCCAGAACTCCTCTTCAAAACCATTGGTCTGTATCAGAGTGTATAGGGCAAAAAGGAGCGAGGTAAAAGATAGAGAAGAAAAGACACAGCTACAGACATGTGCATTCAGGCACAAGTTCAGCTCACCACGCAGCCAGCTAGACAGAAGGAAATGGAATCGCCGTCTGGCTGGAGCAATATGAGACTTTTATTGTTTTCCTCTGTTACTGACAAGCTAAAAATAAAATCTGTGGGAGGGAAAGGATATCTGGTGAACTTTAGGGGCATAGTCTGCTCTGCTTTGTGTCATTGTAAATACTGGCTTGAGCTGAATGAAACACCCTGAAGATGCATCTGGGTGCAACCTACTGTGGAATTTGGCCCTAGAACGCTGTAGAAAACCAGATTTTGCTGCAGCTGTGGGGTGATATTGCAAAAAGAAGTGTGTTAATTAAGCCCTGAGTGGCATTTTTAATAAGAGTCTGTGAGTAAATATGTTACTTTAACTCCCTCCTGGTGTGTGCATCAATTTAATGCTCAAAGAGTGAGTTGGCAGAGCTGGAGGCTGAATTCTCTTTTCAGAATGTTCTAATAGCATCATCAACACTGCCACTGTCCCCCTAATGAGTCCTAGCAGTATCCCAGGACAAAGACTTTCACCCACAGAGTAGAGTTGGCCTCATGGAGTCAATAGGATGCTAACTGTGCCTTCTCCATCCTTCCCTCTCTTCATCTCTGAGACTCTCTAATTCCAGATTTCAAAAATGTTTCCAGCCCAGTACTTTGCTGAATTCAAGCCTGTCCCAAGCAGAGTAGTGGTTTTATCAAACCAGTGTTTTCCACTGAAAAGCTGATTGCACTGAACCATTTCCAGACCAGATGCAGTGAGGACATTCATTAATATATTCATTTGGGCCTGTTTTATTTCAGATGTCAGAGGAAGATAAATGCTCTAAAGTTCCTCCCGCTTCAGGTGATGTGGTTGGTTACTATTCCAGCAGGGCCATGCTGGAACTGACACAAAATGGGATTGTGGAGATCCAGGCAGGAGCTCAGTAGCTGATGGCTAATAGACACTGCTACTCTTGGTCAAATGCACACTGGAATTGCTGCTGCTTTCAGAGGCAGCAGGTGCAGGGATGGTGCGTCCTGCTTTGAGCCAGGGTGGTTCTGTCTCTCCATGCCTTTATCTGCCAGAGGTAAATGCAGCTGCTACTGTGAAAGCTGGCAGCTGCTGTGACCAGAATGATGTCACAGGTTGACACTTATTTCTGCAGGCTTTCCTGTTAAATACGGAGATAATGAGTTTTGTCTTCAGGAATCCCAAGAGATGATGCAAACTTGTATATTGTGGGCTTGGAAAGATGAGAGCATGCATGAGAATTCACCCTTCTCCTCCCTTGCACTTATTTCCAAAGATATTGAGATAATTGCAGTATTACTGCAAATTTGTTGAATTTCAGATGCACATAAGAAGAGCAGCAAAAAAGAAGAGCCGCCACGTGCAGACTCTTGGGATTTAAGCACAGCGGTGTTCACAGCTTGCTGGTGGTTGTTGTGTTTCACACCCACGACTGGCACACAGCACTGCACAAACACAGCACTTCCACAGGGGGTTCCCACCAAGCTTTGGACTGTGTGTCCAGCTGAAGGCTTGTCCCTGAGTCATCACGAGGAGACAGTGTTTGCAAGGTGTCAGTGGAAGGACCTTGACAGATGCAGTGTAAACCCTCCCATTGCAAGCAGGCATCGCTTCCCATAGCAGGAAGCACTGAAGACACACAGTAAAACTAAAGGACAGCACTTATGGAAGCAGTTGTTGAAAGCAGTCACTTTTATTCCATAGTATGTGACAGACCCATGGAATTAACAGCCTCGGGATATATAGGCAATAGGGTTCAAAGGATGGGGACAGACATCAGTGAAAAATTGTTTGACAGATTTAAACTCAGTTGGAGGTAGCCTCCACAGCTTATTAATCATTTATCAATGAACAACTTCTGTTCTTATCTGAGGTTTCATTGCTGCAGATGCTATACTGATGCATAGAGGCAGTCCTGGCCCTAAGATATTAAAAATATACATATGAATTCAAAGAAAGGATGAGACTACTGGTAAACAAATGTCTCTGTAATTTCACTTTTTCTATACTGTGGTTTGTGTTTTCTTTTTTTAAAGTTAAAATGGGCTTGGGAAGAAAGTTTCCAGAAAAAAAGTAAATGAATAACATGTCCAATGGGAATTTAGACAATAAGGAGTGGGGAAAGGACATTACATTTCCTCTGACGTTTTGGGTGGTTGTTGCTAGAAACTGAGCAAAAGGCAGTTGTCTGATACAGAAATTCTTCCATTTCTCATGATGGAAAGTACAACAAAGGTAAAAACTAGAGAAATAGGACAGAAAGGGTAGCATTCATCAAGTTGTCCTTTACATCCAAAGCTGATTAATCAGACGTTGTGAAACAAATCTTTGTAAGCATAAGGTTGCCTTTAAAAAAATCATACGGTTTTGAAATGATAAAGTTTCGCTTCATTTGTTTTCAGTTGTTTAATCCCTTAGGGTTCACATGCTATGCTCTAGATGAAATTTGGTGTTGTCTGTGCTACATCAGTGCTGTGTGGGGAATGGCTGTGTGGTGTCATCAGGAGAGACCCAGCTGCACCAGCACTTGGTGCTGCACCAGCACCAAGAGCTGCTCTATTTCCAGCTGCTGTCAAGAGGAACTAATTTTGGAGCAGAGGAAGGCAGACCTGTCCACCTGTTCACTTTCAGCCTTCAGAGACAGCCACAGCCCACCGTGGGGGCACCACCCACTTGAGCAGGTCTCACAAAGACTGTTTGTTCAACATGAACTGAGAACAGATGCTTGCACAGGCAGTTCTTCAGGCTGCCAGATTTCATTGCAAGCAGAGGCAAGACCAGAGTGAGTAGGGAGCATGAGAATGCAAACCTGAGAAAGGAGCAGAGGGCAGCCGAGGCAACTCATCTCTGCCTGGGACAGAAACAAGTACCCAGTGTTGACATCTGACTGCTGCACGCCATCCATTTGAGCATCCCAGCAGACAGCTGGATTTTCCTCTCACAGGGAGGTGGTATCAGGAGAAAAGTGCTAGATGCTGAGATAATTTGAAGAAATGGGAAGAAGTGGGCTATTTACTGGCATGGAGATGCTTTTATTTTCAACTGCTATAATTTTCAGCTGTCTCAATGAATTTAGGTCAAAGAGCCTGCTGTGCAGCTTAGTCCAGACAATACCCGGCTGTAGAAAACACTTGTTGAGGAGCATCAAGGAAAGGGTGATGTCATTTACTTTAGTTCTGCTGCCCCATATGTTGTTTTCCTCTCTAAGGCAGGATGAAATGTGGCAGAGCATGGCCAAATGTGGCTGGACCCAGCCCAGGATCTGTGCTCTGGCTGCTAGTCATCTGCTTAAGTAGGCCATCACTGCTTCTTTTGCTCCCAGTGAGCATGGGGAGAGAGAATTTAATTCATCCTGCATTAATGAGATGAACAGCAGTGGAAATAGCACAGAGAGGAAGATTTTGGTGATCTTATGAATGAGGAGATTATGATCAGTTTTTGAGCTTGAATATAGAGTTATTTAGAAATCGGCATTCTGACTGGCAAGAGGCTTGTCATCAGAGATAGAGTAACTGGTTGCTGACACACCTACTAGACAGTGATCTGTCTTCCTCCTGCCCTGGTCAACCCCCAGCTAGAAGCTCTTCCTTCCCTTAGAGAGAGTTCCAGTGTCAGGTTTGTCTCACCTCCTAAGGGGACAATTCACATGAATGAGCACACCTGAATCCAGCAGTTGTCCTTCCTCAGACCTGGGTCTCTCTGCTGCCACCTTTTCTTACCTGGAATCCCAATCTGTATCTCTGCCTTGAATCTTTATCCTGTCTCAAGGTACACCAAGGCTCTTAGGACTTGTACATGCCTCAGGTGATGATCTGGTCTCATCTCAGCTGGCTTTGGAAGCATCTCCATGAGGACCATGCACAACAGATCTGAATTGGTGCAGCATGGACTTAAACATGAACCTTGAAGACACAGGCTAGCTTGGCAAAGAAGACCCTTTGCACATGGACACACCTGTGGGCACACACATTCAGTTGCATACATTTTTTCCTCACAATAAATATTTTAATCTTTTTGTATTAATAAAAAAAAAGTTTTTAGAAAAAAGCCAAAACCAACAACAACAACAAAAACCCCAAACCCAACCCCCCAAAAAGCCAGGATATTTTCATATAGAAAAGGTGCTGCACCAGAAACCTTCCATCAGAAGACTAAACCAGTGGGAATTTTTGTAGCAGCTCAGAAAAGCTTCCTGTCTCTTTACTGATCCTTTGAATGATCACATCCCTACCTGTAATGTTCTCCTTTATGCTGTTTTTGGCTGTTACATATTGTCATTAAGGTGCAATAGATATAGCGGATCAGATTCTTGTGTCTGTAGTTTAGACATCAGGTAGAGCCTTTCTCTTTCTTTCAGATGTAATTATGAGTATTCGGGGTTGTCTAAAATACTCTCCAGGTGTTCACCTATAAATATTCACAAATCATTGTTGTGTGTGAGCATAAATCTGCATTATCTAAGCATGAATGTGAAATTGTCCAGCTAGATCATGAATATTCATTGTCTAGATAGACTCTGAATCGCCCATAAACTGTCTCACATTTTAGCAGCTTGATCTAGGTTTCTTTCACAATGAGCCCCCAGCTTTACAAGAGGCTGGGCAGAGTGGAGACAATAAAATTCATCACCATGAGCAGTGGTTACTCATGGTAAAAGCACAAACTCATTCTGCATTTCTTTCTCAGTGTATAAACAAGCAGGACATGGCCCATCAACCTCCACTGCATATTCCTTACTGTGTGTTTTCACTCTTGATTTTCTCTAGGCTCAACTTGTTTTCTTTATAAGTCAGGGCAAGACTGTCTTTCTCTCAGAACCACAGACACAGTGTATATGGGGCTGTCTTATTTTGTATTGCTGTAAAAGACCACTTCTGGTGCCAAACAATGAAGAATTAATCCCAGAATGTCTAGGAAAAGTGTAAGGTCCTGCTTTTTTTCAGTGGTTGTGCTAGAAACCAGGAGGAACTGTGCTGTTCCAAGACTGCTTGAAGGCTATTTGGTGCCACTGAAAATTCACCAGGAGCTGTTTTTCTGCTCCACAGAGGATCCCTGTCTCACCCAGTAAAGATCTCCACACATCATCTCCACAGTGTCAGATACTCACACATTAAGGCAGGATTTATAGGAAGAAGATAATACCTTGTATTAGACCATTTGATGGAATTGGAAAAAATCAAAGTTTTGAGCTTTTACAGAGCTCTCAAAGTACTTGAGGGTTGTTTTGTTTAGTTTTGTTTTGACCCAAAAAAGAAAAGGATGTCTGGATCACGTGTACATATCTGCCTTGTTTAACCTGTAGCTATCTAACTTTAAAGTACTTCTACTCTTTGTGCCTTTAATGCTTTTTGGGGAAGTGGGTAGTGTTCATTGTCCTTTCCCATAAGCTGAGGAGGAATATGCTGTAGCATGGGGTATTCAGAGGTGGAAATAGCAAATATGAGGAGAAGAGGCTATGGACACCGTAGACTAACCAAAACTGCCAGAAACTCTGGATCAGAGATTTTCCCAACAAAATTAATGTGAATTTGGCTCCCTGACCCAAAATTCTGGTCAGGCTTGGATCTACATGTATCCTCCACATGGGCTTCTCCCACAAGGTTCTGTTAGGGGAAAAACCATATGAAAGCCCAGTGCAAGAAAAGTAGTAATCCATGCACAGTATTGGAGCAAAATATTCCTTTGTGCTTCGTTTGTCTTGCCAGGATGATGTACTGCTTTTTGTGTCTCTCCTTGAGAATCCAAAAAGGCGACAGGCACAGGAGAAGTGGAGGTGAGATGATACGTATTTGCACTTGTGTTTCCAGTGCCCAGAACTGAGTACTTGTGACTGCATTGAAGAAATAATGTGGGAAAATCTCCTCCATTTCAGTTTAATTGAAACTCAGAACATTATGGTTCTCTCCATCTGAGATATATCCAGACCACCCAATCCTTGCATTTCCTTCATCACTCCTGCTTTATTTCCTCTTTGAAATGCTCTCTGAGTAGTGCAGAGTAAGAATCACAGACCCATAGAAAGGTTTGGATTGGAAGGGACACACAGTGGTCAAGCTGGGTTTACTCAGTCCAAATTCTTCTAGAGTCCATTTACGGTGTGAGTGAAAGGACAATTGTGCCATACCAATCAGGATCCTGTAAAAGCTAGCAGCTGCTGCCTAAAACCAAGATGTCATGAAATAAGCTGACAGTGTTTGCTTTGGTAGTACAATCCTTCTAACACGCTTTTTCTTTGGTGAAGGGTTTCTTGCAGAGGAACTGCGTGCAGTGAAAATTCTCTGAGACTGACCATCAACTGCAATGTTGATATCAGTAATACTAACACCACAGTACACTTCAGAGGAGCATTGTCCTGCTGCTGGAGGAGATACCATTTACACAGGATATGAAAGTCCTTGACGTAGAGATCAATTTAACCTAACTGCTGATGCCATTTGTTCTGTTTGTCATTGTGGAAAGTCAGGGTGCTGTGTTTTTCTAGTGCATCTTTTTGTTTTCGAGGAGCTGGGCTCTGACAGAAAGCAGGGTGCAAAGCAGTGAAAATCCCTAGATGTTTGGCCAGATGCCTGTTTTCAACATCTGTATCCTTTGTTGTAACCCAAATAACTTGTTCAAATTCTTTCCAGGTTTCACTTAGAATGATGCCCATGCTTTGTGCTGGTCATTCGTCAAAGACAAAAAACCATAAAAGCTTGGACGGGCAAGAGACATAGGCCTCATCAAACACAGGGAAGATACTGCCTGACAGTAAACAGCAGCACATTGTACAACACCTTTGGCTGGTGAGAGAACAGAGAATGACCTGAAATCTCTTTAGGGGAAGATGAGGGTCAGGGAGAAAAAGGAAGAATGGTCTTAAGAGCTTTCCAGGGCTAAAGCAGAGATGAACTGTTTACCAACTCACACCTGCAGGATGGTGGCCTCTTGAATCACCTTTTTAAAGAGGCAACTCTAAAACATTAGAATAAATTAAAAAAAAAAAAGGCCATGCCTCTTCTTCATGAACTAAACCCCACAGGAACAAGGGTGATTCTGACAGGATCCTGCCTGTGGCCCTGGAGGGCATTAGTTCTGCAGGCTTGGGGGTACAGCAGCAGGACAGAAAAGACTACATTTGTGTGAGGAATCATAATTTGTTTTCAAGAGTCATACAGGGCTTGACTTAGCTGTGAAGAAGGTCATGATTACACTTCTCTGAGACTCACAGGATCTGAACAGTGTAGATGCTTAGAAAAATATAATTACTTTAAATAATGTTTCATATCCTAAAGCTGCTGGCTCACAGGTCACTTCAATCATCTTGGGTACTCATGGCTATAGCACATGGTAACTCAGGCTGGCAGTTGAGAAATTCTGTGTATGCCCCAAAATGTAGTAGATCCTGCTGACAGCTGGGTTGGAAGCTAGTGGGAATAATAGGACTGGCTGCAAAACCCACTCTGGTGTGTAAATTGAACACAGAAACACAGCAGCATCACAACTGTGCAAAGCCCGAACTCATTACAAGGACAATTTTGTCTCCTGAATGCCAACACAGAAGCAACTGCTCAGCATAGCCTGAAAAAGAGGAGTGTCTGTATGACTGAGCCAGAGCATATAATAGTTGAGCTGTATATTTTCTACTTTACTGTGCAAAAACTGCACAGAAAACGTTCTCCTCAGCTGTGCTTAAATCAGGGACTCCCAAGCTTTCCCTCTGGGGAGCTATGTCTAATCTGGCACATTGCTTGAGAATAATCAAAGGCTCAGTAGTCCTATTGCCACAACCTTGTAGTGACAACAGCAACTGCTATCAAGAGGGGGATGCTCTTTCTGAACATACATGCAGAAGCCTTCATGTGATGGGATGCTGTATTTGGCTTGCATGGCCAGGTTTTGTCGTGGGGGGGCTACTGTGAGAAGCTGCCAGAAGCTTCCTTCATGTCCAGCAGAGCCAATGCCAGCTGGATGTTCTGCTGGCCAAGGCTGGGCCTGTCAGAAATGGTGGTAATGCCTCTGTGATAACATATTTAAGAGGAAGGGAAAAAAAAAAGGTAGTTTGCAGAAGCAATTGCAGCTGAAGAGGACTGGAGTGAGAATGTGAGAGGAACAGCTCTGCAGACTCCAAGGGGAGTCAGTGCAGAAGGAAGGGGAGAAGGTGCTCCAGGCTCTGGAGCAGAGATTCCCCTGCAGCCTGTGGTGCAGACCATGGTGGAACAGCTGTGCCCCTGCAGCCCATGGAGGTCCATGGGGATGCAGAGATCCACCTGCAGCCTGTGGAGGAGACCCACTGGAGCAGGTGGATGCCTGAGAGGAGGCTGTGACCCCGCGGGAGGCCTGTGCTGGAGCAGGGTCCTGGCAGGGATCTGCAGACCCATGGAGAGAGGAGCCCGCACTGGAGCAGGTTTCCTGGTAGGACTTGTGACTCCATGGGGGACCCACGTTGGAGCAGGCTGTGTCTGAAGGACTGCACCCCATGGAAGAGTGACCCACGTCTGTGGGATTGCTCACACTGGAGAAGTTTGTGGAGAACTGTCTCCTGTGGGACGAACCCCACAGTGGAGCAGGTGAATGACTCCTCTCCCTGAGCAGGGGCAGAAACAACAGGTGATGAACTGAGCATAACTCCAGTTCCCATCTCCCTGTGCTGCTGGGCGGGGTGGGGAAGGTAGAGCTGAGAAGGAGGGAGGGGTCAGGGGAGGGTGTATTTAAGGTCTGTTTTTACTTCTTATAATCCTGCTCTGATTTTATTAGTAATAAATTAAATTAATATTTTAATTTGAGTCTGTTTTGCCTGTGATGGTATTTGGGGTGTGATCTTTCCTGGCCTTGTCTCAAGCCATAAACCCGTTGTTACATTTTCTCTCTTCTGTCCATCCGTGGAGGGGAGTGAGAGAGTGGCTTTGCTGGGTGCCTGCCATCCAGCCAGGGTCACCCTCTACAGATGCTGTTCTTTTAGGAGAATACACATGTCCTTTGGCCCCTGTTTCATTTGCTGCTCTCTTCTCTTCTCTTCTCTTCTCTTCTCTTCTCTTCTCTTCTCTTCTCTTCTCTTCTCTTCTCTTCTCTTCTCTTCTCTTCTCTTCTCTTCTCTTCCTCTTCCTCTTCCTCTTCCTCTTCCTCTTCCTCTTCCTCTTCCTCTTCCTCTTCTCCTCCTCTCTCTCTTCTCTTCTCTTTTTCCCCTTGAGGGCATGACATGGCCGGTGATGTCATGGCCCTAACATAAGTCCCTGCATCTGGGACAAAATCCAAGCCTTTGAGTGTATTGGTTCCTCCAAAATCAGAGCCTGCCACATAAGAGACATGTTTCCAGAGCAGTATGCTGAATATGGACTTTGACTCTCTTTTCATGAGTATCTTTCTCTCCATGTATCCAAGTCTATGAAGCTGTGAAAATGGATTTGGTGTTACTGCACAACACAAGGGGCTACATTGGAAATGACCCGTTTAACCATTAATGTAGAAAACATAAGAAACCTCAAAGACTGTTGAACTACATGTTCAGGGATGAGGATTCCCCATCTACTCTCCCTACAAATAAATATTTACTGCTTCAGAAGTTGTTATATACTATTAGCAAACACTTCCACTGAAGAAGTTGATAAGAAGTTGAACACTGATTTAACTGGGAGCAAATGTGGCCTTCTGTTGGCTGAGGATGCTCAAGGTGGTAATTTTACAAAGATAAGCTGTCATGAGAAGTCTTTAAATAGTTTGTATTCTCTGAAGTTTCCAGACAAAATCAGCAGCTGGAGTTTTTTTCATGTTTCTGCATGCAGGGGCAGACCTTGTGTTCTCACCTTGCAAATAATGGGACTGTAATTTCCACATTGTTTCTCTGTTTAAACTGATGGAGAGCTGAGGATGAAGGGTGACATTGACAATGTCCTTTTAAGGTTTGGATCGTCAGATCTCTACCTCCTGTCACTCACAATACCCAGAGAGAAAGCTATCTCATTAATAACAAAGAAAGAAAAAAAATGAAAGCCACTGCCTTGTGTTGTCTGAGTGCAAGTTGTAACACTTTGCTGACACCTGCAAGGTGGAATAAACACCTGCATTTCAATCACTGGGAAGAGAAGTCCATGTATACAGAATTCAAATGGTCTGTGTAGGTGGTTCTTATTTAAAAGTGTCCTGGGTTGCAGTGTATTCTATTACCATCCTCATGAGCTGTTGAAACCAGGTGGGGCAGTGTTTTCCTTGCCTCCTCCCTCCCGACTATCTTCTGTTAATGAGCCCATCAACGCCTTGCCTCATGACTCATCATTCCATTGTGAGATGCTCCACCCAGAAGGGAGGAACCAAGTGTTCCATCCTGGATATAATCTGAGATTCTGAACACCACAAACAACCTTTCCACTGGACTCCCAGAGGACAGGAGCTACATAGCCACCACTGGACCCTCTAAGGAAGAGCAGACCCTTCTACAGGATCACTGCTTCAACAGAACCACATCCATCACTTCAGGAGGACTACAGCCACCATCTTAT
This sequence comes from Lycocorax pyrrhopterus obiensis, assembly GCA_014706295.1. NCBI lineage: Eukaryota > Metazoa > Chordata > Aves > Passeriformes > Paradisaeidae > Lycocorax > Lycocorax pyrrhopterus. The sequence goes on from JACSVZ010000004.1 coordinate 28,775,433, forward strand.
TGGACTGTTACTGCCACCCTGATTAACAGGGTGTCAGGTTGTATTCTGACTCTGTCAGTTTAAACCAGGGTTTTCTGCCTTTACTTTTTTTGATTTCCCTATTAAATTGTTATTCTGACTTGGTGCCTCCCACTGGTTTGTTTTCAAACTAGTACAAAAAGTTAATAAGTCAGCCTTCAGTCAGATAATCCAGTTGTGATCTCCCCCAGAATGAGAGCAATCAGTGATGTATATATTCACTCCCAGGTTCTATGGGCTACCCAAGCACAGGGAGCATCAGGCAGAGCATCCTTTAGCTGGTAAACAGTAAAGGGTAGGTTTACATTGCTGTAGAGTTCATGTATATGGCTTTAAGTGGGCAACATGGGCACCTAAAAGGAGAAGAGCCCAGCCTGGTGCTGTCACTGCCCCATGACTTGCTCAGAGGAGGAGATGCATCTCTGCTCACCCCAGACACCACGGGCAGGGAAGGCACTGGGGTGCATTGCTGGGGACTGTCTGAAAACAGAAGGGCTGGGGTGTGCTGGGATGTGCTATGGAGATGGAGAAATCTCACTGCAGGAAGCAAACTAATTCAGATGCACCAGCAGTAGAGCGCTTCCTGCCTGCCTGCCAAGGGCGATGGCAAATCCAGCTGCCCTTTCACAACCTCTGAAGCAGCACACAGCACATAACAATAGAGAGAGAAATGAAAGCCCCTCAAAGTAAAACTGAGGAGCACGGAAATTAAAACCGAAGGGAGAAGAGAGGAAGAATTGCTGAATAACCTTTTGGAGCTGGTAGGTTCAGATGTGTGTGACAGTTCTGGGTGGCGAGCTGCAGGCATGGATACCTGTAGCAGTCCAAGCTATGCTTTAATTAAGTTACTTGTTTTTATTACAGTGCCCCAGATAACATCTTCCTTGCTCAAGTTTGCAGTGACACTTCTCTGTTCTTCAGACTAAAGCAGATTCAGCTTGTTGATTGGTTTTGTGGGTTGCTTTTTTTTTTTTGAAACATTATGTCATGTTTTCCCTTCAGGGAAAAAGAAAATGAAAACCTTACCTATTCTATAATTCAGGTTAATCTTCCTTGGACTGCAGTTTTCCTTGCTCTGCATATATATATATGTGGGAATTATTGAGTGAGAAGTTAGAAGGCAGAGGAGGCTTGTTGCTGCTTTTTCTTAGTGCTGCTTTGCTCAATGGACCTTAGTAAAATCTTTTTAGCCATCATTCCTTTCCCCAGTGTTCCCTTCATCTTTAAGAAACCTAATGCTTAAGACAACCTCAAAAAGATTTCCAGGGCAGAAGACAGCAGCACAAAAATCTTGGAAAATTAGCACCTTTCTCTGCAGCATGAGCAATAGCAGCTCAAAATATCTCCTCCCCAGCTTCCTGATGGGCCCTCTCCTGATACACATGAATCACCTCTTAGAAAATATTGGCTGCTTTGCCCATTCACTTCTTGTTCCGCGCACAGTTTATGAGTGATTGTCAATGTCTTTTTAGTGTTTTTGTCCACACCATGCCCACACTAGAGGGGTCAAAGTGCGTTGTTATCTGTTTCTGGCAGACATTGCTAAATGGAGGATCTCAGTGCAAAAGCCAGATTTTAGCCTCGGTGGAAATTTTGGGTAGGTGTTCTGTCCAGCAAGCGATCACCAGAGCTGGACACCTCTGCTGTATTTTCAGCCCCTCTATCTATGCATCTTTGCTTCCAGTTGGTTTGGATGGTGTTATCCTTTGGGAAGGAATTAATTTTTTCTGAGAGTTTGGTAGGGTGCTCGGAGTTTGGGACTTTTGGCATGGCTGTGATGTCCATCACTACCTACATTGTGTCCCACAGCCTGGTGGTCTGTCACATCAACATGGGCTTGTTTCAACCGGATGAGCTCCTTTCTCTGTGCTGTTCCCAGCCTTTTAAAATGTTTTGTTTGATAGGGGTTTTTTTGTTTGTTTGTTTTTTGTTTTTTTTTTTCTTTTCCCTTGGATGCAGAGCATAGCGTGAGCCATGATGAGTTCTCAGGGTCTTCTGCTTTTACAACGCTTTGTCTTCCAGCATAAAGTTCCTGTTCTCTCCACAGTCCCTGTTTGTCTGGCTGAACCACAACAGGAATCTTCAGGCAGTGCCACAGATTTGGGGTAAATAATAACTTCTAAATTAATCTCAAAGCAAGATTACTTCAGTTGCAGCAATCTTTTTCTTGCTACTTTAATGCAAAATGAAAGAGAACCAAATGCCACTGGTAATTCAGGTTACTTTTTGAAGGCACAAATATCATTTTATGGTAGCATCCTTATCTTGACAGCTTAAAGGAAAGACCTGAGAACGAAGCTGTTGTATTAGCTACTGTACTTTGTACAGTAGCATGGGTTCTTTCTCTGTGTCCTCTGGTTTCCCTGGAAAAAGAATTTGTCTTCTCTTAAATAAATGCCAAAGACGATGCTAAATAAGTGCCACTTTCCGACCCTGTTCTGTTCAAGCTGCATGGTCCCAGTGGGTAGATCTATTCCATAATTTAAAGCCATCCTTGCATTACATGCTGAATAGACTTCATGATCCCCTGGGCTTGATCACATTTGGGTGCTAAATATGAAACCTGCTGTCTGCAGGTCAGGTCTGTGGCAGGAGGACAGGCAGGGCACACAGCCATGCTGATGACCAGCTGGCCACTAAGGACAGTCCTTACTGAGTGGTAACAATGGCTCTTTCTTGGAGGTGAAAACAGTTACTTAGGTAAGAGCAGGAAGAATGAGGGTTCCTGCAGGGAAATATATAGCTGATCTAGACACAGGGTAAAATCTCTTTGAGCAGCTTGATGTTACAAAGGTGAGGGAGCTGCAGCTGTACCCACATCTAAAGAACAACAGTCCATGCAGCAGTATTCTATAGCTGCTTCCTCTACATAGTATAATAGATGCATTTGCTGGAGAAAACCTGAGAAAATGATGTGGTGGGATGATCCTGACTGGATGGCAGGTGTCCACCAAAGGTGCTCTACCACTCCGCTCATCAGCTGGACAGGGGAGGAAAAAATAGAACCAAAGGTTTGTGGGCCAAGATAATGGCAGGGAGAGATCACTCACAGGTTACTGTCATGGGCAAAACAGACTTGGGGAAATTTAATTTATTACCAATCAGATCAGGGTAATAAGCATTAAAACTAAATCTTAAAACACCTTTCCCCCACCACTTCCTTTTTCCTGGCCTTAACTTTACTCCTGATTTTTGCGACCTCCTCAGTTGCATAAGGGGACAGGGAATGAGGGCTATGGTCAGTTCGTCACACGTTGTCTCTGCTGCTCCTTCCTCCTCAGGGAGACAACTCCTCACACTCTTCCTGTGCTTCAGTGGGAATCCCTTATACAGGGTGCAATTCTTTCCTTGTGGGCTCCTGACAAATCCTGCTCCAGCATGGGTTTCCCACAGGGTCACTCCCTCCTTTGGGCATCCACCTGCCCTGGTGTGGGGTCCTCCACAGTCTACATGTGGATGCATCTGCTCCAGTGTGAACATCCAGGGGCTGCAGGAGACTGTACCATGCACTGTCTGTACCATGGGCTGCAGGGGAATCTCTGCTCTGGTGCCTTGAGGACCTCTTCCTGCTTCTTCACAGACCTTGGTGTCTGCACCATTGTTTCTCCCACATGTTCTCACTCCTCTCTCCAGCTGCTGTTGCACAATGGTTCCGCCCCCCCCCCCCCTTAAATATATTATCCTGGAGGTGCTATCACTGCCACTGATGGGCTCAGCCTTGGCCAGCAGTGGATCTGTCTTGACAGATGGCATTGACTGTGTCAGACATGGCAGATGTAGCAGCTCCTCACAGAAGTCACACATGTAGTCCCCCCTGCTACCAAAACCTTGCCACCCAGCGCCAAAGCTGATAAAGTTGCATCCCCACCTGGTGTAAACTGGGGATTTCCATTGGTTTGAAAAGCTTCCTGCCAACTCAGAGCAGCCAGGTATCTGGCCCCAAAGCTGCTGCTGCTGCTGTGTCAATTCTCTGGGTAGTATTGCTAAACCTGCAAGAGGGCAAGCACCCCTTGAACTTGCAGATCACACTTCCTCAGCATTGGAGGGACCTCAGACAACTGTAATAAAAGGGTTCATAAGATGAAACACAGAAGTGACAAGCCCCTTTGAAAATTTTGGCTTAGAAAAGGTGCCTATGTGGCTGGGTATCCTGGGGTGTCTCCTAGTTCTCCGCTTACACAGACAGATGTGTCTGCAGGGAGGACTGTGTTTTCTGCTGGTGATGAGAAAAGAGAAAAGCCTGGAGTATTTCCAAGATCATCTCTGTGCACCCACAAGGCCAGCTTAGTGAAGAGACTTCAGCAAATGGAGAATTATGCGGTGTACTGGGAAAGACATGGGAATTCTCTGAAGACTAATTCAGATGGTGTGAGTCACCCTGTGGGCTTCCCTGCTTCCACCTTCACCTGCAGAGACACCTCATGCCCTCTGTTTTATCTCCCTAAGGTAAATGCCTCTCAGCATCCTGATCCCTTTCCTATGCCTTTTTTTACAGCAGAGCTGAGCTGGAGTACGTGGGGAAACAGGACATTTTCCACATCCCATTCCTATCTTCAGAGCCCAAAAGATGTCATGGTGATGTTAGTCCACCTGCTACTCTAACTTTAGGAAAGTGACTTTTGATGTACTAAGTAATAAAGACCCAGCCACCTTTTTTTTTGCTTCCTAGATTCATAAGCTCTAATTCTTATCTTGTCACTTTCTGGGATCCCACAGAAAATACTACAACCACAGCACCACATTCTCCCATGAATCCACCTTCCCCTTTGTGACTACAGCTGTTTCTGTGCTAATTACCCAGCCTAGCTCTGTTGGTTGAGTGCTTCTGTTATTAAATAAACACTGCTGTTCTGTCGGCCTCTGGTGAATTTCTGGAAGCACTATCCAAACACTTGGAGCATTCTGCTGCCTCTACCTCTGTGGGATAGATGTATGGAATATGATTTCCTAATGGTATGTATTTTCTCTGTTAGTGTTGCTCAGGAGGAGAGTGTATTAGGCACTTTTCCCACCTGTGTAGGAGGGCTAAAATGCAAAATACATATTCTGTATTTCTAAAGGATAAAGAATGTCTTTGAAAAATAATGGTCTTCCATCATCTTTTAGGTGGAGATGTATGCAAAAAAAGACTTGCAAACCCAACTCCAAATGGTTTCCACACCCAGTTTGTGCAGGTTCAACTCAAAAGGGTCTTGCTATCTCCATTTCTCTTGGGTGTGAGAAATGTGCATGTCTTTTTCTAGTGGTGCTTGATTTTGCCTTTGCTAGTTAATTTTCCAAACACAGGGATCTGGGCTCAACCTTTGCAGATTGAACCAGCATTTGATAATTTAACCCAGACTGTTTTACACATTGTTGCCAGAGACGATCAACCTTCCTCTGGAATTTAGTGGGTTGCTCCAGAGTTATTGTGTGCTACAGCTGGTTGAATAATGATGAAATCTGGATGACTCTCTCCTCCTGAACGAGATTCATGGCTATTCGCAGAGGCACTGCAAGTCATTAGTCACCAATATCCCACTGACTACTGGGAATTTATGAAAATGTTTGCAAATTTTAAATGGTTGAAGAATACATTCTGGAAATGAGTTATTTGCTATTTGTCATTCACTGGCTTCGTTTTTGGAGGCCTATCTCACATACAAGTTTCAGCCATTGAGTCCAGGAACAAAAATTATGCCATATGACTATTCACACATCACGAGTGACTGGGAACCAAAATGAGCCATTTGTGAACAAATTACATTTTGGAAATTATTTATCTGTACTAACTGGCAAAGATTTATAAACATGACTTGAATTGTGCATGTTTGGAGCAAGTCAGTACTTTTCCCTGATGCTTTCTTCTTCTGTCCAAGAATCTCATTTTCAATTAGGATACATGATATATAAACACATAAAATTTTAGTCTCTTGTCTGTGCCATTGGGAAAAAAAATCTTCAAAATATGAGTAGGATGTAACCAATACAGTAATGCCATTCTGATCCCACAAATTACCCGGTACCTGCAAGACTCTGTTCATTCATCTTAGATGAACCTGGTATTTGAAATTTAATGAGCTTTAGAATGATGATGGCTGAAATATTAACATTTGTATTTCACTGTTTATTAAAGCCTGCAGGAAAGGTGTGTATGAGAGATGGCCACATTTGAAAGACTAGGAAAATCTGGAGCAAGAAGCAATTTATAAGTAGGATGAGCCTGCAAGATGAGTGGAGCTTGGGAATATTCCCTTCCCTTGATTTTTGCATCTTCAGTCTCTGCTTATGAATATTGAATCCTTTGACTTGTTGATGAATGATTCATCAACACAAGTGCGCACACAGAGCAAAATAGGGAAAATGTTTGCTTTCATGAGTTTTTTTTAACCACTGTTTTGCTTGAGACGGAACAGAACTCAAGGTGCATGGGGTGATTGCCGATGAGGTGCAGCTGCTGCAAGTCCCACAGCAAGTGTAATTTTGAGTGGTACTTCACCTTCCATGAGTGGCTAGTGGTGACTTTTGTGCTCTGATGGGCAGACCATGCGAGGAGATTGGTTTCACACAACAGGACTCTGATCCTGTTATCCTCCTCGGAGAGCTTTGCAGTGTAGCACTGCATGGGGTGCTGTTTTGATCATGCATTTTCTTTGCAACACAGTTGTATCATATCTCTGTCTTAATAATCTCACTCATTATTTGCAGAAAAACGTAGAGGTGTCCTATGAACTCTGGGCTGGGATAAAACAAGCTGTTTAATCCTGTCAGTCAGCTCTTGCAGAAACTACGGCAGGCCTGCAAAAAGGAAAGTCTCTCCATGCAGTCTGATTCTAGACCACAGCAGTGCTCCAGAAGGACTGGGAATTAGATAAATAGGGTCAAGAACATATCCTACATTTATGGTTGAGCAGTGGTATAACTACAAATAAGGCAAACTTCTCATTCACCTTCTCTTCTAACCTGTGAGATGGAGTCCAGTGCTGGCGATGTATCTGCCAGAAGGAGTCATGCAAAATGCTCCCCTTGCACACAAGTGGTGTGTGATATCCTGGCATGGGCGAGTGACCACTGCCATGAGACTGAGGGCAAGACAGAGGCCTCGCTGCTGGGGAAAGTGAGGCAGGAGCCTGTTATCAGAGGGCTGTGGGTTGTGCACGGCACTTTACAGCTGCAATGAAGGAGCTGGTGCTGGGAGGTGGCAGGGCTGTGTCTGTATCACTGCTGGTGGTATCTGCTCCTCTCTCTGCGGCTTCATGTCTCTTCCTTCCCCAACCTATCTGTGTGATGAGGGTAATGATAGTTACCCACTTCCATTTGGGAAGAGAGATGAACCAGACTGTGGGAAGAGTAAGGAAAAGAGCAGTCAGTCCAAATAGCAGGGAGCATCTTATGAGGAAATCTGTTAGTGCAGGACTGAAGCAAAGAAGACGCTGAAATCAGATGCTTGGAGAATATAAGGTCAGTCAGAGGAAAACTGGGAAATGTTTCAAGAGGGAACATACAGAAAAGAGGAACATCCTTTCAGGAGACAAAATGAAGAAGTGGATAAAAACTGTTAAGGCTTTTCTGTCTTTAAAGTCCTTGATTGTACAGATGGGGGTCTGCTTACCCTGCTGTTGCTGGTTCCATTTCAGTAATGGCCACAACACTCTGTGTGTAGCTGGGGAAAAAAAATAATAGAACAATCTGGAAGCAATGAGTCAAGGATAATGTAAGATGACAGTAATTAATTCTTTGAAATAAAATTCCACAGGAGAGGAAAAGAAAACAACCAGAAGGAGGGTTGGGAATGATGCCAGATGGGAAGCCCAGGGGAGAGTTCTGGGAGCATACAAACTTGAAATCATTTGGAAATCCATGCACATTCTTAGGGGAGGACCATAGTTGGGGTGAAAGTTCCCAGAAGAACATTTGAATTTGTAGGTTCAATTTCCTGTTTTGCCTGGGAAGCATGACTTCAGTGTAGATACCTGCTGTGTTTATCACCTTCCAACGAGTGCTCATTTACTTGTTTGGTTTATAAAGGAAGTTTCTGGGGCTACAGAAGCAGAACACAGTCTGGAAAATACTACACTGACAAATGGTCTGACTTCCTGGTCCTGTTCTCCTGGTTGTTCACAGAGTATGTGTATGTTAGCATGTTTGTCCCTAAATCAATCTGATATCCAGCCTATTCAGACTTCTTAAACTTACATAAATTTTAGAAATTGTAAAAAATCTTTTTAATACAATTTTTTTTGTGACTGACTTTTTGGTGACAGTCTAGAGCTGTTAGAACCTAACAGCTGGGTATAGAGGCAGTGAGTAAATATAGTGAAACAAAGTCTCAGTTCAGGATTTGGAATTTTTGCAGGATCCACGTGCAGCCACTTGTGTTCTGCTGATCTATAAGTTAAAAGCCTTCCTCTATGGCTTCAGAATCAACAAAGGATCCAGAAATTTCCATCCCTTTTAGTGACATCTTAATTTACCACGAATGGGACTGTTCTTGGAGGCTCAGGGTTTACCATCCATGGTCATGGCCTCTGCTGCAGGTGCAAAAATCCGAGTCAGTCCCTGTTTATGGCTTTTGGGTCCTTATTGCTCTGAGATCATGTCTCATTTCTCCATGGAAGTGAACAATGTTTTGTATGAATTCCATGTATACAGGTGCAGTTTCTGCACCTATATATACCAAGGTTCAAACTCTTTCTGAATCTGGAAGAGCTCAAGGCAGTATTTACAGCAACCCTTGCTCTAAATTGTGAGGGAGGCTTAGAACAAGGCTCTATCAGCCTCAGTGTTCAGACCCCTTAATTTGGACTAAAGGAGTCTCTCTAAGGGCTGGAAGCAGCAGCAGAAGCATGCTGTGATTTGCAATGCAGATCAGTTGCCAGAGGCTGAAATAACATACACTTTACAAGCTATTTATTTTTGGCCGTCTGAAATCAAGCCGCAGAGCTCACCTGTTTTTGTTTCAGAAGAATAACAAGAGATTGCAGCAAGGAAGGTGTATGCTAGGAACAGAAGGAAAGCTACCTAGGCTGTGTGCACTGTGGGAAAGCTACCCCCAAAGCCCACAAGCAGTGCAAATAATTTTCTGTGCAGAAGATTGATACACACTGAAGACATTCACATAGGGCTGGCAGGTGTCTAGTGTGGATGTCCCAGGTACCAAATGCATTTAGAGGACTAGGGCAGCTAAATTGCCCCTGGCACATTTGGCTGCACAGTGCTGGGCTGCATGGAGGTCTTAGCCATTTCCACACCCTTGGACAGTGACTGGTGTGCATTGGTATGAAAAAGGTGCTGCATTCCACCAGACAAGTCCCAAAGGAACTGGCAGGTGCTGGAGTGGCTGTGGTGCTCTCAGACCAACTGCTTCAGGTCACCCTGGGCCCAGCTCCTTCTCTGACAGCTCTTCTTCCTGCACTCTCTCACTTGCCACAGGTTAATTTTCTGAGTGCGAAAGTGAACTGGGTTGTGCTCTGCTGCTTCCCAAGGATGGGATGTCCGAGATGGATGGTGGTGTGTGCTGGAAGGCCAACGGATCTTAACTTCAGGCAGGTCTGCGGAGGTTAAGGGAACAAGATTGGATGGGAACAGGGGCTCCACAAGTCATGCTCACTCAGCTATCAACTCCAAATGTTGAAGGCAAAAAAGATGACTTCTGATCTTCTTTGTCCATCACTACTCCCTGGGCTTCATCCTTTCAGGCAGAGCATGGCTTCCTGTTTCCCCTCTAATCCCACCTTCTTGTTTTCCTCTTCCCAACACCAGTCACACACTCTTTTTCCCTTTCCTTCCCAGGCTATTTTAACATCAAGTTTTAATGTCAGTCTAGAGACAGAACATCCCTTATTCCTGAATAAAAATGGTGGGAAGTATAGCCTTACCCCATACAATCTCTTCTCTCAAAATCATCAAAGCTGGTAGCAGCATCACTCTCCTGCATTCTGCCTGCAGGTTTTGGTTTTTCACAGACGGAGTTTCCATTTAATCATGCTCAGACTGAATGAAAGCAGCACTATTAATTAAACAATGGACCATCTGGTGCACTGCAAATATCTACAACACTGGGAGATTAATATCAATTATATCAGAAGCTGGAGGGATGCAAGAACCTGCAGAGATACACTCTTTGGGTTGTGTTAGAAACCAGGAAGAGGAAGAGTGTATTCCTGTGGAGAGATCTCTGGGCAGGGAGCAGCGAGCATCTGATCCTGTTGCCAGCTGTGATGCCAATATTCTTTGTGCAGCTGGACAAGCCACGTCCATGAAGGTTTCTTCAGGTGAAAGTTGGGGCAAATTTGGTGTGTTACTCCCAGTTGTACCTTTGAAAACACATCCTGTATTCCTGTACCCTAGAACTCCTCCACTGTAAAATCCTTTCTTCAAAACGTGCTTTAGGAGCTGTGGAGAAAAGTGTCTACAAGGATTAGGGATGAAACCTGCAACATCTGGTTTGAAATCCCTATTTGTAGTGTTTTAGTTCAGTGTGGTGTTTCCTGGCCCCAAATCAGAAACTCTCCTCTTACCAGTTCTAGTTGTGTCTCTAAACTCTTAATTGTGAGCATGCTGATTTGGAAACTAGATTGTTTTTTCTACAAATCATGCCCCAGCCCACTGGCACTGCCCAAGACATCCCAGATTTCTTATGTGCATCATTCTGTAGCAGCAGCTATCCAGAAATCCAGGAAGGTCGACTGTTGTGGCAGCACATAGCTGATTTCTGTCACATGTATAGCAAGTCTGGCACATGTGGTGCTGGAGCTGTGCAGATGAAAAGAAATCATTTTTGGTCGTGTTGACCCTCCACTTTTGACTGTGGTGGCAGCAGTGGGTGTGTGTGCAATTTAATCATGGCAGAGCATGTCACTGGATTTTCTTACAAGAGCACGAAGAAATGGGACTAGAATTAAAAAGAAAAAAAAAAGAAGCCCGCTCTGTCATATTATTTTTAGAGCAGCTGGCTCTATCAAGGTAAAGAGTTGTGTGCAGTAAACACCAGCTGACTGTGATGAATAGCTATTCAATCAGAGAGGGAGAAGTGCCACTTCACAGTAAGGAAGGAAAACCTATGTCTGTGCCAGAAATAGGGACTGTAGATTTGTTATCAGATGTATAAGCTTTTCTATCTTCTACATTTAGCTTTCTGTGACAATTAAAGCTCACAAATGTGGCTTCTTGAGCAAAAGTTCCCTAAGACCCCAGCTGACAACTCATGCTGGGCCTTGTTTCCCTGAAAGGTAAAACTGTTTTTCAATTACAAGTCAGTGGACTTTTTGCTTGAATGGGAATTAAGTCAGTCAGAAGCCAATACTTTTTTCTTTTCTTACTGGATTTCAAAAATCATTTTGGCTTTGGGCTGAGTAAATCTAATGTCAGGCACATTGGCCTGCTCAGATTTAAAGCTGCTTTGGCCAGATGGAATAAAGCAAGGATGGGAGAACTGAGTTGGAACAAATAGAAACCATCCCAAATCCTCAGACTTAATAATCAGCTTGGCTTGACAGAGTTTGGAGGCTAGAGAAGTGTTTAGATGAATAAATACTCTTTTGCATTTCTTCACTCTGGAAATGCTCCTCGGAAGTTTCCTGTTCCAGATGAGGCTATAGGATACATCCATGCTTCTAATGGGAATGCTGCTCCCCTCAGTGGAGAAACAGTTTCGAGAGAACCTCACACAGCTTTGTGCTGCTCAGTGCAAGGATGGGGTCCAGGTGCAGCCTCAAATACACTTGCAAATGGTATTGAAAGAAAGTGGCTTTGGGCTTGGTTGTACCATCTGCAACTTACTCTGCATCCTGTTCCATGGGAAATAACTCATTGGAGAATGCAATGGTGCCCAGTGGAAGATGGGTCATGTTTGCAGGCTATGGAGCTGCCAGCCCTCTTGTGACACCTGTATGCAGGAGAGAAGAGTTATCCTTCTCTTGACACAGAGGGACTTGAATGTGGCTGGCTTGTTCCTCTGAAAGTCAGACTTCCTGCTCCCCAGTCTATGATGGAAAAATCTCTCTTTTTTGTCTATTTTTTTCTCATCTGTAGAATTTATTATATTTACTCTATTCCATTTTATTTATTTATTTAGTTATTTAGTTATTTATTTAATTCCATCAGAAAGATGAGGAAGAACAGTTGAATACCTAGAAAAAAGGAGGGAAAGGAAACTAAAGCTCAAATGTTGCTTAGCAGTAATGCTTTCTCCTTTGTGATATAGAGTGTTCCTGAGAGCGAAAACTGAGCAGGAAGTTGTAGATGAGGAAACTTACAGAGAACTGACATTTTCAGAAGCCTTCCAGATTTAGGGACTTAAGGAACAAAGAAATAAAGTTGACCTTGTTGATGCATTAAACCCATGCAAGTTTTTGTGAGATTTTCAGGTGAAATTTCTTGTAGAACAGACACAAGGAAGGAAGAAGGTCTCATGTTTGCTCTAGATTAATAGTATAGATCTGAGTAGGTTAATTATTTTCTGCTGACCTCATCAATCTCAGGTCAAATTTGTGGTCTCAACTAATTGAGGGTAAGATCTCCTTGGCAGAGATTGGATTAGATGGGATTGTAGCCACTTCTGAAATAAGACTTGGGTGTGGTACGAGCCATCCTGATCTTGTTTACACATCTGTCCCCTTGTAAATTCTACATTTTTATTTTTATTGATGCTTTTACATTTTGACAAATATTTTTCTATGAAGAGAAACATAATTAACTTAAGTCATTTATATTAATCAGAAAGGGGAAGACTCATGCAAAACGGGTTATTTTGCACTGAACAGATCAAGTAACCTAATGAATATAGATGATGCTGATTTATGTGTTTACAGAAAAGTAACACTGGGCTGGGGGATGGAGAAAGAAAACAGGCCAGGAAAATGGACTGTTAAATGATGTTCTATGATTTTTGTGGAGTCTTGCTCAAGAAGTGTTTCAAATGTAAATGCAGCTTTTCAGTGTGCTTACTGGGACTAAATTACTCAGAACGACAAAGCAAGACATTACAGATTCACTGTTTCTAAATGATGGGCTGACCCCCACTCCCATAAATGAGCCACATTGTTAAGTGTTTCCACTCATTTATTTCACTGGGCTTTGTAGGGCAAGGACACATTTCTATCAGGGAGAAGGTGTATTTTGCAAAAGCTAATGTCCAGCTCACTACCTTCTTTCTAGGACTTGCATCAAATACTAGTAGGAAAAAACATCGTGCTGAAATGTCAGCCTCACAGAATTAATGACAAAATACCCATGGGATTCAAAGGTGACAGACTCTCCTGTAATGCACTGGATATCTGTACGACCAGATGCTACGTAGATGGAAGGGAATTATCCCTAATCCCATTTGGTGCCCTAAAATGTGCATATTGAAGGCATTGTAGGTGTGTGTATAATGAAAAGCATCTTGGTCTTTTATAGAGATGCTAAAATCTGTACAACAAATGATTTACCTTCAAAGATATTTCTAACTTAGCATCTCAGACCTGGCACAGGCACTTGAAACCTCAGGAGGAAGCTAAGAAAGTCCTGATGTACCCCCAGCAGTTGCACAATGGTCTCTCATGTTTCTCTTCTCTTGAATGAAACAGATGAATCCAGGCACAAGGGTTTCCTTAACTTCACATCTCCAAGAGGAGTAATTACCTCCAACATTCAATGCCCTTTTATCAGAACTTGTTACAGCTCTGAACAGAGCAGTCTCAGATTCACAGCTTTGTTTGCTCCGGTTGCCTAACATGACTAGATTTTGGAGTCATATTTTATTAATCTCTTAAACAACCAGTAATGAAGAGGAATAAACTTTGTTGGAAAGCTCCTTTTCTCCCAGAGGCTTTCAGAGAGGTTTGCAGACTGCCTGCAGGGAGCACAAAGAAGCCGTTTAACTCTGTGCAGCTTAATGTATGCTGAAAAGTAAATGAAAAATATCACTTGCTACTTCATCTTCAGCAGAAAATGTGGGGAGATGAAATATAATGATTCTGTAATGTTTCTGCAGGCATTTGTCCAAGACTGCAAAACACCGATACTGCTATTGTGAAGGATGGGGCTTGAGTGGTACTGAAAGTAAATTCAGCTTTAGCAAAACCAGCCCATTTGTAGCTTTTAATGTGTGTTGCCTGCCCTTGCTGGTGTGGGGGTACCGCAGGTATGGATGCTTTTCCTTCAGCAGCAGGCACCTGGCAGCACTGAGGTGGGCACCTCCAGGGGTTTGATCTGAAAACAGAGCAGGCATTTCTACCTGTAGTGGTTATTAGCACAGGCACCAGGTGCTTAGTGAGAGGTTTGCACTTCTGTCAGCAAAATGCTTCCATCCAGACTAGATGTTTTCTAAAGATCAAGCCAAAGATCATTCACAGGAATGAATCAGGAAAGCCCTAATGCCTCTGTGATGGGGAAGGCTGGACTAGGCGAGCAGATTTTGTTTTCTTTCTGGCTCTGCTGTTTGCAAAATGCTTCACAGTTCAGGTTCACAGTCCTGATTTTTGGATTACAAATTGTTTTGCTCCCAAAGGAGGGATCCATGCCAGTGCTTAATTTTCACTACTGTTTGCTTCAATGTTGCAGTTCAGGTTTTTCTGAGAATACATCCTAAGGACTGTCCATTTTTATTTCAGTCTCAAAAGCTGCTGAACAGTTTATTCAAAGAATTCTAATGAATAATAAAATAAAAATATTACCCACAAGCAGAGAGCAGGCCTGGAAATCTTAACTGAAAAGCTTTCTAAAATGATAAATGATTGAAAGATCTCATGGCTTTCTGGGATCTGAGCCACCAGGACATATTTCCCTGTCTCAAGCCTAACGTTGTTACTGATTAGGCTTTACAGGGAGTTTTAAGAGGCAACCCTCTCTGTCTGCTAAGATCTCTTATATCCCTTGTATTAAACGTGGGAGACACCTTGAAAGAATGAGCAAAACTAGCACACAGCGAAGACTAAACATTGGCAACTTAGACTGTTAAATTACTACGTGAGCCAGTCAGTGCAAACCTCTTTCTGCATCTCTGCAAGGGGTCTTTATGGAGGTTTTATTCTGGTTGAAGTAGATCTCTTCCATTTGCACCCGTGAAAACCTTCTGAATCTAAGCAAAACCTGAACTACTGCTCTGGGACAGGTCAGCCACATCAGATACGTTATTATTATTATTAGTACTAAATCTGTTCACTGCAGATTGAGCAATGCTTTGGAGTGTGCAGTTATCCATGGGAAGCTCAGAACCACCAGACCCTTGGAACAAAAATGGAGGAAAGTTGATCAGCAATACATTCGATGCTTTGTGATTTGTGCACACTTGCAAAAATCCCAGAGAATTGCCACTCTTTGTTTCGTTTACCATCTTCAACAAAGAATACAAGAGCCCGTGAAAATAGTCCCTATTGAGTGTTGTGAGAATAGCAGTCGGTTTTTCCACAACGTTTAGCTTCTCGTGGTCCCCTCTTTCTGCCTTTCAGAGAACACGTCAGTGGTGCTGAGCAGCAGATAAGCGGTGTTGTCTGAGAGAAGCTCTAACAACGCTGGCTCCGCGGCAGCCTCCCACGCACAGCTGAGGTGGCACAGTTTGAAGTGTGCTCTGCTTTTCTGCACAGAAGTGGGGGTAAGGCTGACTGGTGGGAGTTAAAAAACCCCAGCTCCTGGTTTGTTTTTCAGAATAAGTTTTGGTTAGATAATTGCTCCTGCAGATGCCCATCTGCATTGCCTGCATTCAGTTTTATTTCTTCTTAAACACGGCCACCTATTTCTGTTCCTCCTTCCTCTTTATTGTATGATCCTGGCTATGGATTTACCTGTTCTGTCCTTGAGTATCTTTACAGTTGAGATGGTCTCTGCATCTCACTGACTCCTTCTGGTGTTTTCTGTCCTCCACACAACATATTTTGGTAGCTGGAAGAGACAACAAATTTATTTCTTATCTGAAGAGAAGAGCTAAAAGTGATAATCAGAGTACAGCAGAGTTTTTGAATTCCAAAGTGCTTTGCCTACACCCACATTGCAGGTGACAGGTGACAGTTTTTATTTTCTAACCTGAGGAAAAACTGCCTGCCTGTGCTGAAAGGGACATTCCAGCCATTGCATGCCAGGGGCCATGCTGTGCACAGGAGAAATAGTCTTATTTCTGTAGACATGCTGCTTCACACTTCAGCCCAACTAAACAGTCAGATGTGATCCCAAAAGACACAAGAAACCCTTGGCTGCTAGGAAAACTTCAGGGATTTGGTGTCTTTCGTTTGCATGTGGCATCTAGTTTTGCCTGTTACTGAAGAAACTTATGAAATAGGGGCCATTTCTGAAGATCTGTGATCACGAGCACTCTGCTGGAAATGTGTCTACCTTGCAGGATGGGCTACTTCGGTCAAATTTCTATATAGAAAAAGATGGCAAATATTAGCAAAAAATATTTGCCCTGAGGCAATGGTACCACTTACACTGTGCTCATATGCCTTTTAAAATACATTTGAGAAAAAAGTGCAAACAATTTCACTATCATTGTTTTCGCTGATTCTGATCTTACTAAGAATTTACACTCACTGTCACAGTTCAGGAGTAGACCTCACAGTATTGTGCAAATATGAGCAAATAATACCATCATTTCTGTTCCCAGATAAAAAATGTGGAAATTGGTGAACTCAAGGTTAACTCTAAACTAGAGTTCAGGTATTTTGTTGTATGTCTTTGCTCCCCTAAAATGTGCCTCTCTCCTTTGTTCTTCCCTGAATTTGCACTTCCTATCTTGTATTCTTGTACACTGTCCTCATGAATATTGAACAGCTAACACATTCCTTACCTGAGGGATTTCACTCATGTGGTTAAATTGTCCCTATGTTTTGAAGTTTACAGAGCATTTTGAAGCTTTTTCTTGAAAAAACCCGTTGTTCCTGGAGCTATTTCTGGAGATAGGATCATGCCAAAATGACCTTGACTTTGATGACACTTCTGAGTCCAAATGTTACTAGAGTTAAAATGCACTAGAATATAAAAGTAGCTGGATCTTTGGTCAGGAAATCCGAAACTTTGATGTTTGGCTGCATTTGGAGTCCTTTTCTAGCCAGTTTCAAAGCTGAGGATCCTGCTGTTACACAGTGGTTGTCCACAGAACATGCATCAGTAACTCCTCTTTTTCTGGGGGTCGGTTGTTTAATATCCAGAAAAGCTGAGAAACACAGTGAGTATTTTCAGATGGTTACTTTCCCATGAAAATAGTTGCTATTGCTGGTACAGTGCTCCTTGGCATTGCTGGAAGGCTCTGTGTGATTTGGACAAGACAAGAACCATCAGTGTCACTCAAGATCATATGCAAGGACCTGCAAAAAAATTAGGGAAAAAGCTGGAGAAGTTTTTTGCCTTTTTTTTTTTTTAAGAGAAAACGGACTGCTAAAATGGTCCCTTTGTGATCAAATGGAGAACACACTGTTTTTGTTGCTTTCAGTTGTAAGGATCTCATGACTACTATGAAGCAGTTTCTGTTGTTATCAGATGTCCTTTTATATTAGTTTCTCATGTGCTGTTTTAAAGCTATACCTGCACCTAGCGCTTCACCTAAAAAGTGAGTTTTAACTCTGCATGATGGCAAAATAGGAACAACAAAATTCTTGTCAATTCTGTCAGATGCCCTTGAGCAGCTGTAAACTGGAGGTGGAGTGGTGGTGGGTGAGGGGCTTTTGCCATCAAAAAAGACAGGCTTACCCAGGACTAAATGGGCAATGCATTCATATTTCCATACCATTACTCAGATATTCTCAGACAATTAGGCAGGGGAAATGAATTTAAAATTGAATAATCTTTAGTACAGATTCTTGAAATTACTTTTATTAATCAACACTGATTTTTAAAACATTTTTTACATAATAATGTCATAATTTTTGCTGTTAAAGAGAGTAGCAGGGAACCTAACAAAGGCTTGGGAGCTAATGAACCTGATTTTGTATTCCACGTGTCATGGCCCAGAAGCCAGACTCTGACAGATTTCTTTATTGAACCTTCAGTCAGGCTCTTTGTGAGAGTCATTCTGTAAATGAGGGTTTGTAAGCCGTGACCATGGAAAAGGTTCATTGTCCATAACAGTGGATGGTTCAAGGGCCTGATTAATAGTAGTGAACAAACACTTTCACCTTGAAGGTCGCCAATCCAGGTTTAGCCCAGTCTGGCAGTGACAGCAACTTCTTTGCTTCTCGGAACTGTAAGAGACAAGAATTATAGACAGAAAATCATGTGGCAAATTACACCACAAAAATATACACTGGGGACAAGAGGGAGAACTCACACATCTCTAGGAAAATCTTTTGTAAGGGTTTAGCTTGTCTGTAATCTTCCCAGAGGTCAATTGTTTTGGAAGGCTCTGCAATGCCTGTGGAGAAGCCTCTCTCACTATGTGGTCTCTTTAGGGAGCCTAAATGGACTTATTAGCTTAACTGGGTTATGTAAGTACTGTCCCAAACACAAGTCCTGGTGACAGGTTTGCTGGGAAGACTAAGGAGCATTGGGATGACACTGAGAAGTGTTTCTGCCATGCTGTGTGTACTGTAGCACATGAAGTTGTGTGCACTGAGTGCATGAGCTTTTATCACTTCCTTGGCAGGGGTAGTTCCTATTTCCTTCTGTTGTTGTGTCTGTTCCTGGCTTTGGCATCCATCTGCAAGATTGCCAGGACAGAAGCTGTTTCCTTCAATCATTGAAGAGAGCTGAACCTCTTACTGCCTCTGATTGCTATTAAAAATGCAACATGTTATGCAGTGGATGAGGAGGAGATAATTTCACTGATGCTGCTCATGCTGACTCTGTTGTGTGGAAAGATTTCAGGAACCACCTTATGACTGCCAAGAAGATGTGACCGCAACAAACATTCCAACTCTGGTTTCTTATGAGCATGTAGAACTTGTGAAGATTTGTTTGTGAAATGATAGACTGGCCCAGATGAAATCAAAGGATTCCATCTTTAAACTGATTTAAACATACCTCCTGGGCTAATTGGCTAGGTAAGAGTCCACTGAAGATTAGGAGGAAGAACTACATGCTTGTATTCTTTCTTGAATCAGTGATTTGGCCAGATATCAACTGAGGCAGGAAGACCAACTAAAGATCATGCAATGAAGTGGATCTTAAGAACGGGGAGAAAAGTGTGATGAGGCAGCTTATTGCTGATTAAGCATCAGCCAGTCATGCCATTAATCAGAAAATCAAAACCAGACTCTTGGATGATAAGGTCAGTGCACTAATTAGTATTAGCAACAAAGGGAAAGAAGGGTGAGGGTGACTGGTATGCCTTCCTCATACTGCTTTCCAAGTAGCTTGGCAGGCAAAATTGAATTTTACTTTGTTTGCAAAAATTATTCTTCACAATGATATTTCCTTATGCTTCCCAAACACTCTTTACTGTGTACCTTCAAAGTACATAATAAATTTCATTAATTTACCTTCAAAACATGCTCTACTCTGCTTAACATCTCCTTGTATTTGCTCTTGCACCACTTGTCTGTGTTATTATGCAATTTAGGGTGTGAATGGCAAAATGTGAATTTAACAGTGCACCGCTCACAACTGGAATGAACTGTCAACTGCTAATTATTCACTAGGAAAGTTCACGGATAACTGTGAATAACAGACACATCTGGGAGTTTTCCAGTCTGCCTCTGGACATTTCATAAGTACCAAAATGGCGACATTCATTGTATGATTTATTTGTTGTGAAATGTTTACTTGGCTCTGCTCCCAAGTCTGTAACACCAAGCCAACAGCAGTAGGACTCTAACAGACTTTCTCATGAGATATCCAGGGCTTCCTTTTTCAAATCTGTTCAGCGAATACAAGAAAAACAGCTTTTTTCCTGACATTTTAGTATTTCCAGCTGCTGTTTGATCCCAGAAGCCCAGAAGCATCAGAAAAACAAAAGGAAATGAACAGAGAAGGGATTCCTTAAAAGAGATCTTTCTCAAACAGAAGTCATTGGTAATCAGTGATTCCTTCATCAAGTCCAGTTGGTGCCTGTGTACTGGTTTACAGGAAATAAGAGTGAACAGTTCTAACACTACCTTTGGGATCCTGCCAATTTTAAGGCCTCCAATGAAACCTCAGGTGAACATCTTAGGGTGAAGTGGAATCAGTACTGACATTTTTCCTGAACCATTTCTTCCATATGGCTGGAGATAAGTAAAATGTGTGTTGTCAGGATCCTGAAGCAGCAGCCCTGTGAGAAACCTCTATTTAAAGAGACCTGTGGACACCCCGTACTGTGCTGTCAAAACTGAAGCTGACCCTGTGTAGCCCTGCTGTCAGCTTGGGCTTCAGACCTTCTCTTGCCTCTTCAGTTTCTGAATACTGTGTGAGGACTGTCAGCTCAAGCTCTCTGGGGTGGCTTTCAGAGTTGTTCATTATAAAGCTTTAAAGCAGCTAAAAAAAGTTTTATAGTAGCTTTCCAGTACCTAATGGTATCCTATGGGAAAGCTGAGGAGGGACTTTTTACAAGCGTGTGGAGTGATAGGACAAGGGGTAATGGCTTTCAACTGAGGGTAGGTTTAGATCAGATACCAGGAAGAAATTCTTTTTCTGTGAGGGTGGTGAGCCACTGGAACAGGTTGTGGGTGCCCCATGCCTGGAAGTGTTCAAGACCAGGGTGGATGGGGCTTTGAGTAATCTGGCTTAGTGGAAGGCATCCCCTGCCCATGGCAAGGTGGTTGGAATTTGATGATCTTTGTGGTCTATTCCAACAAACAATTCTACGGTTCTAAGAAAAGAAACTGTCCCTGAAATACTGATTTTGGTTTACAGTCAGAAATCTTAAAACTTCTGGGGATATTTGATATTTTTGGCTCTGGTTAATGAGCATTTTGTGTACTACAGTTGGTCATGTTTTCCCATATCTCAGCAACTACAAAAGCTAGAGAGACTAGAACAATAACAACAACAAAAAAAGATCCTTCCCGAACTCCAGGAGCTGGAGCATTAAGTAAAACACTGCTTTTATAAGAACTGGCTGTGCTAGTTTTGGCTGGGATGGAGCTAATTTTCTTCGTAGTAGGAAGTAGGGTACTGTGTTTTGGATTGGTGCTGGAAACCGTATAACATAGGGATGTTTTTGTTATTGCCGAGCAGAGCTTATATAGAGTCAAGACCTTTTCTGACTCTCACCCCATTCCACCAGCGAGGGTGCTGGGGATGCACCAGGAGCTGGGAGGAGACCCAGGCAGGACAGCTGATCCTAACTGACCATGATATTCCATACCATATGGCATCTTGCACATCGCATAGAGCTAGAGGGGAAGAAGGAAGGAGGGGACATTCAGAGTGACGGCGTTTGTCTTCCTAAGTCACTGTTACATGTTATGGAACCCTACTTTCCTGGGAATGGCTGAACACCTGCCTTCCAAGGGGAAGTGATGAATAAATTCCTTGTTTTACTTTGTTTGGGTGTGTGGTTTTTGCTTTACCTATTAAACTGTCCTTATCTCAACCCACAAGTTTTCTCACTTTTACTCTTCCAATTCTCTTTATTATCCCACTGGGGGATGGTGAGTGAGTGGCTGAGTGGTGCTTAGTTGCCAGGGGCATTAAACCATGACACGAGCAAAATTCAGTGCTGTTCTTTCTTTGGAGACTGGCCTCATATATGTTGGCTTCTCTGTTTCCAGTGTGTGCTTGTCAAAACATTTCACTCTTCCTTTTCAAGCTGTGTGGTGACTGCAGGTGATCCCAGCTCCTCCCTGCCCCCTGCCTTGTTTTGATTTGACAAGCGTAACTCTTTTAGGTAACAGATCTCTGCCTAAAGATGCCACTCATAATGGGGAAATAATCTCTTGAAATGGAAAGGGAACATTAGCCTGGGCTTTCACATGTCATATCTGAGAGGAGAGTGGAAGGGTTCTGGCAGTGACCTCAAGCAGAGCTGGGCTGGCAGGGTTGCCATGGCAATTAGCTTGTTTATCACGTCAAGGTCCCTGTAATCAAACAGCAAAAGATGTAATTCAGAGAGCACTGAAAGTAAAATATGCATATCTGTATGTATTAAGTTGCAAGAAAAGTGGGCAAAGAGATTGAACTGTCTCAGCAGGTTATCTTCTTTTGGTTTGAATAAAATAAGCATCGGATTTTTCAGCAACTTCAGTGTCAAGAGGTGATACTGATCAAAATACAGATATTATTGTGGCATGAGTACAAACTGAAAGATATATTCAGATGTGCAAACAGAAATCATACTCAGTTCACATGAAGAATTACCCTATGCTGGTTAATGATAGTTTTTTTATTCTTCCCATTTCCGTTGAAAGAAATGGTCAGGCAATCATAAAGTAGTGTTAGTTTGGGCCTTGGCTTGAGTCAAGTGAAATAACTCATAAAAGCTGAGAAGTTTTATTTCATAAGACAGTGCTTGCCTGAGAAATATGTATCACCTTCTGGGATGATCCAATTTTAAGAATAAGCAGATTGGATTTATAAGATATTAACAGATGAATGCTTAAAATTTTAATTCTCTAATTCTTGAACTGTTATTGATATAAGAACAACTCTGTGGTATGCAAACTCCTATACAAGTTTACCTGGTTACAATGTGTACCAGTATCAGTTTAATTTTGAAGAGAAGCAATAGGTTTGATTGAAAGAAACAGGCATCTCCAGATATCAGTTTGTATGAGATATCTGCAGTAAGCGCTAACCTCCTTAACCAGACTTTAAAGGTCAGGTCACATATTATTGGAAAAATCATTCCCTTTGGATTCACAAAAGTTGTTGCACTTCACCTGTGACTGCAGATTCAGTAGGTGCAAATGAACAAACCCAGGAATATTACTTAGCCAAATGTGGGAGCTCTTGAGAGGGAAATTCAGTCAGAGACCCTCAGCCTTCCTACAGGCACTGGGAGCCCAGGTGTCTCTGCAGACTCCGCTGCCCCATGCAAATGGCCTTTGTGCTGTTTATGGGCTGGGCCTTTGCACACATCACTGGAAAGCTTCAGAAACAGAGAAATGACCGTACATGAGAGAAACTGGAAGCTTACAGTCAGGGTCTGCTGAGGCAGAAGTAAGCCTAAAACATGCACCAAAATATAACGTTATAACTGAGTAAATTATATGCTTCAAAAGATCCCTGCTTACATATTTAGTGAGTGCTGGCTATGCATCTTCTCACACCATACTGTGTATATTTGAGTGACTGGAACAATTCCTGAGGTTAATTACTAAACTAACCAAAGGCCTTGACTCATTTGGAACTGATGGAGAGAGCTGCACTTATTCCTCAAATTTATCAAGCAAACACAATTATGCTGGTCCTGACACATGGCTCGACTAATAGCACAGGCTATTGGAGTGAAACACCCTGCCTTGGCATGTGTCTCTGAGCCTCAGAAACTGTCACACACCATGAGAGGAGACCTGGTGCAGGAGGGAAAGAAAGCAATGCCCACCCACTGGGTATTCCCCCTGATGCCTTGTTTTTAAATTGCATTGCATAAATGGAAACTACAGAAAAATGTTACATTCCCTACCCTGGAAACTTGAGATATGCCTGCAGATAATTCTCGCTAAGTGGTTTTCTGTTTGTAGGATACAAAGCAGTCTAATTGGCTACAACAAGCAGGACAATAAGCAAGATGAACACACTGCATTGAGGTCTGAGATGGTGTCTGAACCAGCTGCCAGTGAACTTCCACCAGAATTTTCAGTGGGAGCAAGAGCTGAGAATAGCTGGAGAAGAATGGCTTCCGGCCATCCGAGAAACCTGATGTAAACTGCTGGTCTAACGTGTGCTTATCGACTTTGCTAAGGCTGGCAGATATGCAGAGGGTGTAACTGCATGTCAGTGAGCCATTGCCACAGGAATCAAAAGTTCCCCTCTCCAGCTTGCCTCCCTTGCAAGCCATTGCTTGTGCTTCCTTCCCTCGCCTTTCACTGCATGTTTCTGCATCCTGCACAATTGTCCTTGTTCAGGAGGTTTCTTCAGGAGGGGCTTTCTTTCCCTAAATGGAATGTCTTTTTAAGTAAGCTTTCTGCTGGACACACACAAAATCACAAACCTGTAAACAGATATGAAGGTAGGGCAATGAATCTATAATTTCCAAGGTTGGTTAATTTATAATCTGAAAGCCTTTTCCACTTCTAAAGTAATAATAATCATATCCTTAAAAAACATGACGATGTTCCTCATTAATGACTAACTTCGGTGTGCAGTTATGGATATCCCCACTTAATAAAGCCCTCAAATATATGATTAAATCCTACTAAAGCCCAATCTTAAGGGTTTGCCTGAAGTGGCACTTAATTTGTTACTGCTTTAAGAGTCCCTCTAACAAATCCTATCTAAATACAGAATTATGAAGCAGAAAGTGACATCCATAGCACCAGAATGATGATATTTTGTCCTGGTTCTGGATAGGATAGGGTTAATTTTTGCAGTAGCTGGGGGGGTGGGGGAAATTAAGACTCGGAGGTTATTCTATACCACCTCATGTATTGCCAGGGGTGGGGTGAAGAGAGACTATTCCAGGGAAAAGGAAGTGCATCCAGAGAAAAGGAGTCTCTTCCAGCTAGGATAGTGGGCCTGCAGTTGGGTTGGCTTGAGCTCTGTGGTGAGAATTTTGCATGTGAATCACTCTATCTCTTTTGTACACTTTTAAAATTAATACTGTTGCTGTTATTATTTGTTTTCTTATCTTGTTGCCGTTTCCAGTAAATTGTTCTCATCTCAACCTGTGATCTTTACCTTTTGTGTCTCCAATTCTTCTCCTCAGTCCACTGCAGAGGGGAGAAGGAAGGGGCGCAAGCAAATGGCAGCGTGGTTTGGAGAGTCTCAGTAGGAACACTAAATGGGGGACTACCATTCTTAAACCACGACACATTTGTTAACAGAGCTGGTCCTGAGCACTACTTGCTTTTGGAATAGTTTTCAATTTTTGGTTAATCAAGGCTGCATCCTGCCTGCCTTGGAGAGCTGTCTGCAGCACCTTCGACATGGTATCTCCTAGCCTCCTGCACCATTTTGGCTGTGAAGAAGGGGGTGGCAGTAGATGTACGGTACCAGCCTTTGGGCATCCCATCAGGTACCGTACAGGTCCCTGGCAGCAATTGCAGCACTCGAGTGCCAGCTGGAGGGATGTGCATGTGGACATACCACCCACAAGTAGGAATGTGCCTGGTGCAGACTGAGATGCCTGTCCTGCCCTCCACCTCCCACTGCTAGCTCTCTGCCACTGCATTTGTGATGTCCTTGTGCTTGGGCTTTGCTTTTGGTCACAAAAGTTGAATGGGACAGCCCAGGTGTCAGACAGTTGCCAGGAGTATCTGTTTTCAAGTGGGAAAATGGGATACCTGATTACAGAGCTAGTGTAGGAAGACTTGAGCTAAGAATTGTAGAATCATAGAGTGGTTTGGGTTGCAAGAGGACTCAAAGGTCATGCAGTCCAACCCCATTGCTAATGTAGAGTAATATGTTTCTTAAAGAAAAGAAAGAAAGCCTGGACAGGCTTTATGATGACCCTTTTAGAGTTTGAATGTGAGTGTTTCATCTAGCAGGATTGCAGAAAAGCCAGCTCTTCATTATGTACAATCTCTGTATCTTCTGGAAGACCTGGTGCACTTTAGCAATCAAAAAGAAAATGTAATTTTGACAATTCTTTAAAAAAGAAGAAGTAAAGGGGAAGGGGGAGAAAAGGGTTGAAAGCACTAGTTTGCTCTATCATAGGTTTATTTTCATGTGGTTTTGTGATCACAGAAGCACTCTGCCAAACTTGCCCTTTTTTTGTGAAGTGATGTGAATGAAAGTTCAGTCATTTGCTGGAGTGAAAAGCTTTTTGTTCTCTTTAAGTAGGAACAAAATTGCAGTGTGCGCCAAGGAGAAAGTAAGACGAGTGAAGGTCTTGCACCATACTAGTAAGAAGTCGGTGTAGTATTTGAGGACAGTTTATCCAGATGCATACAGCTTATGGCACAGGCACCAGTAGTGCTCTAAAGCCAAAAAGCCTAAGATCAGGCAGTGAGACAGTAATTAAAAGAAGTGTTTCCCATAGGGGACTACAGAGACACTAGCCTGCAGCGAGTGGCAGAAGTAGAGCTTGACTAGTATCTCTACACCTCCAAGAGTGTATCCTGGTGACAGCCGATCTCACTCACAGTGTGTTGAGCCACCCGCTTCTCTCCCTGGACAAGGTCTGGTAGCCAGTGCAGAACGCATGCAGGGAGCGATGACGCTGTTACTGAGCCTCACTTCACTGTCTACTGGTTCCTGGTTTGGACAAAGAGTTGCATTTTACTGCTGGTTGTCACTGCTGGGCCTGGTCTGCATGCAGAATAACTCGTGATAAACACCTGGCTGTCCTTGTGTGTCACTGGTGAGAGCTGGATCACTGGTCCCTTCAATAAAGTCCTGCATGTCTTCATTGACTACTGATTACCGCTTACCCAGAGAGCTGTGCTTTCTCCCCAAACTTGGTAGATGTTTCCTAACTCTAACTGCCATAAATTGTTTTCCCTGAGTCTGAGTTATTCCCCCAGATGCTATGAAACTTAGGAAGTCCATGGCTGAAATATCCTAATGATTCAGGTTTGCCATGATTTACAATCCTAATTAGATCCCTCTGTGCATTATGACTGATTGTCTAATTGTGGGATAGCCTGCTATGCTTTCCAACAGGATTTCTGTTTCATCCAGTGAACAAGATTAGTCCTGCTCTGGGGGGTCCCTTTTGCTATATTTCCAGTCCTTAGATGGCCTCTGTGTTTGTTAGTCTGACTACAAACCTTGTGCACCAGAGTCCAGGTTAGGGAGAAATTTGGATGTGTATCAACCCCTTCTAATGCCCTGATTTCCCTAGTAAGGAAACCCTGACACACAGAAAGAAAACCACTGTATTCACCAAAAAAGTATCTAGTTTGGATAATCAGGGAAGGAGGGGTTTTGAGTGGCTCTGCAGGTAAACAAAGTACAGCTTACATGACCTTCATCTTTTACTGCTGTGGCCTTTGGGAGGAAACGTTCACAGCAAATGCTTTAGGGACTCGGAGAAGATGGTGGGTGGGGCCGTCATGGTTGAATCAATGTGCTGCTGCTTGGAAAAATGGATTCTGTCTGTACTGTAGCCACAGGGCTTGTGTGTGATGCTGGGCAGAGAGATTCTAACTCTGTGTTTTCCATATCCTGCCTGTGCACAATGCAAGCTGTGGAGTCTGTAAAACAGAGGAGAGAAATCAGCAACCAGACTCAAAGCAACTAAAGTGCCTCAAAACCTAACATCCCCTACCAAGTCAGGACTTTCAAATGCAACACCCAACACAGCTGGACATTTCAGATGTAATATCTCACCGTCTCAGTTCCCCATCTCCACGGGAAGTAGCAATATCACATCAATTCTCAAGATTTGCTGTGTATATCAATCAATTATTTTTGCAAGCCACTCAAACATTGTAATGATAAATGTTTTAAAGAACTTATGATTAATGTTGTCTTCAGATTAAGTCTTCACAGTGTACATAAATAAGGCCTGGGGCGGTACATAGACAAATTAAGATAAAATGAATTACTGAACAGCTGCTTCTGGGGGGAGCAAATCCACTGTACTCTCCAGGTGGTGAGGGTGCTTGAAGATGGTGTATGCGGGCATGAAATTAAAGACCATGACATGTGCTTTGCCCACAGAGGACTGAAGCAAACTTTCACAGACCTCTTTTAATTGTTATCTTTGATTTTGCAACTTTTCAACCTTTTCCAGTCAATGTCATGGTTTTTGTTGTACTAAATGTACCAAGCCAATGCGACAACTCAAAGAGATAATTTATTTTTGTCAGGTACATGAAGCACATTCAAAAAAGAAGAAAGCAACCCTCTCACATAAATGACTGTAACAAATGCTGGAAATCACATGGCTGGTAGTGACATGTTAGTGCAGCCTTGTCATGAATGCTGTGGAGGCCACGGTCCCCTTTGAGCAGCACCAATACAGTATTCTTTCCTCGGTCATATCGTGTAGCATCCCTATCCAGAATTCTGCCACCAGCCTTGGGTGTCTACGTATCTTGGTACACTTTATTCCTGCAAGGGCAAGGAATCACTGCTCAGCCATCTGCTGACTTTTTGAGGAAGGACTGAAAGAGAAACAACTGAGAGGGAATCTTATCAATGCATACAAATTACTTAAGGGTGGGTGTCAAGAGGATGAGACCAGTAGTGCTCTGTGACAGGTCAAGGAGCAATAGGCACAAACTGAATCACAGGAAGTTTTATCAGAATATAAGAAAAGACTTTTTACTTTGAGGATGCAGAGCACTGGCACAGGCTGCCCAGAAAGGTTGTGGAGCCTCCTTCTCTGGAGATATTCAAAACCTGCCTGGATGCGATCCTGTGCAATCTGCTCTAGGTGAACCTGCTTTAGCAGAAGGGTTGAACTAGATGATCTCCTGGTATCTTCCAACCCCAACCATTCAGTGATTCTGTGGTTGTATGGCTGACAATCCATGTTTCCCCTCCATTTTTCTGCTTCAGAGTTTGAGGGCTAAAATGGTGCCCTGGCTTTCTTCCCACCATTGAGATTGTGGCTGTAATTTAGTGTGAACATGAGTTGTGGTTGCCAGCAGCAATAAAACACTGGAACGTGCTTTCTGGCTCAGCTTGAGTGTCTCAGGAAGCCTACGGTGAGTGCTTCCCAGGCACAAGAAGCACAGCCACCCTGGAGCTGGCACCAGCTTTGCATCCCTGCAGTTTCATCAGTGCAGGGGGACAGCAGATGGGGACTGCTGCTCCTGGGGACAAGGCAACTGAGCTGCTGCTGCTGGCAGAAAGTTCCAGGGAAGTAACTTGGAATAGCTCAGACTTCTCTGAAGCGTGACCTGGGCTAGTGATGAATTAGCACAAAGGAGTCAGTGAACTTCTAGCCCTGAGGTTTAGTGTTCATCCCCAAGGCTAAGTGAGGAGGCTATGTCACAATCCAGCTAAAGCTTAGGTGTCTTCCTTCACTTGGTTGCATGAAAAATATGGGGTCAAATCATCTGGTGGTGTTCTAGCCACAGAGAGCCTCCACAGCACAGCAAACACAGCATCTCGCTTGATGGGTGCTTCGGGCATTTTTTCTGCGTGAATGCTTCTGCTATAGCTCTTCCTGGGAGACCAGTCCCAGAAGTAGCAATGGTGGATTTCTGCCTCTCATCCTCTTCCCTGCCATATGCACCATCTTGCTGTACAAGACCTGAGCACTCCTTTGCATAACTAGTACTTTGTTGTGGAGGGAATCCAACCTATACTAAATTACAGGTTGGCCAATCAGAGCTTGCCAGTTCAGTTTAAAAACAAACAGTCTCATCTAATTTCCTGCATGTATGTTTTTCCTGCATATTCTTTAGCTTTGCCTTGGCATTTCTATAGCAGCAGGAGACTATTAGCTTGTCAACAATGGTCTATTGCATTGACATTATCTCTTAATTACACAATTACTTTGTTATGTACTGTAGTACAAGCAATAAAACATTTGAAGTACTTCAAGCAAATACAGTTTTAAAGGTTTAAAAGAAAAAAGACACAACCCAACTCTGATTCAAACTACCTGCTAAGTGTAAGTACTTTTTTTTCCCTCTTAATAGATTAAGGAATTAATTGTACAATTAGTGCTAGAGAAGGTGTAGGTGAAATGATTGGTAAAACGGTGCTCTTTGTCTTCTTATCCTGATAGACACATCAAGAGAATGGGGCTGCTTTACTCGCATCACTCCTTGTCCTATCACCACGGGACCCCTCAGAAATTAACTGGATGCATCGCAGCACACGCCACGTGGCTGGAGGCATCCTGGCAACGACCTGCATCTGCTGGCTATGCCATCAGGGAAGTGCTGGCCTGACCACACCCCTGGGTACTGTGGGGTCACCTCCCAGCACCAGGTCCAAATCTGCAGTAACTCCACTGGGTTTTCACCTCAGAAAAGCTAACCTGGGGTACCGTACTGGCACTGCTGGTGCCTGAAGGTGTGCTGGAAATGCAGCTTGCAGCCAGGCAGTGGCTCACATCCCTGCCAGGTTATCACTTACTGGCAGCTCTGTCATGCCCCAGACTTGCTCCCAAAGGAGTCAAGGGTACTTTTTCATTGCCCTTGAGGGATTGTAAACTTGGGATTTTGTAGCCTAGATAAAACTGGTGCACTTGACAAAGGTTTTATTTTAGAAGCAAATCTCCTTATCCCCTTAAAATCTAACATTGCTGACTTCTAGACTTATAATTTTTCCCACAACCTTTACTTCACCTCCTGACAAAATCAATATACTAAAAATAAATAAATAAGCATACAGTGCAAGCATCTAAATTGAAAAGCAGCAGTTGGCAGAGCCATGCATCTTTAATGTAGATTTAGTCACCCAGATAGAGCAAAACTTTGCAAGAACCCTCAGGCAAAGCATTTGACAAATTTTCTGTACTGCTCTTCAGAAGGCCACAAGTCCTTTCCCCATTACATGTAGAAAAGAGCAACAACATGAGAATGCTCCCAGTCACTTCTCCCACAGGTCCCCTCAGCCTCTCTCCTGGGATAGACAGGGAACATGATGGTGACTTTGGCTAAGGATTTGCGTGTCAGCACAAAGGAGGAGGAAAGCCCCAGGGGCTGGTGGGAAGGAGCTGGGATAAGTTGTAGGAGCAGGCTACAGATCCAAACACCTGGACCAATTTCATTGAGATCCTTGCATTGTGTCAGCTCCTCTCTGAGAGGAAAACCCATTTACAAAGAAGAGCCCCGTTTCCCTGGAGGGTGCTCTGTTTTCTTGATTTTGGGAGAACCCTACAGGGAGGATTCAGGGATGATGACTTGAGCAGGACTGCTTTTCTGCTGATGTTGCCAGTCAAGAACTGCACAAATATAGAACAGGAAGACACTTGCAGCAGCTCAGCTCCTCATCTACTCCCATCACCAGACAATTTTACCTGGTACCCTATTCTGTGACTAGCTCTTTCAGGCAAGCAAAGAAAGGCATCATAATGTTGCACTATCAGGAGAAGAATGAGAAAGGAGAAAATGCAGGTCTGTTATACATCACTCAGGGAATGAAAATCAGCAGCTCTGAAGAACAATCTGAATGTGGATATTACAGTGATGGCTAATGAATAAGGCAGTGAACAGAGCATGCAGATTTTTACACCAGTCTGCTTCCTTGGGCTTCTCACTGGGTTTGCAACACACAGTTTAGCTCAAATTCAATGGCTGTTCTGCACTGAAATATTTTCCAGAGCTAGAGATAGGTCTAAGCTGCACTGAGATGTCAATGGAGCTCTCAACTCTCTGTGACGTATTGGAGACGGGTTTGAGCCCATTCAGGCTTTGCAAAAGTGTGAATAATTTTAGGAAGAATTTTGAAGGCAGAAAATACTAGCATTTTTGGGAGAAGGAATCCTGTGCATAGAAGTAGCAGGGAATGGGTGACAAAACCAAGAGGGGAATGCTTTTCCTTGCACAGAAATAAATGTTTCCTAGTAGCCCCTAGTAGTGGATCAGAAAGTGGATAGAGATTTATTTGTCTTTTTAACATATTCATGTCTCTGTGGCTGTGTGTTGCATGCACTAACTGCTCTGGCAACCCTGGCCTCAGACTCATGAAATGTTTTCAAAATAGGATTTTTGTATTTGCTGCCTTTGGCCTGATGAAGCTATAATGGCAGAGAAGTTCAAAGGCAGCAGATGCTGAACCCTGGCTCTTTTGTTTTTTCATCACATAGATGCAAATATCAGCTGTCAGCTAGGGATTATGCAAAATAATTCATTTTGAATGATAGGAATAAACACTTTTCAAACATCTGCATGAAGAAGAAAAACAGAAGATAATGACAATCTGAAAGACAGAGGGGCAAGGACAGCATAAACAATTAGCATGTAGACCCAAGAAGAAAGGGTCATGCTTTGTGACACTTGTTGCTGCAAGTGCTATACACTATAGAATTATGTGCTTGTTTTTGCCTTCTTTTTGGCACTGCTCTCCAGATAGGTCCTGCCCTCCTGTCCCACCTCTGCAGCTCAGTGGAAAGTGATTTGTAAGTGTCTTTTGAGACATCTCATTTTTCAAGCCTTGGATTCAATTTAGTTTCCAAATGTTCTTACTAAAATTTGGTATTTCATGGTTAAAAATGTTTATTCAACTGTAAAGACCCACATTTTATTTTTTCAAAAAGGTTCTCTTGAATTTAGACTGTAGTTGTTGAGGGTGTTTTTCTGTTTAGAGGAAAATATGAAATATTTTGACACATTTTAAAGCTGATTAATTCTTTATTCTAGTTAAGAAATGCGATGAAAATAGTTTTCTTGAGCAAAATTCCTGACCTATTCTGTTATTCTATTTTGCCTATTCTGCATATGTGCTGTTTTCCAGCAACAAACAGCCCTGTAGGATCATGGGGGAACTTTGGTCTTTTTCTCTTCTCTGCCCTATTCCTCCTGCCTAGGAGCTACTCCACAGAACAACATAAGCATTTCTTTTTTACTTTGTTTCTTCCTTCTTCAGTCTTGCAGCATACCAACCTCACCGTGCTCCCACTCTTTTGAGTCTTTCTGCTTTGTCTGCGTTTCTGCAAATGAATCATTTTTTTGCATCTGTTTTTGTGAAAAGGAAAAAAATACAAAGCAAAACAAATGAGCACTGTGAAATGTCAAGGAGGCTGTTAAACAACAGTCTTGAAAACGGCACCTTAATTGCATCACTAATGGGAGTTCTTATCTAATTGAAAAGCAACGAAGCAGATCATTTTTTTGTTGTAGTTTCCATTAACCGCTGCCTGAGAAGTGGAGAAACAGAGAGGAACCATAAAACAAATCTTTGCAAGGGCTGGGGGTCCTGTTGCCAGAGAGAGGGATGTGACTCCTTGGAGACTTAGCTGCCCACCCTACTTGCCATTGGAAACATTGATGCTGCCTGCAGAAGCCAGTGGGAGGTTTAAGCAGCCACAGAGAAGGGGTGGTGGGCAGATACTAGGTATGCATCAAAGCCATCTCCTCACAGGGTGGTGTAATACCCACTGAGGTGGAGAGAACTGTAAGCCTCAAACTTCTGGGATTTGCAGAGCCTGTTTTTATAAATGTTTTATTGCTTAACATCACCTATCTGCAAGTAGCTGATGTGCGCAGTTGCAATAGCAACTTTATTTTTGGATAAGCTTTAATGAAATCTTGGACCATAGACTGAAGTGCACAAAAAAGGTGGTCTGCACTTGGGATACCTAAGGGCTCCTGTGTCAGGCTTAGTGCCCACGTGAGGACTGGTTTGCACACACACATGGGCCTTTCATGTCTGCAGTTACTGCCTCTAGGATGCACTGTGGGTGCTGTCCCTCCATGACTCTCTTTTGAGATACATGCACAAGCAATCAACGTTTCTCATTTCTCCTGTGAGAGTGGATAAGCATGTGAAAATTGATCTGTACTTGTCCAGTAAGTCCTGCCCTCCTGCCTCAAGAAAACCTTGACAGATTCGATCAATTCCACAGCCACCAGTAAGTTGACAATAAAACTAGAGCCTGGGTGGAAACCAGCCTGGAGTAATGACAACATACAGCCAGAATTTAATAATGTGGCACTTTGGGAGAGAAAGTGAGATGGGGTTCCTGCCTCACTGCTCTGTGCTCCTTTGGGAAAGACACATACTGTTTTGGGGACTCTCTTGGGCTATGGGGATGGGAAGCAAGAGATGCTTCTGGTTGGGTAGGTAACACCATTGTGCTAAGAAGCATCGGCAATCTGACCGCAAAAAGGGTATGGGACTTTACCCATAGCTCTTCTCATCCTCTAGCTGGTGTGCAAATCAGCACATTTGGTGCAGGGGTGATGGGGATTCAGTGCCAGGACTTAGGGCTTAACTATGTTTGCTTCTACCTGATCAATTAAAAGAAAAGCTGTATAGTTTTCTTGCTGCTGTATGTAATTTCTGTTTGAAAGTAGATATCGCATGCAATCAGTCTGGAGGCTTAGAGCTTATCCACACCTAATATTTATGAGTGTTTATGGTGCATAAGTGAAACAAATGATAACCTAAATTGTACCGGGAGAATATGAAGGATCAATTCAGCAAACAAAACATTCTCTGATCTTGTTAGCTATACAAATAAATACAAAAAATCTCATTCAGGGAATAATACATATCTCCTATTTCAGCAGCTTCTTTCACTCTCTGAAGCTCCCCTAGGGACTATGTACCCAGGGATCCCACCAGGCGTGTCTTTGGCTACATGTAGTAACTGGGAGTATACAGAGTCCTTCCGATCAGCCTGTCCTGCAGGTGCTGCGCAATTAACCCTAATCACAGATAATCACAAATTGAGTAATTGAATAGCAATTGAGTAGCAAATGCTGCTCAATTGTCCAAGCAAAGGAGAACAGACTACCCAGTGGACTGACGGGGGAATAGAGCTTGGCAGAGCACAACTGCCTGTGTGGAGAGCTGATGCAGATAATATTCTTTTTCACGGAAAAGTGCCAAAGGTCCCTTAGTGATGATGCATAGATAAGGAAACCTCAGAATTTTTATTTCATCTGAAATACTTCTGTGCCAACAGCGGACCCCAGTCAGTAATGATACACTGGGGTAGTGGTTTGGTATAGACTCTGTTAGTAACACAATATTTATTTTTTTTGCTTGTACCTCTTCACAGGCGAGTGTATTATTTTCATGAGAAATATTTTCACCTCTGTTGGTAGAACAGTTTAAGCAGAATTTTGCAATAATTAATAAAACCAACTGGCCAATTTAATTTTACTTAAAAAAAAAATCCTGATTGCGATAAAAATCTCAGCACTGACAGTCTCCTCAGGGAAATTCTGCACAATTACCTTTTGATATCCCTGGCATTTTCTAGCAGCAGAAATCCTGCAGCGTTTCTGAAACAGAAGCTTCTGTGCCAGATTCCTCCAGCAGCCTGGCTCAAAGGCAGCTGCCACATGTGCTGCTGGAGGTCTGCACCTCCCAAAGCTTTTAAGCACCACAGCTGCACACTGTATCCTATTGCTGCACCACAGAGGAGTCTCTTAGTATCAGACAGTGACCTGGGCCGTGGGGCTGGGATCCAGGGATGGTTTTCAAACAGCTTGCTTGAGCTGAACGTTATGGATAGGGGGCAGCCTCTGACATTACTGGTGGTTCTGAGGTTACAGCTCTGAGGATCAAAAAGGGCTGCGCTGGGAACATGGACATGACAGAGTGGTGGATATCAGGATCTTCTGCTTGAGGACACACCCTGTGGCAGCAGGTTAGGCTCTTTCCACAGATGGCAACAGGGGCATGGTGGCCTCCAGACGCTGAAATTTTGGCTCAGACTTTCAGAGACTTGAGGCTCCTGAAGTGAATTCAGACTGTTCATTCACTCATGGGAAGTCTGGTGATCTAACGAGATGTACTGTTTGAGGGCTTGTGGGTAGTTATGTCTCCTCCTTCGTTTTCTTTTTTTCTTTTCATTTCTAGTCAGATAAAAAAGTGCAATTGAAAAGAATAGTGGAGGTGTTGAAGCAAATGATTTTTTTTTTCTTAATTATGATGTGAGCAAAGTTACACACTTCACTTTAAATGAAAAGTACTATTTGAGGAACAGATAATGTCCTGGAGATGTTTTCTAAAAATGAATTTCTATTCTTTCCTTCAAATAATGTTTCCAGGAATGTGCTCTATTTTTGTCTGGCTTTACTGCATGTATATACAAATATTGCCCCCCACAGAGAGTGAAGAGAGCTATAAGTCTTTTCAGGTCACTTTCCATGATTCTCCGTACTCTCTGCATCACCTTTGATGTTCTTCCACTGCTGCTGTGCTGGTGATACTGCCCTCATCATTCACTCACTACATCTCCGTAGAAGCACCTCCACTCTTTTACTCCTCTCCCTGTGAATGGGGGTTGTTCCTTTCTCACCTGTGTGAGAGCACTTCTCTGAGTTATCACCACGTGCAGGGGCTGACTGTGCATGGGAGAACCTCCCTGAATGGGGCCTCCTGTTATGGTCCATCAGACTCTTCTTTAACATTTCTTTGCCCTGATTTCAAGGAAAACAAGCGATGGGTGAGGGGTGAGCCCTGCATATCAGCCCGAGGTTGTGTCCTCCCTGCTTCCTCAGGCATACCCATGTGCCCTCTTGCACCTGCCCATCTTGGTGC
Source organism: Lycocorax pyrrhopterus obiensis (assembly GCA_014706295.1). Lineage (NCBI taxonomy): Eukaryota > Metazoa > Chordata > Aves > Passeriformes > Paradisaeidae > Lycocorax > Lycocorax pyrrhopterus. The sequence goes on from JACSVZ010000004.1 coordinate 28,811,487, forward strand.
AATGGTCAGTGCTCTTCTGGGGGGCTTCTATCCTTGGTGTTGGTCCCTCTACCATATGTTCAAATAACAATAATGTTTTTAATGGGCTTCCTGGCCTGAAAACAATTTGGATCCCATGCAGAAGTGTCTCCAACAGCCTCTCAAGCTGAAGGGCTGAGCCTACAGAGGTGCTCACAGCAGAAACACTGTTAGAAAGGAACGGGCAAGAGACTCTTGGAGTTAATAATAGTAATAGTGTTGCAGAACTGAAGTAGAGGAAATAGAAGCCGTTAGGAATGAAGAGAGCTATTGAAGCAGCGTAGAAAAGTATTTTAGAGAACTTGGATATATTAGCAGGGGAATGCTGGTAAAAAAAAGTATCTACACAAATAGGCTTATGATTAAAAGCTGAATTAGTGAACATAGTTAAGAGGATTAAAAAGGAAAAATTAAGCTAAATAGTTGAGATAGTAATAGTGCACTGGCTTTGAGCAGGTTTGGTTTATCAGACTGAAACTTGTGCTATGCAGAGAGAGAGCACAGAAGAGCTGGTTGAGCAGTGAGCCAAGCAGCACAGTGGGGACTGCTGGTGCTGGGCTGCTCCTGGGGACACCTCCCACAGGCAGCTCCTTGGTGACTGAAGTACAGGGCAACCTCCTCATGCCGGGGATGCCCCTTCAGGTTTTGGGGCTTGTTAGTATCTTCTGCTGGAAGTTGCATCTCTGTGAGTGGTATTTGAGCAGACACCAAGGACAGTGTTTTCAAACCTGAATGTTTGCAGTTTATTGCCATTCTTTTTCTCCAGATAGGTGTTTGGGCACTAATGGTACTTGAGCAGGTAATGATGCTTCCTACTCCACCTTGTAGCAAGGAAGAGATTATTGGAACCATTTGAAGAAAAGTACATTGCAGGAAAATTTGGGGGCAAAACCCCTGACAATGTAGTCAGTGTGCAACTTGACTTCAGTTACTGAGCAGCTTCTTTTCTCCTTGTCAAGTCCTTACCTCTACTAGAATTGTGCTGCTGGCATTACTAAGCAGACTTTGGCAGCCCTTTGTAGCACCTAGCTCCCAGTCCTCTAGCAGCATTTCTTTATCATGACTTAATGCTCTTTTTCATGTGAAAGGGAGGTGATTTCTAAGTAGAGACCAGTCTGCCAAAGGCATTGCCATGACTGCAGCTCTTGGGTCCTGCAGTACCCATATGTTGCAGAAATTCTGAGGGAGTGTACAAACGAAGAAAAAGATTAAAATCCCATCTCTTCAAACACAATACTGGCAAAAGTTGGGCTCATTTTATTCACACCTGTTGGACTCAGGGCCTGAGGCATTAAAAGGAGGGCTTTAGGAGTAGCTACTAGCATCTACACATGACATGCCTTTACCTTTGTGATTGTTTAATCCTTGAGATAGTTAAGATTATTTCATGAGAAAAGGGGGGGGGGGGGGAGGGTTTTCCATGCCACAGTAACCTTTACCCTGAAATAAAAACTGCAATGCTTTGAATTGTCCATAATTCCTAAGAAAAACAATGGTTCCAGCAAGCAGTGCTTTGACACCCACTTGCAGTAGGTTTTCCAAGACCTGGTGGCTCTGTTGTGTTTATTGGGCTTCACTTTTAATTCTATAAACAGCTGGCAGCTGTGAGTGACAGCTGTCCTCAAATTCAGCCTCAAATTTCAGTTTCTTATATGTCCATTTTATATTTTCTGTCTTAGGGAATTGTTATTCTTGCACATAACTACACGTGGTTCTTATTCATATCATTTACTACAACTTGGTTGTCCCTACAGGCATTGTGATTACTGAAGGCTAGAGCTTTGCGGATGCTCTATGGCCTGTCCTAGGAATATGAGGCACTGTGTTTAAGAGGCATATGGACTTGTGTGTAAAGGCAGCTGGAGATGGAAAAGGCTGTTTTGAGGCTATCTGCAATGCCTCAAAAATAATGTCCTTTATTTCTGAGTGAAAATAAAGCTCTGTGAATACTTTATCTGCCATAAAAGAACTGTGTAGGAACATGTCTTTTCAGACTGGAAAAGGTTATAGAGCTATTTTTCTTTTTCTGCTAGAGTTTATTTCCTGTTCTGATGAGCTGGTCCCACCTATGTCTCAGAGAGCTTCCTGGTGAAAGAGACCCTTAGTTATAGTTAACATTTTCATGTGAATGCTTTAACTTTGGAAAAACTGCTCTTCAATAAAAATGCTAAATTAAAATATTCTGGCCAGTTCATCATACACAGGTGTTTTCATTAGCATTACAGAAAAAATATTTTTCACTTATTCTTAAGTTGTCATTATGCTATCAGTGAGCCTTCTCCACCTGCTGGCTCTCTCTGCAGCCCAGATCCACCGAGGTGTAAGTCATGAAATCCGCGTTAGCTTCAACCATGAGCCGCAAGAAAGCATTTGTCCCCTGAGTCAGCCTGCCCCAGAGGAGAGTCTGTCCCAGTGATTCAGAGTTCTTATTGATGTTCACTGTCCTGCATTCCTCCTCTGACCTATTATTTCTTCCTCCTCCTGTGCCTTGTCTCCAGGAGCAGCAGGTAATAGAGAACAGGATTTTTTTTACTCCTTCAGCAAGCATGATTGAGACTTCAATTTCTTGCTCTGCTTGTTGATCCAATGGAGCTAAGCTCATATCCTTCATAATTCAAGGTGACATGACAAGGCTCACTGGGGACTATCCCTGCCCACTACATGAATGAACAGTCCTATAAATGGTCAAATAGTTTTCCAGTACTTTGACTTCTCTGTTATGTTGTTCAGCTCTCAAAAAACAAAGATTACTCTGTTTCAGCCCATAGCATATTGAATTTGAAGAGCTCTTTAATCCCCTGTTCTTTTTAATGATTGTTATATATTGGTAATAGATAATCTTTCTCACTCCACTGTGAGAGATGCTGCTATTCCCATTTATGCATGGGGACACTGAGTTGTAAAGAAGTTATGGGTGTGGGCCTTGTGGCACTGAGCACTGCCAAAGTTGAGAGATCTGGAGTACCCAGCAGTCTCCTTCCAGGCACAGCCAGTAAAAACACTCTTGAAATAATGCAGACTATTTTTTTATGACTGCAGAATGAGACAGTGCTGCAGCAGTGAACTCCTGGACTAAGGATCAGCATGGGAAAGACTGCCAGTGCTATTGGCTGATTTTCCCTCTAATTATGCCACACACTGAAAAAATCTGTTTGAAGATGTCTTTTCCCTTCCTCACTCCAGATCTACTCTTTCCCTTGTTTTTATTCTCAAGTATTTTTTCTCTAAGTATTCTGTGGTGCTTCCTCACCCATCCTCACACACCAGCCATGTCTGTCTTTAAAAGAGGGGATTTTGGTGGGATTAAGCATGCAGACAATATTATTGGTATCCTGTTCCCTCCAGAATCCTGAAAAGTGTTATCTTCTTGTTTTGTCATGTACTTCTCACTTCCTGCATGGAGTGCTTGACCTACAGAGCCATTTTGGAAAAAAGAATCAACACTCTTGTGTAGCTGCTGATCAGTCACTGAGTCTGAACTAAATCTGGAATGCTGTGAGGGGAGCTGCAGCCACCAGCAGTACTTCCTGCAGATGGACAAGCCAGCCTGGACAAAGAGGAACAAAGACATTACTTCTAACACAGCCAAAATAAAAAAACCCCTCAAAAATAAATAAAAAATTCAATAAGGCTTTTTGGCATTTGAATAAATTTAGTTTTTCCCTTTATTTTATTCTCATCTTCTGAGTTTTGACTGGGACAGCACATGGAAATGATCACAATAGAATATCCTTGACCAGGAGGACAAGTCTGGGAAGTTTGTGTGGACAAGAAGTGTTCAGGTTTCAGAAAGCCATGACTCACAGGACCCCCAGAACCTTTGCTCTGTCCTAATGGGAATTCTCACAGAAGCAGGACTAGCAGCTGCTGAATACAAAACACCTCTGCACCTGCTAATCATCTTTTTTGTTATTGAACCTTCCTCTGCACCAGACACTTGGTATTTGGCTGTTTCTTCCACTTGGCTTTGTGATGTTGCTATCTCTCTTTCTTGTAGTAGCACAACAGCCTCATGACCCTTTTCTGTAAGCCACCACAGACAACTATTAGTCTGAGATCATCCTTTCCTATAGTCAGCTTCCTGCATTCATAAGTGGAAATTTAGAAGAAATTATTTGGAGGCTGGTGGTGTCTAAAGGTTCTGAGCTGGGCAAGGACATCTAGAAAGGCTCAGACCGTATTAACAGTCCCATCAGACCCCCTGTTGCATTGCTTGTTCTGTGGTAGAAATTTGCACCCAAATAGAAAGAGCTTTTTCTCAACTACTGCACTGATTTCCTGTAGTGACGTTCGTGTGCTCTCCATTGTCTTGAGCCTATCAAATTTCACCTTCACTTCCCACCAACCTAATCACACTCATTCCTCTTCTCAGCTGAAGCCTCTCTCTTGCCACTGTGTCAGAAGATTCCTTCTGCCTCTTGTCTTCAGCATATCTGTCCCCTTGCTCATTAGAGCAGCAATCACAGCAGTCTTTGCTCCCACTCCCTGTCTTCCTCCTGGAACTTTCCCCTCCAATAACTTTGCTGCCCCTTTCTGTACCCTGAGCCTTGCCTGCAGTGAGTGTCTTCAGTTACTCTGTGCAGTGTGGCACAGTTCAGCCCCTGCTGCCTTTCCCAGGAGCCCTTTGAAGGTGCTTTACAATGGTTCTAGCCAGGAAAACAATGTTGTGCAAATGGTTTCAGCGAACAAACAAATAAAACATTTTCTATTTTTGTTTTTTCTCCAGAAAAGCAGAGACAAATGGAAACCCAGGAGACATTCTTGGGTGAATCTCTTTTTTTTTTTTTTCTCATGAATTAGTGGACTGTCAGATCAACCTCTCAGTTTTCAGTGGACAAAACATGCACAGCAATGCTGTAGCTGTAAAGGTCATAAAGGGTCAGAGGAACGTGCCGTTCTTCTCATCATCCCTCTAAATTCTTCAGAAATCTCTCTATTGGATTTTATTGCTATTTTTTGTGGCAAATTGAGGTCACTCTGCTGGGTGTTGCATAACATGGACAGGCATGAATGCGGGCTGATTCTGCCTGCCAAGCTTTGTGCCCAGTGGTGGTACAAGACCTGCTGCTGGCGCAACCTCCCACATGTGCAAGTTCGTTCTCAGGCTGGTTAACAATCACCCACTTCTTCCAGAAGTGAAGGGTCATAACCTCAACCTCCACACCCAGCTGCTGCATTGTCACCATAACAATAGCACCACTGCAACTAGAATGAGGTGATGTTTTCCAGGGATTCATTCAGCAAGAAAGTCTCTGAAGTGTGTGAGATCTGAAGAGAGTAGCTAATGACAATTCAGCACAAAGGCGCTCTCTTTCTTCTTGGAAAGTGAGAGAGAAGAATAGTATGATCTAATAAAAGGTATTATGTTTCATTCCTACACACCTTGCCCCTCCAATAAAAAGATGAATGAGAACAACTAGTTTGGCCAACACAGAGGTTTAGCAACTGTTGAATTATTTCCAGTTGGCCAATAGGCATTTGGAAGCACTGGAAGCAGTGGAAGGGAATTGGGAATAGCTGTTTACTCAGTCATGGTTCTGCTAATATTGATTAGCTTTCTTCTCCTTGTGCCACCATTGCACAGAACCTGTAATTGCTGACATCTTTAAATGTGTAGGCATGACTGTTTGAGCCAAGTGTTACTCAGATATCTGTGTGTTTAATTGTGTGCACAGCTGCAGTGTTAAATATTCAGGCAAACAATTCATGCAGCATTTGCCTTCTTTCAGAATGTGGCCCAGTGAACACCTGCAGTCTGCTTGAACTGCAGTGACAGCCTTGCCAGTCGGGCACTGTGTCTGCTTCAAAGGCCAAGCTATCATGTCTTACACACCCAATCTGCAATTCAAGCAGCCCCCTCTTCACATTCCCCCAGCCTCTCAGTCTGCATCTGAGACATTCCCCCACAGCCTCGTAGTCTTGCTCTGTCCTCACCATGGCACCTGCTTGAGAGGCTGAGACCTGGCATGGGCAGAGGGTGTCTGGGCAGGCTCTGTGCTTTTTCCATCCTGTGATACCATCCCAGGGAGGGTGTGACCCCATCTGTCACTTATTACATGTGGGCCGGAAAAAAGAAAAAGCATCTGCTTAGCTTGTTGTGAACTTAGGAAGAACGTGGGTCTTGTGATTAAGGAAATGACTGGGGGCTGAGGGCTCCAGTCTTCAGGCTCTGCCTCTGACACAAATGTCCAGATGGCCTTGGGCAAGTCACCTCACCACCTCAGGAGTCTGAACCTGTGCTGTTTTCCTCCACCCTGTTGCCTGCCTCACCTCTTTGCATCCATGTGCCTGTGTACTCCTGAGGACCACTACTAAAATGCCAGAGCGATTAAAACCAGCAAGCTTTCTGGCTTTAGGATTGTGGTGGATCCACTGACCATATTTTCCACTTTGACTGGAAAAGAAATCAAGTGTACCACAAAAGAAAACAAAAACCAACAATGAAAATCTCTGCTTGAGTTTGTCAGTTGGTGTAGCAAAGAATTATCCTGGTTTTTACTGTATGTGTTGCCTCATGCAGCACAGTGCTGACCCCACGCTTCTGCAACAACAAAGCAGAGATCCCGCTTCTGAGAATAGTTTTTGTCATTAAAGCATTTTTACATTCTGGATTTGTAGTTCCAAGACGGGAATGCCTTCCCCCTGCAAACCACTCTACCTCTGCCCAGACCATCATAATCTATAAGGAAGCTTGACAAGGGTAGTGGGATTTGCTGCCTCCTTTTTGTCTCAGATTTGAAATCTGCTGCTTTTTTTTACAACTGAAGGAAAAAATATCTACTTGTATAGTAGTGTTCAGTCTGTTTTCATCCCACACCTTCTTCCACATCTCCTCTCATTCCTTTTAAAGACAGCTTGACTGAGGGTATGAAATAAAATGTGGGGGGTCCATACATTATTTCCCCTGAAGTAAATCAAGATCTTTGCTGTTTCACAGTCATTTTCCCTGCGCTATTTGCTTAGTCTTTCCTAGGTGCAGGCCTAGCTGTTTGCTGGGAGATCCAGGACTCGATTGAGCTGTCAGTTCTCACTTTCTTTCTCAGGACAGCTGCTTCAGTGTAGCCATCGTCAACCTAATACCCGTGTGCAAACCAAACCAAGTTTGTGCTGCATGAAAATTGCAGCCGTCATGATGTTCCTTTTCCATTCCTCCACCTGATCCTCCAAGGAGAGCTTCAGCTATCAATTATTTGAGAAATTGGAGCCTTCTGTGGGGCATGGGGAACTTAATCTTTGCATGCTGCGCATAGCAGTGATATGAACTGGGAGTCCCATCGGAAAAACACTATTATTATTTAAAGAGCTATTGGCTGTCATTGCTCTGCCCTCCATGGAGGTCTCTGCAGCTTTCTGATTGCCTGGCTGTTTGGCTTTACACTGATTTACTGTACCTACATAAATAGGATGAATAATGTGCTTTCCAAATAGTAATTCCGCACCCAACTGTAACCTCCCTCTTTATTCTACGTGAGCTCTTGGGTGTTATTTTCTTTCCCATATCTATTTTGGATTGCCTTGCTTCTTTTGGGCTTCAAGGGTGTCTCCAGTATCTTCAGGAAGCTTTGCTTGTGTAGCAGTAGCATTGGCAGGGGCTGGGAGACTCCATCTAGAATCACCATGTCCAGTTTTATCCCTCCAGTGCAAGACATCAGCAAATTTAACAAAATGCTCTGGGTGGATGACCACCAAGAAGGTCAAGGAGCTGGAGTGCAGGATAAAAAAGGCTGAGAGATTGGATTTGCTCAGCCTGGAAAAGAGAAGGCAAAGGGGGATATTACTTCCCCTTTTCACCTGGCTAGAAAAGGATATAGGGAAGATGGAACCAGGCCTTTCTCAGAAGTGCACAATATCCAAACAGGAAGAAAAGGATACAAGTTACAGCAAGAAAAATTCCTCTTTAGAAATAAAAATAAATTCCCCAGGAAGATGGCGCAGCACCAAAACATGGCCCAGAGCGTCTGTGGATGTCCACCACTGGAGACATTAAAAATTCAAGTGGACAAGGCCCTGAGCATCCTGCATTATCTTTGAAGTTTTCCTGCTAAGAGTGCAGCTTGGAGTAGACAGCATCCTACAGTACCTTTGCAACCTGAAATTCTGCAATCCTGACTTCTTTCCTGCCTCCCAGGAAAGTGCTGGGGAAAGGAGGAAAACCTCTCTCAGCTCTTCTTTTTGTGGCTATCCACAGTAAAATACAACTGGGAAAGGAGATCTCGACAGGAGGGAGAATATAGTCCTCTCTCCCTATTAACACTACCTGATGTCACTGGCTTTTCCATTTGGGCAGAAATCTTTCAATAAGGAAAAAGGCAAATTGGGCTGTGCCTTGCATTTTCAGATGTTCCATGCAGCCTGTCCAGCCTTGGCTGTGTTGGGCTGAGCAAGAGCCAAGTAAGCTGTGGGAAAAAAAGCAACAAGTCAAACTAACTTGCTGTGAGGAAAATCTGCCATTTGTGACTTCAGGGGAGAGGAGGGGATTTATCAAGTAAACCTCTTTCTTGTGCTGTCTCTGAGTTTGTCTGTGGCTTTATCTATTATATGGAGCCATTAGTAGAATCAAAATGCTCCCCAGAGTCATTCAGGATGAAAACACTTTCCCTTATGTCCTAGCTGCTTCTAACCACCAGAAGCAATTTCCCGTCTCTGGGAGGCTTTTGCTATACACAGCATGTAAGTGATGGCCTAGGATGGCTGTGCGATGTCACCCTAAATCTCTGCTTTGTCATGCATGATGAGTCAGAATAAATGCAATAAACTGCCGTGTGTCGGTAATGGGAAAAACAATGAAGCAGGGTCCAAAACAAGAGCCGGCCACTTTGCAAATAATAAGTCCGCAGCTGATAGTCAGCAGCGATCAGAAAGCCATTGCAGTCTTGTGGCCAGCATGTTCCCTAGCGTGAAATGGGCTGCAGGCTTTGGTCCAGACCCTGGCCAGAGGCAAGTGTGGGGTGTAGAAGAGCTAAAACTGGTGTGTCTGAGGCAGATTCGGCAGCCTATCTTTCCTACCTTTTGGTGCATTATAAGGATCTGGATGAAAATGTGTTGTTGGATGTGACGTGGGGGATCTTAGCTCTGATGAGACCAGTACAAGTGTAGTAAGTAAGCTTGCTCATTCTTCCTTTCCTCGTTGCAAGAAGAGTTAGTGGGAGCATTTCATTCAGCGTCAATGGGATTGATCTTCATTGCCCCCTTAGACAAAGTTGGCATGGAAGTCTTTTCCCTTTGAAGCCATTTTCCTGCTTCTCTGCTCTGCCAGCACCTCAGGCCAGACTGAGAGTGGGTGCTGATCTGTCCATGCCTATGCCTTGCAATAAACTCCTCCAAAAAGTCCACTTGTTAGGCTCAAAAAGCCAGTTTGTTTTAGGATGCTGACTGAAGTGATTAAGCTTCTAAGAGATGGAGGAAACTCAGATAAGGAAAAGAGAAAGAGTGAGGAAAGTCTTTTCAGGGCACCACAGGCAGCGGAGTGAGTTAAGAAATTATTCAGTTTGCTGGGAGTGTTTCAGACGAGAAAGCAGGTTTTTGATTGAGGAGTGTGAGAGTGTGACCTGTGACAATGACTGACCATTTGTCTGTTCCTGTGCCTGTCTCCTACACTGACCAGAATCTTTTCAGACAAGGGACATATTTCCACAGCAGAAGTTTAAAAATTCAGGGAGATGAGAGAGGGAGCTATATCTTTCTCTCTTTCCTACCTTTCCACAGCTCACATCAACAGCTCGCCTCTCCTTGTTATGATTTGCACAGAACAGACAAACAGCCCCATGGTACGCCCATATCTCTTTCAAAACCCACGTGGAGAACCCAGGTCTGACCTACTGCCTCCCTTGTACTGCCAAAACCTTGCAGGGCTTCTCAGCCTCATTTAAGAGATAGGAAGCTGTGGCCATATTGATTCACCAGTAACTGTGTGGGATTTATTTTTTCCTTTCCCTATCCTAACCCAATGCTGAAGCACATGTGCAGACACACACATTGGCAAGCTGAAAAACAAGCAGGCTACAGTGAGCATTTCATGTAACACCTTTATAGGATTAAATATTTGAACAGTTCCATTAATCTTGCAATTGGCTGCACTGAACTGCATTACCTGCACCAGCAACAGCTGGAAGAACAAATGCCTGACCATGCTTCTAACGCGTTTACCCTTCTTTCCCACTTTGCAGTCCCTGGTAATCTAATCTAGGGAATCTTTTACAGAGCCAACATCCATTGGAGACAATTCTGTCCTCAACATCTTTTGCAAATTACTTCTTGAAAGAGATCCCCTCTTATTATTTCTCTTCTTTTGCCTTCCAGTAGACAAGCAACCAGCAAACTGTATAGAGTATGAAAACATGAGAGAGGGAATGCAGGCAAATGGTCCAGGTGGAGGGGATCCATCTCTTCATCAACCTCTTTCCCCATGGTTATCTCCTTCCAAATGGATTACAAATCAGTGCAGATGAATATCTGAGGTATCAGCCACAGGCCCTGTCTTGAGACCCATTTCTGATCCTGGTCTGCTTCTACCTAGTTTCCTCACCAGTGGGGATGTGGTTGCATGGGCTCAGCTGAGAGGTGCTGAGTGCTGGTACTGGTATTCCTGGGCTGAGGGTCTGGCTCAGATCCACTCAGCACACCTCGTCTTCCCCTGACTCCTCTGCAGTCCCTGTCACATTCAGGAAAGAGCACTGGATGTGAGAGGTGGTTCCAGTTCCCCTGCCATGCTCCCTCCTATTGCAGGGCAAGGGCAAAGTATCTCTACTGAAATGAGTGATGTGTGAGTAGAGGCAAGTTGACACAGGTGGGAAGAGGAAAATCGGGCTTAAGGTTTGTGTGCAAAGTGTAATAATCTGGCAGTTTCTGCAGACTGCATAATGGACCTGCTCAATGTAAAACTAATTCAGTTTCTTGTGAGTCTGGAACGCCTCCTCATTAAAATTGTACGTTCACCTTTTTAAAGAAGTGACATATAAGAATGTGCATATTGAATCATATTAGAAAGCAAGGAAAAATTGCAAGCACCATCTCAATTTGCTAGGTACAGCAAACACTGTTGGCATCCCTAATGCGAAAGTTTTTAATTTGATAGTTTACATTCCATTAGCATCCCTCATCTATCAAACCTGAAGTGCATAAATGTAGCGTGGCATACAGTACTTTGCATTTGCAAAGATGCTGCTGTGAGGTGCATAAGGAAATATTTCTTGAGGCTCTAAAATGCCATTTTCAACATGATCTTGCAAAACTAGAAAGGAGACTGGAAGTGGATGGGCTGTACTAACATTATGAGAAAGACATTACAGAGTTACATTTCACAACCTCAACACAAACAGCTGTCTGTTTACCTACTGGCCAAACGATTGCCTTATCTAATGGTACGTCTAGTCTGACATTGTACATTTCCCAAAAACATCACTGACACTTGACTAAGAAGCAAGGAAGAAAATAATGCTCACAGAAACATTTTCCTGGAGGAAGATACTTCCTGATGTTTTAGACTGTGATCAGCATATGACCAAAGACCAGTGTCCTTAGTTTGTTGAATTCTCTAATCAAAATTTTCAGATACTTAGAGACCCTTAAAGATCTCTATTTTGGGGTCTAAAATTGACAATCCCATAATAGATAATGAGTTTTAGCTGCTAAGTGCTGAGTACTCTCTGAAAATTATGCTCTTTTTAAAGAATGATGCCAGCGTCCTGCTGCCCAAAACCACTGCATGTTTTGGAAAATACTGGCTGCTCCTTTTGGAGAAGATTAGCAGCCTCTTGGGATGAGTGAAAAAGGTTACTTCTCCTTTCATCTCTGTGCAGAAGTGCGTTGGTGCAGACTCCCACTGCAGATAATTCAAAGGCTTACATGTAAGGTTAGTTGTCCTCTGTTATGTGTTTGATTTTATGCATTATAGGGGGCCTTCTTATGGCCCATTTGACTCTAGGCAATAATATAAGCACAAGTAGTGGCTGAATGGAATTAAAGGAAGATAAGAATCCTAACACAACTATTTTTCTTGGCAGCATAGCACTGTCCAGTGGGACTCTTGCAGAAAGCCACTCAGGCAAGGTCAGACTTTGATAAAGAACAGATACTCTATGACAACTTGTGCTGCACAAGATAAAATAAAAGTAATCACCCATGATTCAAGATAAAAACCAGCTTCCCTGAGCTCCTAATGTTTTTTTCCTCTGATCTCTGTACAGCAAGCATTGTATCAAGACTCACCTGTCATTAGAGAGTGCTTGGGCTATTCCCTGACTTAGTTACACAATAGCTTCTCTTTGAAGGGAGATTTCATCTGTGGTGCTGTGGATACCATGATGGTCTCTGAGTCTTATATATCCTCAGTTGTAAATGGCGTTAATTTAACACTGGGATGGCAGGTGCATTTTGGGGAGTGATCACTGCTTGACTACTCCAAACCATGGCTCAGTAGTCTAACCTGATATGAAGAGGCATTGCCTGAAATCCTTCCGTGATTTTGTTCCTGGCTCACAGGGGTGATACCTGTGCAGGTGCTCACACTATGGTGGGCTTACAGGAGCCAGGGCTGCTTGGTTATACTTCAGATGGTGAAATGGCCAAACTCAGCCTTGCTCCTGTTGTGCCTCCTGAAACATTAGGAGACCAGACTTCTCCTGGAGACATCAGGAATCTTGAAGCTCCTGGGATTGACTGGGAAGCAGAGGCTTCTCTAAGTACTTGAAAAGGAGCTGAGCTTTATGTCAAGATTTTGGGATGTTTCAGGTGACTGGTCTTTCCATAATGCACTTCATTGCCCTTCATCACACAAAGCTTCAGGGATCAGCCTGTATCCAAGTCTGGTGTCTAAGGAAAGAGGTAAAGAAAAAGCTCTATTTGAAGTACTCATGAGACTTGCAACTGTGGGATTTGCACTTGCATTTTATGCTTTCCCCTCTCTCTTTAATTTGGTTAAAACAGAACATCACCTTGTATGTGAGAAACCTACAGGGATTTGAAGCAGGCAGTTGGGCCAAAAATTGGATTCAAACACATTCTGTGCATCAGAGTTGGGATTTCTTCCTAGCCTCAGAGCATCCTCTGTGTCTTCATCCCTGCTGTGTGTAAACAAGCAAACAAAATGCACCAAGAAAAAAGGTCCACCAAGAGAAACTTAGCCACTGTCATTAGCAGAAATTTGCAAGAAACAACAGAAAATGACAGCACACAAGTCCCAAGAGGCGGTGTTACAGACAGCGCTGCAGATGCGAGCACAGAGAGCAGATGCTTTGAGACCAGCTGTGAAGGACCGAAGTCAAACAACATCAGTTACATTGGGCTGATTCAGAGCAACCAAGGAGAGCTGAAAACCTTGAACCATGAAGCCTAGAGCTCCTTCCAGCAGCCATCAGCCAACACCTAAATGTGGAAAGAGGCTGAATCCTCCACAACTCAGATTGATACTCCCAATCCGATGCACTTACAGGTCCCTAAAGGAAGCTCCTCATGAGCTTGATGACAGGATATCTGCCAAGAGCCATGTGTTCAAAGTAAACTCATTCATGGTGGCATCCATTTCAGAGAAGTATCTCAACCTAGTAGTATTTCAGTGTACAGGGGTGGATTTGGAGTTTATTTTGGGGAGTCATTAAATACTTGGCTCACCTTTTCTTCTTCGCAAGATGGCAATCCTGGTATTGTTCACTTACAGAGTAAAGTGCTGCTATGCACTCACCTCCCCCAGATCTCTCTCCTATTCTCCAAGAGGTTCCACATGTACCCTCCAGCTATGGTCAATATCACAGTCTGTTTTGATAGCATCAGTCTGTTTGCATCTCTACAGTGTTGGTATTTAGTGAAATACTTGCATCACACACTGTGTGCCTGCTTCCAATCTATTCTTCTGGCACTCAGCTTTCACGAAATGTGCCCCCTTGAACTTGCCTTTCTTACCGTGGTCTTGTGACACAGACGGAGTCAGCTTCAGACAGAGTCCTCTTGTGGAGGAGGCAGATCCTAAACTCAGGTGGCAGCTTCCACTCCCTTTTGTATCTCATCTGCAAATTATCAGAGATAAATTGCCTCTGTCATTTCCTCTAGGATGCCTTCAAAAGGTCACCGGAGACCTCTACCTTCTTTCACATGTGGAAATTCAATTTTGGAAAATACAGGTTCCCCGATACAATGCACTGGGGTGCCTTTGGAGTGTGGCAAGCTGTAAGTGGAGTCAGCACAATGCTTCTACGTGAAGAGAAAATGCATTTCTGAAAGGAGACAACAAGGACTTTTCAAACCTGAATGCCTCATACAGAACTTAGTGCCTCTGCTGTTGTTGCAGGTGACCTTTTACTCTTCCAAGTGGGTCTTGAGCCCAGAAAGAGGCCAGCACCATTATGTCCCATATTTAAAGCAAGATGTCCATCTGAGGCTGCAGAGCCAAATCACAGCTGTGTTGTAGCCCTGGGACACACACAAATTCACATAATTTTATATGTGTGCATTACATACCTTTGAACTCACATGTATACATACACATTAATGTATATGAACTGCATTTTTGTGTATTTCTGTTCATGGCAGTGAAGGAGGTTGGCTTCTTTCATTGAAACCAGCACGTGTGAGTTTTTCAAAGCAGGAAAACAAAAGAAGCAAATCCTGCAAGCTCACATGGCTCAAAAGTGGTTTCTAATTACAGTCACTGTTACAGATCACCACTGCTGAAGGATGCAAAAGAGAAAAGCTGAAAGCTGAGAGCAGAATTGCCAGCAGCTTTCAAAGCAACATGTGGACTGGTAATGCAGAGTGTGGAAAGCTTTAGTACTGAAAGCCTCCAAGCATGAGAGATAAACAGAAATAGGGAAGGGAGAAGAATGCACTGGCTTGTCACACCATCACTGGCAGGACCCCAAAATGAAATCTTTTCACCTGTGTTTACTCATTAACTAACAAAGAAGAAAAAACCTTGAAATGTGAACTGCTACCAGGCCTATGAATGGGATTTCTGTGGAGCAAAGAAAGAAAATAATCAGAATTTGAATATTATGTCTAGTGTTTATTCAACAGTTTGCTGAAGCATTCACACTATGAACCAGAACAGACTTCATCTCATCTATGCCAAAATAAAGCTCAGTTTCTGTGCACAGAGAGCCATAGGCTCAGAATCCAGATCACTGAGCCTTTTTTACCATTCATTTATACTGGTTTTACACTATATTTAGTTTGCAGTTCTTGCAGCCCAGTGGAATGGAGAGTACATCTTAGTATATTCAATACTTACAGAAGAAAAGCCGAGCAAAATTGGATAATACTTAATAGGAACGGTGACACAGACCAGTAATATTCTAGAGACAGACTGCAAGTACTAAGAGTTGTCCCTTTCTATTGTTTATTGACCTTTGACTAACATTTATTTTCCCTGAAGTCAAACTTATTACAACAGTGTGATAGATTTCAGTTTGAAACATCTCAACAGATTTGAATAAAGATGGATATGATCTGCATAGAGGCAGGCATCTTGAGGAACACTTGCTTCAGGCAGAATCCTGCCCTGGGCAACATGAGACACCTCAGGGTTTAAAAGGGAAAAACAGGAGAAAAGGATATGCAGGTGATGTCAGGGGCCAAAACATAGCAGAGAAAGAGGACAGTGGCAAGTGGTCCCAGCAACAGCCTGTATATTGATATCCCTGGGGTGGGAAAAAATTATAGGGCCTTGGAAGTGGAGCTTTAGCCTTTTTTTCTACCATCCTTTAATGAGTAGTATTAATCTTCCTTATTACCAGTCATTTAAAAATTAGTCTAGGGTCATCATCGAGGCTTGTGTAGACAGTGAAGAGATAGAACAACCTAGTACAGGATCAATGAATTTACTTCTTGAAGTATTTTTTTCTGTCTCAGCCAGGTTATTTAGGGAGCTGTCTAACTTTTAAATGGCTGCTCTTAAGCAAGATGATTCCCACTCTTAGTGGGTGTGACTTTTTTCTGGAAGTGTGGAAATATTCCTCCAAAGGAATTTGAATTTTGAGACATTCTGCGGGGGACAGCATAGATAAAACACAGAAACAATCTCAAGAAGAGCTGTGGGATTAGACTGGCCTCAGACGTGGTGGGAGGCAGAGGTTTAAACTGAGAGTAGGTCTTTAAGACAGGCACTATATATGGTTGTATGCAATTAGTGGCAATAAAATAATGAGATGAAAACACTGCACTGAAAGCTGAGTCTCTGCCTTGTCTGGGGTGACACAGCTGGGCCAAAAGTGGGACCTAGAAGTTGTGGCTGTTTTTTCCACATCAGCTTATTACAGAGTCACAGTGTGTTCAGGGTAGGACAGGGACTGGTGACTCTGTACAAAGATTTTCATTTAGCTCAAGCCTATCTATCAGCGCATCTATCAAATGGAGACCCAGCTCTGAAAAAACATGATGAAAAGCAGATGCAAAGGGAAAACCTTTGTGTCGTTGGAAGCATCGTCACTGAATTCTGCAGCACTTTACCCCAGTGTAAAAGGAAGATCAGCCACTGCATTTGCTGAGCTATAAAATTAATGGCTAAAGACATAAAGCAGACACTATAGAAGCTCTGAGAAGAAATGATAACAGGGTGGAAAATTAAGAACCTAAATGAAACCAAGATCTGAGGTTGATACTATTAAAACATATTTCTTAATTAGAAAATCAGATTATTAAGTCTTTTCAACCCAAGACAAAAGTGTTGCCTTTCACAGAAAATCCTATCCTGTGATTTTTCCTGCTCTTTCTCATTTATTCTGATCTTACCTTTCTCTCTCTAGTAGATGCATTTTCTTCCATAGCTACTTGCACTTATGTGTCCTCACTTAAACTATCAACATTTTCCATCATTGTCTTCCCAGTTTCTTGTAAGTCTGCTGCAACAGGTATGGTCATTCTCACATCTCCTTAGCTCCCTTTCCCAGGCAGATTTTGACTCATGGCTGTGCAAGCCGTCCCAGTACTGATGTCTCTGGAAAATCAGGTCTGGGTATAGACTTCTATCCAGAAGAGCTAAATAGGGTCTGGAGTTTGATTTTATTTTTTTCTAAATTATTCTGTGTCATGTGATATTATTTTGGCCCATATACACTCTCCTGACATTTCTATTTACTGTTTATTTGGTACCACTATTTTCCTTTTCTTTTTTTCCCCTCTTTCATCTCTGGAAGACATGCTGGACAGATGAAGGAACTTCTAGCCTTACAAGGACATCCTTGGACAATGTGGGGGACCTATCATTTATGAATGGGGGAACAAAGCACAAAGAAACTCAGTGACTTGATCACAGTAAGAAAGCCACAGAAGAAGGGAGGGATTGACTTTGAGTGTTCTGAGCTCATGCTTAAGGTACAGATCCATTCTTCCAGATAAACGAATGTATCTGTAGGTGTCACTGATAAACTAACATGTTTATCATGTTTTGACTGTGCTATCTATCAGAAAATCCTAAAGATTTCACCAAGAATTGATCTGCAGTGGCCTCTTTTACATTTTCTGTGAGTTTTTGTTGCTGCTGGGTTTTTTTTTTTGTTGTGATTTGGTTTTGGGGTTGTTTGTTTTTATTTTCTTTCTCTCTTTATGGAGAGGCAAAGGAACTGAATTAAAAAAATGCAGAAAGGCATGAAAGTGCTGCTTTCCATCACACCTAGTCCAAGGCTACTTCTCTTTTCAGGAGGACAAGAGGCTTATTTCAGGGAGGGCCAGAACTGGAGGGTGCTGGCTGGGGAAGATGACCCTTTGACTTCTACAGGCTGCCTTCTCAAATGCAGAAGAGGAAACTCGTGTCTCACTGAAAGGAAAAGCATACTCTAGTACCAGCTTCTACCAGCTTGCTTTCCACTACTGTTTTTAAAATTAATATGTTATTGTGCTCTTTTCTACTTCATGTAGCTTGTCAAGGACTTTCCATGTTACCTAGAAATAGCACATAATGCTACATTTTAATAAAAATAAACTAAACAGCTTGCTGCTGCTGGCTAAACACCATCTACTTAACTCCTTGGTATCCAGATTTTTGCAGAAAGCAGGCTGCAGTAACAACCATCATGATATTGGAAGTCTTTGGCACAGTTCCTATAAAGCATGTTAGATATTTCAGGTGTTAAGGAGCAACTCTTCCTTTGTGAAATGGTCTTTTCTATATATTGTTGAGGACTTTGTACAGACAAGGTGCAGTTACATCTGTCTGCCTGCTCTGAGTGTCTTGGTGCAGTGATCATTTAGTTGGCCCTGAAAGCTTTGCTGAGTCTTTCACTGACAGCAACCAAATGAGGGTGCATTACTTCAGGTAGCGTCAGGATGCTCTCTGCACCGTGCCTTGGGCCTCCCCTGGATATAGGTTGCCAGGTCCTTCAGTTTTCTTGACATTCTCTCCACCTATAATACTTCTCTCCACCTATAATACTTCTCTAAGGACAGCTTGTAACATACAGCCTTGAACTAGATACCTCCCTGGAAACCTGTCAGCTCCCAGACAGCTCCCAGTGAAAGAGTCAGTTCTTCTTGTCATGATAATTTCGTTGTTCTAACCAGCTGCAATATAACTCCTTTTTAACTGCATCAGTGTTCTCTCCTTTTCACCCGGGAAGCACCCTAGTTGCTGACACATTGGCATTTGCCCCATTCTTGTTCCTCTGCAGCTGGATTGAAGAACCTAAAATAACACAGTTAAATTCTTTCAATTTGGGTTCCTTTAATCTCATGCATTAGGAAGTTCTTTGCTATATGTGCTGATCTTTAGGCTCATTTCAGTTTCATTCTCAAATGACACATATTTGTTCCAGTATCAGTAGCACTGTATCACAAAATGATGACTCATTGTGGACTAAGGAATTATTTCACTTTGAGTGGCAAAACTTAAACAAGATTGAATAACTGATTCCAAAAATTTCTCTGTGTGCATAACAGTTGAGATGCATTCACTGTCTCAGGTTTTTCTTCTCAATTGTTTCTATGTGGAACTCCTTAGAAGATTAATAGCAAAATTTCTGAAGCCTTTTTCTGTCCCCTCCCTGATTTCCTTTTAGCATAGCAGCCTGCATTTACTGAAAGCTGAGCTTCTTCCCAACCTTCTGTTGATTAACTAGACACACACACACAATTTCTGGTAAAAAAATATTCTATATTTCCTGACCGCACAGACATGGCGTAAGTGGAGTTGTAAAAGTTCAATCTCCAGTACCCTGGCGCTCCTCACTGTTTATGATTCTGTTTTCCAACCTGTTTGAGTGAAATCTGCACTCAGGAGGATAAAATCTTTTTGCATGCTTCCTGTGAAGGAGTTAGATATGTTTGTCTGAGAAACTGTGATAGCTTATCCAAGCCTCAGCTTTCTAGAAATCTCCAAGATTTTTATTTCCTGTTGAGGAATGGTGAGTGTGGTGGTTTCCAAGGCAGAGGAGAGAGAAGGGTCCACTGGGGGAGGACTTGTGCCCTCTTCAAGGAGAAACTCCCTAATCCCTTTCTACAGAGCAAATGCGCTGTGACTGTTCCCTGTGTCCCTGTTCCTTTGGAGCACATCAGGAAGGCAAGGAGGTCGTTACAGGCTGAGAAAAGCAAAAAAGCTCCTGCCCTCTGGCAATCCTTACCAGAAGCAGGGGTGTGTCCCACTCACCCGAGGGATGCATTGCAGAGAAAGGGATGGTAACACATCACATCAGAGGGACGATGAGGGATGGTGCACAGGTATAGGGGAGGCCAGAAAGGCAGTGGCTTTTATTAGGCTGGCCTATTTACTTAGAAAAAAATAATAAGCCATCAGGTTTTAATGAACCACAAACCAACTGCCCAAAAAAATGGCTTCATAGACCATTACGCCCTGGCACTTTTCCATCCAGTATTTGCATGAGAATTTTGCCTTATAAATGTGGAGAACTAACATCTGTACAAAGAGAAGGAACTACCTAGGGAAAATCTCCTACTGGGATTCTTTCAGTGAGAGGACTTAGACTGCTCAGGGTAGCTACCAACTGATTCTGCAATTTGCTGCCTCATTTAATTTTCTCAGCCTAGTATTAGATAATCAATAATATCCTGGAGTCCCATAGACAAAAAGTGCAGACAGTGTACCTTTCCAGCTTGTGTTGTTTATGTTTAACTGTGGATTTCATTATCTTGTAATTTCCTTACTTACTTCTCTACCGGAGGTAACACTGGATTAATCTGTCTCCAGTTCTTATAAATTGGTAAGGAAAGGTTTAACAGTAAGAAATTATCAGTTTTCTAATGTACATTGCTGATGTATTCATGTGCCAGAATTTAGAAGATTTTTTTTCTTAAGTACTTTACTCTGGTGTCTGTTTATCTTGCTTTTTTGCAGTTGGGGCTGAGGTGTGGTACTCTACATGATGGTGAATTTTGAGATCTGTCTGGAAAGCAGTAATTTACGTTGCTTTCTTGTCATTACTTTTCCCATTCCTAATCCTGTTTTAATACATTTAAGACATTTTAATACATCTACAATGTTTTTTACAAGATTACTCTTTGCTAAGATACGAATCAGTAATTACACTTTATAGCCTTTGGCTTTAGCAAGAAAAATAACAATAACATCAAGGTAAACCAAATATTGAGTGGGGTGCTCTTATTAAAATGAGGAGTCATGTGCAGTACAAGAGACTGTCTCCTCAGTACAAGAGATGTGGAGTGGGTCCTGAAGAGGGTGACAGAAAATATTCAGGGACTGAAGCATCTCTCTTACGAGGAAAGGCTGAGGGAGCTGGGCCTGTTCAGCCTCAAGAAGACACAACTGAGAGGAGACCTCATCAGTGTCTGTCAGTATCTGAAGGGAGGGTGCCAAGAGGATGTTTCCAGGCTCTGCTCAGTGGTGCCCAGCAACAGGACAAAGGGCAACAGGCAGTAATTGATGCACAGAAATTTCCACCTGGACATGAAGACGAACTTCTTTACTGTATAGGTGACTGAGCATGGGAACAGATTGCCCAGAGAGGTTGCGGAGTCTTCCTCCCTGGATTTACTCATGAGCTGTCTGGATGCAATCCTGTGGCACGTGCTCCAGGATGGCCCTGCTTGAGCAGGGAGGATGGAGCAGGTAATTCACTGTGCTCCCTTCCAACCTGACCCATTCTGGGATTCTGTGATATGTTGACTGAACACAACTAACCAAGCTGACACACAACGGGGACAGTAGACATGAGACTGATGTATTATCAAGGGAAAGAAAAGGAATTCACTGTAGTTCAAAATAAGCAAAACCAGATGAATTGTATGATTAAGGAATTAACAATTGTAACTTCCCTGTGGAATGAGCATCACTGTTACTGAGAGTCTAAAAACTGAGATCATGTTCCCAATACATAGTCATATAAAAAGGGTGTGGTTTTCAGACTAGGTTGGTGTTAGATTTGCACTTTAAGAGTTAGTTATTTGAGAATATTGATGTGAACTGCTCCCAGTGAAAGCAGTGAATAGCTGAATAAACCCATAAAACATCTTTCCAAGGTGAGTCAGGAGCAGTCTGGTTTCAGAAGCTGAGACAAAATCAGATCCAGTGTGACCTGCATTTCTGAAAAATAAAACCACTTAATATGGATGTCTAAGTAGGGATGTAGGTTCTGAATTTAGATACGTTCATTAAGAACTTGAGAGTGAAATTCTGTTATCCTCCTCTCAGTAAAATATTTTACTGAAGACCTGGAGTTATATCAAATGTTTACATGGCATGTAAGAAATCCATGTATCCCATCCAGCCATTACTATGACTAGTGAAAGCTATTACTCAGTTCTGAATAATACATTTTTTTTTGTCCTGGTCATTAGAGGAATCATTTTGAAATGAGAATGTAAAAAGTGACACTTGACTTTCACAGACACAGCACAGAGGATGCCTGATTTCAGAAGGTGTTAGAACACTGAGAATTAAAATGTAGCCAGTGTGAATTTTATAGCACAATTAATAGAAAGGTAAAATGTTAACCAAGATCAAAACTAGATTATAACTCCTGTGGGCTCCTTTCAACATAAAGTAATGAACTTAATCCTCCTCTTTCTTACTCTGGTGTAAAGACAGAGTAACCCAACAAAATTAATCCCAAAATTTTAGGCAAATTAATGTATTATTATTCATATGGTCATTGAAATCAAAAGGGTTAAGAGGTTGTGGACAACATGTCCTTCACCAGGCAAGAGGTGCTGGCATAGTATTTATGTTTTTTGCCTGGAACAGGCTTCGGTTCTGCCACATCCACCAAAGAAACATTTATTTTATTCTCATCTCATTATATACTATGCAAACAAGTTGGATTGCTAGTCTAGATTTATAAATACAGTGAGGTATAACACAGTGACATGAACTCTAGCTTGTTTGACTTAGAGAGAAGATATGTAAATTGCCAGTCATCTTCAATAATTTAGTCTGATATGACAATATGATGAAAGCTGAATAAACTGCCAGAAGCTGTGGTCTTGCTTTCTGCACTTATGATCTGGAATTGAGATTTTGCTGGAAATTATTTAGTGGACTTCCCTGTCTGATGGAAGAAGGTAATAACGTGGTTATTATTAATACTCCATTAACAAGCACGTGGTGTTAGCTGAAAAGGAAAAAAAGCAATTTCTCTGAGAGGAGCAAACAAGTTTAAAAGCTCCTGCCCCCTTTGCAGCAGAATAAACGTGACAAGGCACAAAAGCCTGAGACATTAACAGGATTAAGCACCATTAAGCTATTAATCGTTTTCCATTTTATTGCCGAGGGTTTTATACAACACAACGCAATTCATTACATCTTTCCTGATACGTCTAAAGCTGAATCCTGAAATGCTTTTTGGTGTTAAATAATACAACATAGTAGACACTATAAATTACAGGAAATGCTGCTGTGATGGATGTTGGATGGTGAATAATTTACTAAGATTAGAACAGAGCAAGGGGAGGAACCAGTGGTGGAGCAAAAAATCGAAGTGGAAAAGAAGTTTTCGCAGGAGATCTGAAGAGTTAATGGAAGAGGCAGACCTAGGAAGTTATTTCATGTGGCTTAAAAATAAAAAAAGTTTCTGTGTCAGAAATATTCTCATACCGCAAGATATGCTGAAACTGTTAATTTGTGACTGAGGTAGAAATGGTCTAATTAGTAGTGCAAAGGAGTCCAGAAACTTTTGAAAAAAGTGATCTTTGGAAAAAATCCTTAGCAGGAGTGGGGGGTCTACTTCTCCAGGTGTCTTCAGGAAAGGCCAGAAAGGAAAATGCCATTCTTCTCCAGTCCTTGAAAAGGTCACATTTTCATCTAGTTCTGGAGTAGCATCCAAGCAGCCCTATCTGATCAGTCCCCCAGTCCTGGTTGCGGGTTTCACAACCATATTATACATCCTGAGGAATAGGGTTTTACCATGGATAAGGTTATCCTACACTGAGGTCCAGAGCTGCTGCCACAATAAAGAACTGGTGCACTTCTGGTGAGTAATACTCCATTAGAGACAGGTGATGTGCTGGCTTCTGGAATGTGGAACAAGTGACTGCCATGACATGTTTACTACCACCACCAGAGGAGCAATTTGGGATGACATTGTGAAGTGTAATCAGTAATAAATTATTAATTAAAGGATTTTAAATGGTCTGAGTTCAGTACGTGGTGGCGAGGCTGTGAATGGAGCAATTATTAAAAAATTCATGTCTTCTTGGTCATAGAACTGATAAATACTGTGAAGTGCTCTTCGATTACCAAGTGGCTGGCAGTTCACTTGCACACCACATTTCTGTTTCTAGTTGCCAATAAATGATGGCTGTGCCCACGTTTGTCAGGCTCCCCATAAGCACTCAGCTGCCGTTTAGCACTTGTGGGCACACTGGCAGAGTATATTTTCCTGAGTGTTTGGAGACTAATTTGAATGCCTGACACACAGCCTTGGCTCTCCTCACCTCTCCCTCCCTTCTCCAGCCTCCCAGCCCCAGCTTTTACAGTGTCAGTCAAGATAACACAGACTAGGTATTAGTAGATTTTGCTCTTCTGCCATTTACCTGATGTCTGGTCTTCTGATCAGAAACACATATATTTGAGAGTTGCTTCATTGCTAAAGTGCAGGAAATGATGTAATCACCCACCTGCACAGAGCACTTTGATATCTAAGAATGAAATACATATTGTCATAAATTTGTGTTTTAGGGAGCTCTGCAGACCTGAAGAACCTGATTTGTTCAGTAGAGCATTAAATCCTGTTTTTCTATAAAGTAAAAGGGAAGACATAGTATAGACAGCTGATTCAATTTGGCCCCCCCCGCCCCCCCAGCACTGCTATTATGGTTTTGCACCAACAGTGAGTTATTTTACTGCAATGATGGTAGAGGCATAGATCAGCTGCTGAGGCCATGATTTCCAGGCACAGACTGATAGTGAAACATCTTCTAATACCAGCACTTGAAATTCACTGTGTACACTAAAGAGAAGGTGAGATAATTTCTTAGTAGAGAAATTGCTTCTGCAAGAAAGAAGGTTTGTTCCTGCAAGGTGATGCCAGCTGGGTTCATCAGAGGATGTGAATGGAGCCATTGCTGGACTGCAATTCAGGACCTGCCCTCCCTCTGGCTTGCTCTAGGCCAATCGTCAGAGCAGTCCTGCTGGAGGAGGAGAATGAACACAAACCTCCCCAGGCAGAGAAGGGAACTGAATCCCTCTTCCAAGACAATAAAAAACCACTTGAACCATC
The DNA here is from genome assembly GCA_014706295.1 of Lycocorax pyrrhopterus obiensis. NCBI lineage: Eukaryota > Metazoa > Chordata > Aves > Passeriformes > Paradisaeidae > Lycocorax > Lycocorax pyrrhopterus. The sequence continues at coordinate 28,836,116 of JACSVZ010000004.1, forward strand.
AATGCTGGAGTGCTCTGGGACAGAGCCCTCGCCCCTCTGGTGCAAGCTGTTTGCTTCTGCATGTCTTGGTTAAACAATCCCTGTCCCAGTGTGGCTCCACTGGGTATGTACTCTTAGAGGAAGAAAAGGCAGTTTCCAGTTACTGCTCAGAAAGGGGATTATGAAATAAAGCTACAAGTCTAAGAGAATTCAGGTCAATTCAGGTTGATGAACTGCAAAACCAGAGGTGTGCCTCAATGCAGGCTGTAAACAAGTGTGGGCTTTTCAAGAGTGCGATGGAAGCCTCAGAGCTGCTTGTACTCAGTTGCTCTTGTGATAAAATCCTGAGCTGGCCATCTGTGTTAGTACTCCCTGCAGGATAGCAGGCATTTTGTTTGGTCTTTGGAGCACCTCCAGCACCAGGGAGCATGATCCCTCTGTGAGGGCTTACTCCTAATCATGAGCAATGCTACAAGTTTGACAATGCTTCATTGCTTTACCAATGTATTTTCTTCTCCTTATTTTAACATCTGGTGTGAGAAAGTTTTTTCACCAAAACTTTGCTCCACTCCACATATTTCTGTTTGCTCTGAAGAGCCAGCAGTTTCCAAGATTTCTGGGCAAAGAGAAAAACCTTTACCACAGCAAATCCTAGGGTAAAAGTAGGCACGGACACACAGAGAGCAGCAGCGGCAAGCAAAGGGCCATGAGCAGTTGCTTAGGGCATTGAATGAGTGTCTGTGACCACTTTTCTGCTGGAGGTACTTGTGTTTAGCTGAGATGTAGCACCATGCTCCAGTATTGTCCCTGCTGTTGAGAGCAAGTTAAATAAATATTTTATATCAGAAAGGAAACCATCTTTGTAGGATTCAGGCTTACAGACGGAAGCTATTTCTTACTCCTTCATGGACTAATGTAGGGTATTTTCTCCTCAGGTGATTGTCATTGCACATACTGAAGCACAGGGAGATTTAAGAAACTTCAAAGAAAAGAGCTGAATGTCTTTTCTTAACTGTGTATGTGCACTGAGGGGGTCTCACAGCCTCTTGTCTGTGCCTCTATACCTGGAATATGTTTTTGGAGACAAATGGAAATCACCCATTAAAGCTAGGGCCCCCTAACATGGTAAGTAATACATGGGTGGAACTTTGTCCTCCTGGAGTGCAGGTTCAGATGAAAACAGCGGGTGTGTCCTGGAAACTCAGGCACCTCTTGCATACAGGTGTAGAGTTGCTTACTGAGTGGCCTTTTAAGATATGTTGAGGAGAAAATAAAAGGTGGGGTGACAGAAAAGACTAATAACTTTATTCCAAACTACCCATTCCCAAGGTACATTGAAAAATCAGAAGACTACTAAAATCAATTAAATCACCATCTAGCTGCAGGTCTGTCCCAAAGAGCCTGCAGCAGGCTGATCCACTTCAGCCACAGCAATGGTGGGTCTCCATCCCTGCTGCCCAAAAAGCAAAGTGCCAAGAAGAGCATGGAGAGGGTACAGAACTACCTCAAATAAGCTTTCAGAGACTTATGAAGTGAATGCCAGAGGAGTTATACAGTCTTTAGACAGCAGGCAAAGAAAATGAATTTTGTCTCTGACAAGGAAAATGTGAACTTTTAAGCAGTTTATGTTGATGCCACTATTTGCATTCTGGACAGTAGGATTGAAGCAGTTAGTGAGCTCAGCCCAGGTCTTTGGGCTGTTGATTATTTTTTGCATCTCTTGAAACCATACCTGTGTGACAAAGACATGGGTGTGTTACTTTCACGGCTACTTGTAAGATGTTTCAAGCATGTGGTTCTGGAGCCTGGAGTTCTGCAGGTTTGGACCCTCTTCATCAATCTTCTATAAGTACATAGGAAAAACTTGGTTCTCTTTTTAAAAAAAGAAACAAAACTTCTTTTTTTTTCTTTGTGCTACAATAATGTTTGAAAATAAAATTAAAATCCATGAAAATTCTGAAGATAATATTAAAACCAGGCCTGTTCAAACCACTTCATCATGAACAGAATTTAAAAATGTTTGCCAGAGGGTGTTTGGTGTTGGCTTATTTTTAATTCAAAGTAGGTTGCAGCTGCAGGCTGCACACACAGTGATGTGCTGGAGCAGGCTTAGAGAACTTGGAAATTTGGTATCAAGTTTTGATCTTGCTGCACTAAAGCTGTATGTCCTTGAAAGAATGGCTTCTATCCTGGATTCTGGCCTTTTCCCTTTTCCCTTTTCCTTTCTCTGCAAAGAGCCTTGCAATTCTCATATATACAGTAATATTAAGAAAAGAAGTAGCAAAAGTATTATCTATATGTGTGCATTTCTTACAGGAGGTGAGAGAAATATTTGAACAAATTAGATGGTGGATGAATGTCAGATCCAAGTTTTGAGAAAATAAATCTTCGTAGACTGCTCTTTTGCCCTGCCAAGTCCTCCTCCTCTCCTAAGGCCTTGGTCTGAAACAGAAAATTACCAGGCAGCTCCGAAGGAATATGCTGGTTCCCTGCCGGAAAGAGCAGATGCCCAAGATACCACAGTTGCTGCTCTGTGCATATGCTGATTTCCCCAAAGGCATGGCCTGGGCTGCTCTCTCTTCATCTTTTTCAGAGGGAGAAAGACTCAATTATTTTCATGCCAGATGCACATGGTCATGCATGCTCAAGCCCTTATACTGCAAAGCTCTCATTCCCCTCTATTTGAGCCTCCAAACTCGTTAGAATTCTTGCAGGAAACGTGCAGTCCCTCAAGGCCCAAAGATGTGCAGAAATGCCATAATTCCTCCAGTCCTCAACATACAATTTATTCTCATCACCTTGTCCATGACCTTCCATTCATTTTCAGCTTAGTTGCAGCTCCATCTTTTTCTCTTCCCCTCTCATCTTCTGGGGTAACACCTTTTCTACTCCAAAATCTTCCCTGTAATTCCCAGCTGGACTCCAGTTTATGGGAGCAGGGCACTTGTCTAGAGGTCAAACCTTGATCACTAAGGTTTTGTTCTTAATTTACCGATGGAGGAAGTGCTGAAAGACTGGGAAACTTCCTTCAGAAGGCTAGAGCAGGAATTCCAGGACAGGGCAAACACATTTCTTTGATGCTCTGCTGATACAAGGACCACAAAGAGCATTGGTGCAGTTGCTTTGACTGGGAAGTTGCATCTTCTCCTTACTGATGGTGTCCTTGACTTCCTTAGCTCCTAGTTCAACAAGCCTCCAGCAGGGGAAAATGCCTCTGGCCTGAGCATAAGTATCAGCTTAACTTGTTTTTGTTTCTAAAATCTCCTTCCCTTCTGCAAGCTCAATGCTGTTCCTCCTGTGTAGCTGGCTGCACTGTGAAAACACATTTGTGTTATAAGATGTTATCATTCAGAGAGCTAATGGGATAGGTTAGAGAAGCACACAGAAACAAGGGTATGAGAGTTCTTAGTTTCCTGAAACACTCACCTTTATTGCTGCTGCTGAGAGGACTGCCACGTTCCCTTGCAGAGCCTGTCCAAGCCTGTTAAATGCCATGCTGTGTGATGCCCTGCTTTGGGAAGGCTGCAAACACTTTTCTGCTGCTGGGGGCCGTCAAGTATGCTGGGCACTGGATAACCTCTGGAAACACAAAGACTTGGAATCTGGTGAAATACCTCTTCTGTCCACTTGCCTCCCTGGTTAGGGATGACATATGCAATAGGTCACACTTCTCCCTGCCGTGACGAGGAGGTGATTTCTCATGCCCATGATCAGCAGAGCTGCTAAGCTACATGCAGGAAGAACAAACTCAGACACTTCCTTCCTAAAGAAGGATGAACTGAAGAAAGATTCCCTGCTGGGCTCTGGTCGATGCTCACCCGTGCTTCCAAGAGGTCTGGTAGCTCATATCATTGTTTCCTTGGTACTCATTCTTGTCGACCAAATAAATGTAGGCAAATGATTCTGAATCAGCAGCCCCAGAAAAAGAAGCCCTTTTGGCAATGTGCTCTGGTTCTTTATTGTTTATCCTACAGTAATGAGCTGGTGAGGTCAGGGCCTCCCTCAGCTGGATGTTATCTCTCTCTGTCAGATAGCTAGTGAGAGACAGCCCTACCTGGATGAAATTATTCTCCTAAAAATGAATATGTGGTAAAAAAGGGAAGTCTTAAGATATTCCCTTACAGAAACAGATCAGAACATGCTGAATTGTTTCCCTGAACTTTCCGAAAAATTTGGTGGTATGCCAGTAGGTGAATAAAGATCTTCTGAGGACCAATGTAGCAGTCTCTTTTGCATCAGTAGTTCTGTCTCCTCTTTGTCTCTGTCTTTTGCAACACGTTAATGAAGCCAGAGGACAGCCCAGATCCACTGGCTTCCTGGTGTCATTGTGAAGAGCCCCACAGCTGCATTGATGGAGCTCTTTGTGGTGCCAGCTCTTCTGCAGCACCATTGGAGCTCAATTCAGTAAGTGGAACATTCAGGACACTTTAAAATATTTTTCATCTGGAAATACTGACTTATCAAAAACTAAATTCTGTGTGGAACTAGTTATCCTTTTGGAAAATAGGCTTGTTTCTTACATTTAAAAGATTTTACAAGGATTTTTTTTTTAATTGAAAAAGGATGATGTGGGAGTAGGAAGCTTTTTTTGTTGTTCTTCATCTCATTTCACTATTTTTAAAGATAAAAATTCTTGTGAGGCTGAATGTGATATACATTCAATACACGTCCTGTAAATCACCAGATGGATGTCATCTGGGAACGATGTCACCATCATTTATAACAAAGTTAGATATCACTTAGAATTTCACAGGGTAGGTATTTAGGTACATGTTGCTGCTGAAAGGAATGCAGATATTAAAGATGAGACTCATTTTCCCTTTTCAGCCATGGTTCCTCAGTTGTCCTCATCACCTACTTAGTGTTTCCTTCCATAGCAGGTCAAGCCAATACACATCTAGAACTTGAGAATTCAGCTGTCACTTCCCCGTTTCTCCACAATATTCCCTGAATCCTGACACTCCAGCCTTGACTTCCACCAGAAGTAAAGTGTCATTTAATGTCTAGAAAAGTAAATAATCAAACAAACAAACAAATTCATCAACTCCAAAAATTCACACCTACTTTATCACACATATGCTTGAGGTTTAAAAGTACATTTCCTTATAAACCTGAGCTAGCAGAATGAATATTGTATGGCTGGAGCTTGCTCCACTCGACAGGGGAGAGATTCTTGTTTTCTTCTCTGTATTCCTTCCAGTATTTATGAATTCTCAGGATATTTTTCATGGGTTGCACCTTGTTCTTACTTTTCCCCCCTTTTTCCTCTGTAGAGTTTGGTATTATTAGTATTATTATTTTGCTGGTTTCTTTATCAGGTTTATATAATGCAATTGCAAGTGAAACATTCAATAGATATGAAATGAGGGCCTGAGTATTTTCACTGTATTCCTTTACAACATATTATATTAGCTGATGTAGGTGATGAGTTCCAGAAAGGGACTGCAAGGCTGGGTGTAACTACCAGCTCTGCTGCTGGGTGGTTTCAGCAACTTTCCCTGTCTTAGTTCACTCACCAGGAAATGCAGACTATAACATCCCTCATCACTGTTGAGCACTTTACTATCAAGTGATGAAAAAGTCTGTGTAAGACAGTAATGTAATCAAAGAAGAAGCAAGGTGAGAGTGAAAGAGAAAGAAGTCACACTAGATTACAGAGGAGATGAAGCAGTTTAATCCCACTCTTCCTCAGGTTCAATATGTTTCAAGGGAAATATAAGATCTGACATCATGCAGACTTCATGCATAAAAATAATACAAAAAATCTTTCCGCTGCCGTATCCTCCTTTGGATTATACACACTGATACAGTGGTTAAAAAATCACTTTTCACTGCTTACAATGGCAGTTTGCTTAGTTCTTGTACTTGACCTGGTTTAGATACTTACGCCAGAGCACATATATTTACAAGGTTTGCCTTGCCTTGATTTGTACTCATCTATTTATTTCCTTCAAATCCAGTACCACTGAGGGGAAAAAAAGAGTCTGTGAGTGCAGCTACTGAAGCTGCATAAATATTCTGAGGCGTGGGCTCAGAAGAGACAGACACAAGGCACTGTGGTTTGGCACCACTAAGAGAAGAGAGATAGATTTCTACTCAAATGGACTTCTAGTCCTTGACTTCTTTCAGGCAAGATGTACATGTGAAACACCATTATTCCTTTCACTGGTTAAAAATCCAATAAATTGGGAATAATAATGATAATATATTTATTAAAATCCCTTGTGGAAAATACAGTAATCATCAAGCTTCTCTGATGCTTGACCACACAAAGAGTGGTTGACCTTTGAATCAATGCTGAATGTGAAAGACTAGGAAAGGAAAAAAAAAATCTTTTTTGTGCTTCATAAGATATTTGCTCCTTCATTCATTCATTCATTTCAATTGCACTTGCAGATAGGAGACCTGAAGTGTAAAAAAATTGCTTTTGACTCACAGTCTGGGACTCTTAGCATGAAAGTTGCTGAAGGAAATGCTTTTGCCCTCCCTTGCCTCCATTGTACCCAAAGTGGTCCTCACAGGGAAGAGACAGCTGAGGGGGTGATCTGGGATGGAAGAGAAAAGGCCAGTGGGACCCTGCTTTGCACCTTGGCTCAGGCCCTTCTCATGGGAATGGGGCACTCACAGGCTGCTGTGCACTTGTAATGTCAGGGGGAGCATGAGAGTGCATCACCTCTGCCCCCTTCTTCCCCAGCCTGAACCAAGCTGGAGGGGCTTTGTAATGTTTTCTGACAGGTCTATGTCCATCTCCAGGGTTGGGAAGTGCTCATCCCCAGAGACTGCACTGTCTTTCACATGCTGCACTTGTCAGGCCCCATTCTTTGCTGGCACGGAGACTCTAGCAGCAATGAGAGGAGAGGTCATCAAGAACCTGCAGTATGGCCAGACAAAACTAGCCAGGCAGCCAAGAAAAGTGAGATTCCCTGATCTTGTTTTTTGTGATGTTATCATTCCTAGCTCAGATTCCAGGGAATTTTAGTTTTTGGAATCAAGACAAAATGGTCAACTCCTCTGTGACCACTTCAACATGCTTTTCCCCTTTTCTCTGCATCAGTTACCAAGCACAGCACCCTTCACAGTCAGTCACTGCAGGGATCAGAGGGACTTTAACTCATCAGAGAACCACACAAGCAAGCTGGTAAGTTCTGCTGACAGCTGCCTGCATTATCTCATTGCCACATCCCTCATCTGTTCCCTGCTCATACCCATTTGGTGTTTCACTTGCAGAAAACTTGGTGGGTTTTAGTGATCCCTTGGCTGCTTGGCTCACACAGGACCTGCTTTCCCTCACCTCTGCTATAACCACATGACCTCTCTCTGGTCGTTTGGACCAATTTCTATATTTTGCTTTATTCCTCATGCACAAGCCTCCTGGTAGAGGCATCTTCTTTTATAAATGTATCTATTCGGAGGACAAAGATACTGCCCTCCCTTAACCTCTCTGTTGCTAAATTTTCTGCTTATTGATGAGTGCACTTCTGAGGGAACCACTGCACATGCTGAGTACCTGAGCCACTAGCTGACATTAGCAGTTGATGAAATGGTTTTTCTGATGGTTTGAGGTGTCCCTGCAAACTTACATTCTCTTCTTCCGTCTGTGTGTGAAAGTCCAAAGGCAGGTTCCCTTACATGGGAAAGCTTATGAAAGATAGAGAAAGAAGTTATCATTCATTCCTTTTGGCTTCCTTTGGCAATTTCTCTCCTTTCTGTTGTTTGCAACAGAAAAGGCCACACAAGCTGGTCTGGAGAGTCACTGCGCTTCACTTCTATTAAGACATTAAACCAATAATTAGGTTGTCTACTGAAAATGCAGAGAGAAGAATAAATGATTCATGAAGTGCTTGGCATAGTAACTTATATTGCCTGGAATGAATCAGTCTTTTCAAATAGTCACTGAGGAATTATCCCCTTCTCTTCTTCCCACCTCCAAATACAAACCTCAAAAGCTCAGACCAGTCCAGGAGCTTTATCAGCGTCTGCTGGCAGGCAGAGTAAGAGTAGGAAGTCTGAGCTAGTCTGCACTAGGTGATGGAGCATGACACAGAGAGCCAGCTCTGCCTGTGGCCGCCTGGCAGTGCTCTGCCCCTGTTGGATGAGGGCTGCAGAACCCACACCTCAGTCAAAACACTGTACAGCCACTGTGTTTGGGCACAAGCCACACTGCACCATGCCCCAGAGCCAAACACAGCCTGCAGCCAGACAGGGCTTCTCATGACTTATTTTTCAGCTCCAATGTCATCCAAATATCCCATTAAACACCACAACTGTCCCCATTCATCAAGCTGTGACTCAGTTTCCATTCATGACCCACTTATTCTACCAGAACCCTATAAAGAAACAGGCATGAAGACCATCCAGCCTGATGTAAATTACAGGGTCTCATATTTTATGACATATTACATGAGAGGATTCATATCACCCAGACCAGCTCCTCTTGGGGCCAAAAGCATTCAAAGTACTTTTTGCTTAGCTTCTGGAATAGGTCCAAACCCCACAGCTGTTTCAACATTGTTGAAGCTCTATGCCTATAAACGGCATTCATGTTTTTTTTACCTGACAATAGATGGTGCTCTTTCTATAATTATCTGTCTCCACAGTCCCTGCATGTACCTTTTTTTTTTATTTAGAACAAACATAACAGATTATCCTTGGGTTTGGGCATTACAAGATTCCAAGCAGCAAAGGTAATAAATAACCACCTGCAAACAAACCTGTAGCATAGATAAACTCTCTTTTGTGGCTGATCTGCCACCAGGACTCAAAATAGATCCTCAAGTCTTAAGTGCTCAGGTGATGAGGGGCATTTAAATAGACAGATAAATACGTGGAACAAGTTACAAAAATAATAAGCAATAATCCAAATCTCTTCCCTAGCTTGCATGAAACAAAACTCGCAGTAACTCAGAAAAGATTTGCCATGGTATTTTCTTAGTTCTGTGTTTGAATAAAAAGAAAGGAGATGCTAAATGGCATCAAGCAAACTACACTTTGTTTTTCCCTGTATTAATTTTAACTCCTTGCAAAGCACAGTGAAGGGTTCTGTTTTTTCCAGGACTTACAGAAGTCACAATTGTAACTAAAATCCAAGACAACCATATTTCCCAGTCAAGTTTAGAGGAGGAAAAATCATAAAATACCTTAAAATTTACTCCTCAAATAAAGCATAGCGATCAGCATTTAGAATAGTTTAGTGACTGCAAAGCTGTAATTTTTCGGACATGATTTCCTCCCATTCTTGATGTTATTTGTGCCCAAATGAAAGTCTTCAGCCTGACATCTACCTTCAAATCTTTTCCATTCACACAGAGTGCATAATGCGTCTAATTTTTTTTCTAAATTGATTTTAAATTGAATGTCAGCTTGGAGGTCCTGTTCCTCAGGCTCTTTAGAGACTGAACAAGAGTCTTTGGAGACTGACTGAGCAGCATCTCAGCCCTTTTCCCCAATGCATTTGAGCCCTCCAAATACGCTCCTTGAAACCATCCTCTGGTGCTTGCAGCAGTGAAGCTCTCCAGCTGATACTTGCTCTCCTTCGCAAGCAGAGCGGAAACACGTGGTTTGTGTCTTCCTGAGGGATGCATACAGCTGCCCTACATCAGCCAATAAGATAAATATCAGAGTTGACCACTGCTCTCTTATCCTTTACCCCGTGCTTTGAGCCCTCCTACTGTGTCTGGGGAGGCCTTGGTGGTGTCTCATCCAACAATCTCAAGTCTACAAGAGTTACACAGGAGCTCCTACCACCGAGGGCTACCCATGCATCTCCAGTGCTTAAATTAGGAGCAGAGCCTTGCTAAAGTGGTGCTTCTGGTGAGTGAGGAAAGGGGGACTTTTCAGGGGCAAGTCATGCAATGTGAGGCAGGAGCTTTGACTTCTTTCTTCTTCCTTCTGTTCTTCATCTTTTTGCTGGCAGCTTCTTCTCATCTGTTAGACTTAGGGGCTTTGCTGGTGTTTATTCTGTCCTATCGTGTTTCCTCTCAGTCAGATATATACACCATCTCCTCTTGCTTCTTTCCCCCATGCACTCCATTAATATGTAAAAAATACAAGAGGAAAATACTGTGTTAAAAAGGGCAATATGTGAAAATACTGATCTGTCTAATTATATTTTTAGTCAGTAATAGAAATATGACTGACTTCTAAGAAAAATTGTTAGGTTAACAGTATTTAGATAAACACATTCTCTATAAAGGGAAGGAAAAAAACCCCTGTTTCTTTCATAGAAAGTATTAATATTTCTGACTGTTGGTGTTAGAACTTGATGAGAAAAACTAAAATGCTGAAGTTAATTCTAGGCCAATTAATTCTTCAGGCTGGAGAAAACAAAAATATCTTAGAGCTTTGAAGCTTTTTACATATACTATTAGTGGATAAATAAACAGGTAGAAATTACAATCAGAATGACATAATAATAATTCTATCTTTATCAGAAATTTAAATTCTGATGAAGAGGGATTTTTGAGTGTCGGGGGAACATTCTGCTGACAAATGCTAAGTTAACCTTTAGCATTCATCAGCACTGAGTGTGCTGAAAGGAGGAGAACATCATGCTGGTGACTTAGAAATGGTATTCCTTCTTACTGTGGTAACAATATTTCCATCATTTCTAATACTCTTCATTTTCAGAAGATAGACACCTTCATGTATGCTCTAGACTGCAAAGACCAAATCCTGTTTTCATTTATGTTTCTGTAAACCTTTAATACCCCTGCTGAAGTCAGTGGAATTATTAAATTTATGCCACTATAATTAAGAACAGATGCTGCCCTGTGATCCTTAATGCTCTATGTAGCCTAAAGTGTTGTAATGGGTAACCACTGAGGAGTATTTCTGAAGAAGGCACACAATAACATTTCAGTGGAGGACACAGAGGTACTCAAAAAAAGCAACTGTGAAATCAAATGACCTTTCAATCTGTTTATGAGAGACTTTGTCATCTCCACTTTGAGACAGCTGGAACAAAAAGTGAGAGATCTTAATCTGTATCCCTAAGAGTCTTCGCTTCAGTGAAATCCAAAAATACACACAGGCTCCTCAGCTGTCGTAGTCCTGTTTGTTTTCTCTCTACAGGTTTGAGCACTTGAGGAGCTTATGTCTTTTGCGTGCTCAGGGTGGGCTCTCATCAGCCCTTCCCCAGAGAAGGATTCATCTGTAACATCCTACAAGCAGTCCTTGAGCAAAGATATAAAATGGATAAGGATTAGCATGAGAAAAAAGAAGTTTCTTTTTTTTCCCTGTTGTACTGCAAATAAAGCTCATTGCTGGTTTACATGCTTGGCTGCTTGCCTTAATACAATAGAATCCCACCAGCATTCATGGAGTGGAAACTTTGAGCCTTTGGGAGCCTCTGACCAGATAGATCCCATATAGAAGGTCCAGGTGGAGAGGTTAGATGACACAGAGACCTCAGTATCTCATTAATTCCTCACCATGGGCCAGGCAGGGGGAATGCCTGAACTCTATTTGGGCTCAAATGGACTCAGAAACTTCATTAAGGTAAGACCTAAGTGCATGCCAGCTGGTCCCTGGTCATGATGTCCCTCTGTGTGTTCTTAAGGTGTGGGACACTTGACATGATGTATGCTGGTTTGGCTGACAGTGACGGAGAAAAGCACTGGCAGAGATGCCCACTGGACTTCCTCAGGCATCCTTCTCCCTCCCGGAAAAAGGGTTGCTAAATGTTGGTGTATACCTTCGTCTGGCACCTGGTGTAACACCACTGAAGGCAAAGGAGCCAGATTTCTGGAGGGCATAAGCTGGCACAGGTCCAGTGAAACAAGTGGAGCCACCATAAATTCTGGTATCAGTCTGTAACTTGTCTACTGTCAGCTTTCCCTGAGTTTGACTCAACTAACTGCCCCAGAGAAGAAATTACTATTTTCCAGTCCTTGCAGTTATCCAGTCTTCAGTTATGGATTTCAGTTGCTTCTTGCAGGGTGCAATTCAGCCCTGTACATATCTCACAGCAATCATGTGCATCATAAATTCTGGTTAATCCAAGAAAGGGCCCTAAAGCAGAGGGCAGAGAAGAGGATCGCATGCTGAAAGGATTCAATTAAAGCCTTAAAGACAAATACACTAGGTTGAAGAGGGATGGAAGAAAGCAAGCTGCTAGTAGGATTTGTAGTTTAGAGGATTTTTAAAAATTATCTACTGTTGGTGTTTTCCTGTCTGTGTGAGGTGCCTCACTATTGGCATGCGTGCCATGCTATACCAGGTATTTAGCACAGTATACAAGTGGCATACCATGGACAATGCTCTGTAACAAAAAGTGTCACACTAGTGTAGGAATACTAAATGCCTTCTCATGCTTCAGCATCAAATCCTCTTGTTTCTGTTGCTGCCGAGACTGCAGAAAGAGATATGCTAAAATGAGGATGAAAACTTAGAAGCACCACATCTATGGCTTTGTTTGCTTCAGTCTTAGAAGTGTCAGGCAATTTCACTGGCTTGAAAAAATATTTCATCAGCTGAAGGGGCTTCCTAGTACAATTTTTAACTGAGTCTCAGTCTAGATGTTCCTGTGCTCAGATTCATTAAGCCTAGGTGCTTAGCAGTATCAGCAGACTCAGGGAATGTAATTCTTGTCCATAAAGAGCTTTGTGCTTGCTTTGCATAGGAAACAGTTAAAAGGAATGGTTTTTTAAAGAGAAAAGTGTTCCATTTAATAATTGATTTTTTTTTTTAACATCAAAAACACTGGCTAGGATGGTGAGTCACCACTAACAGCAACACTGGCTTGCATTTCAAAGAGCTGCCATGGAAAAAAAACCTGAAGAGTTAACCTAGTAATAAAAGTTTCACAGCTCATGCAGCTTTAATTATTCACCAGGACACAAAATCGTAACCATAAATTATAATGCTATGAATGATTGAGGGTTTCTAACAGGCACAAAGCGAAAAGAAACACTTTGCAAAGCCAAGCCATTGTTGGACTAATTAAATGTCTTTGAAAAGGTCCTAATATCCTACTCTGAATTCCCTTATCTCTGTAGGTGTCATTGCAAGTTAACATTAGCTGCCAAAACTGGTCATGCTTGAGCTGATGTTCATCTCTGTTGCTTGTTGCTCAAAGCAAGACCAAGGAAGCTCTTCTGGGCAGAAGATGCTTTCCCTGGGCAGGAACAGGAGACAGAACTCAGGTCAACACAATCCCCAAGTGACCTTCAATGGTACAAAGGTCTGCCTCAAGCTGGCATGAAACTTCATGAAGACAGATGCTTATTCTTATTCTGCCTACTAAAGTAGAAAAAGGACTTATCTCAAGAAAAGAGTGAATTTGCTCAATAGGACTCTCAAGGGAGTCTGATGAGACCTAGTCTTCTTCCACTCTGGGTTTTATGCTTCGCACAGAAGTGGAAGTTGGTCTTGGAGAAGAAGCGAAAACTTCTTCCCGCTATTAAACTGGAATAACACTCACATGGCTGCCTGAGAACAGAATTCCTACCTTCAGGTCACCCGGGGAAAAATCCCTTATCTTAAGAATCTAGGAGCTGGCAGGAAACAGAAATTGCACTGTATGTTGGAAAGAAAAAAACCCCAAACAAATAATGAACAAGGCATAGGTTATTTATTATATTTTCCAGTGTTTGAGACCCAGAAACACTAGGAATATTGTAGGAAAAAAGAGCATAAGACACTTTCTCCTTAGGAATCTTAGCTCTGAGATGGTCTCTGAAAATGGAAAATAATATGGAAAACTGGCTCTAAAGACACTGAGGTGAAATTTACTCCTATTGGATATGTCTTTTAGCAATTTTAGTGTCGAATAATGCCTATTCTTTTGATCCTTGCTGTATTAATAATTGCTGTATTTTAAAACTTCTTACACTCATAATTTTCAATGATCTCCCATTTTATTTGAAATGTAGAAAATGATTGTGACTTCAAAATCCACATAAAACCTTGGGAAAGTAATTTAAAGACCAAGGAGTTTGTTTTATCATAAGGTATTGGGTCCTGACTGAGAATTTAGTTATGGCAATACAGAGACAGGTTTTCCAAGGGGAATTGGTGCTTAGCAGAAGCCTTCAGCTGGAAGCTTAAGCTTTACCTGCGGCCATGAATGTTTAAATTTTAAGCATTTACCCCTTAATGGCATTTAAACCGTGAAGTCAGATGTCTGTGTTCACTGTGCAGTCCCTGGGGAGGGACAGGTCATGTCAATCCCTGGAGATGAGGCACACTGGGAGAGCCCACAGCAGTACCTACCTCTCAAATGAGACTGGCATAACCCGATGGCAGTCCAGCTGTGATAGCTGGGAACTGAACTTGAGCTAATAAACACTGCTTCTTCAGCAGAGACAAATAGCAGTGCCCCAGAACATGAAGTGGGTGTAGCTTGTTAGAAAGTGGTGATAGCATGACCAAAATTTCCTATGACCACAACTTGATCAGAGCCTTGAGATGGAGATATTCGTTCCACAAAGCGGAGCAAAAAGCTTTAAATTAAAAAATAAATAATTTAAAAACCAAACAAAAAACCCCAAATAACCCCACATTAAAATAAAGACTGTAGTCTGTTGCTCTGTAAACAGAGAAAAGTGTCAAAATCAAATTAAACAGAAATAGAAGCACGTGGCTTATAAACTGATCCTGCCAAACCCACTGCTTCCCTCCATCCTCCTTTGGTTTCAGTCATTCTGTGACTTTACCAGCTGGAGCAAACTGTGCATAGCCCTGTTTTGGTCCCTGTCAGCCTGATGCTGGGACCTGCCAAGGAGATTCTGGTGTCCAGACAGTTGCAGTTTAGGCAAGAGACAGGCATCTAGCAAAAGATGAAAGAAAAACTAAAAATGTTAAATAACCTGAACTATTCAGGCTATTGTGACATTCTCAACATACTGTCCCTTTGGAGAGACATGACGTCCTTTGCTGTCTCAGAGGCTGGTGAATGTGCTTGTAGGTAGGTGTCTATCCTCCCAGCAAATTGAAGCTAACACAAAAGATAAACTGTTGTTTTCTTAAAAAGAACAATACCATAAATAATTAATCAAACAAAACCTGAGACAGGTTCTAAATCTGAACATGCAGCATTTTTTGGGTATCTAAGTACGTTTATATCACGTTGGGAAAGTTTGTTCTTCAAAAACTGCTTCGATTAAAATTTTAGTACCTAATAAACAGCCTGACCCACAGCTCTGTTCTTTAATAAAACAGATGGAGACTGTTTTGAGTGTCAGCACTTGGACATTTGTGATTGTGACATCAGGAATAACGTGTCCCTCTTGTTTGACAGCCCAGTTGCCAGTGGGGTGGGGCCTGAGCAGCTGGGCCCCATGGCTTGGAGAGGTCGGACCTAGACTAGTGCTGAAAAATCCTCTGTCTGTGTGCGTATATGCGAAACCTGAAATTATGTTTCTTACATGTTTTAGGCATGTTATAGGCATGGTGATCTCAGATAAAGTAGAGTTAATAATTTGAGTAGAAGATAAAATAGCCCTAGTGGTGGGAAAACAGGCTTTTTGGGGAAGTAGAGGTTTCCTATGGTGGATGTGTGGAAGGGTTGCAGACTGATGAGCAGTTGTCCCAGAGCATCATAGTGGGTGGCAGTGGTGCTGCTGAGGAGCTGAGGGCTAATGGAGAGTCTGGCACAGGATACTGGGGCTGTGCAGGTGTGGACCTCAACATGACCTAGACAACTGTTTGAGTTGAAGTCCTGAGGGAAAACAGCAGAGTTTATGGACCATTAACCTTGAGTGTGTGGGATAGATGTCCCAGGGCAGTTTGTGGTAGCTGTGCTTGTGTGCATGGTTTTCGGAGGGTAATCCATGAGGGCGACAAACCCCAGCTGAAGCAGGGCATGTGTGCCAGGGCCATGGGCACTGGCTCAGGCTCTGGCAGAGAATAGGGGCTGGTTTGAGGTTGTGTGGGGCAGTTGTTGTGGGTAATCACCATGGCAGGAGTCAACTGTGGTCCTGGGGTCTTGCAGGGAGCAGAGATGCAGGATCATGGGAGCTACTTAAGCAGGATGATGTGAGCCATATCTGAGGCCTAGGATATTTCCCTGTCAGGGAAGTGAGGGCTGATCTGGATCTGCATGATAAAACCTTGTGTTTTCAGTTCTATCATTCTTTTATTCAGGAAGAGGGAAGCAGCATGCCAAACTTCATTCCTATTCATCCTGTGTCTGTTAAAGATTCTGCCATTCTTGCTCCATAAATTCCAGGTTGGCCTCTAACTCCTTGCTGACAGCCAAAAAGTTATCTGCTGAATCAAGGCTTCTGCACTGAAACTTCCTTCCAGGAAAGCAAGGGAACAACATGACATCTCTCACTGAAATGGCCTGCCAGTTCTGAGCAGCTGACTGGAAAGGAAACATCAAGACAGAGAGCTGCTTAGTCCATAGCTGGATAGGAGAGGCTGAGAAAGTAAATCCCCCCCCAAAGACTCTCTTCCTCAGTCTTGTTCTTGCAATGGCTTTGTTCCAGTATCTTCCTGTAATATAATACAGACAACGAAAGCAGGCAGACTAAAAGGACTCCTTTAATATACTACTCCAAGGACCCCCAGGGTATAGTACAGACAGTACTAGTGTGGTGCATTACTTGCAGCTGCTGTTGGAGATTTTAACTTCTTTATATCACGAGAAGTTTGTGTCAGCTCTACTGAACTGGATGGCAATATGGCATGGACTAATCCTGGCATCTGCTGCTCCTTCCACTTCTCAGACCCTGTACTCAGAGGGGCAGGTTCTGGGAAGATGTGAATCAGGGCAGAACAAGGGACAAAGAAGCAGGAAAATCAGAACAGCTTTAGGATATGGGACATTGGTCTCTGGATGTGCTGGTACCTTGAGTATTGGGTGAAAGAAGGATTGGGATGGTAAGAATGCAGACAAGTCCTCCACTGCTGATAAGAGCACAAGAAAGCCTACTTCAATACTTGAATTAGTCAATCCCTTTCCCTCTCTTTCACAGTGATTCCATTCCCTTCTTACAGCCTTTCTGTCACAGCCTTTCCGCTTAGGTGAAACAAGAAGAAAGATTTTCCTCTTAAAATTCAGCAGAGGTGTCAAGGCTTAGCTTCTGGCAGAATAAAAAGTGCCAGACAGTGGCAGGGCAAACATGTTAAAGAAATCTTATTGTTTCTGGAACTGTAAAAGTTCTATAGATAGCTCTGTACAGAGAGAGCTAAATTGTATGGCCAGGAAAGGAACCAAAAAGGCTGTACCACAGCAGTGCATGCACATCACTGCCTAATGCTGGATGGAGACAGACAGGCCACCTATGTGCTTCAGTCCTGCTGTTCCCATTTTCCTGAGCTCATGAGGCCAAGGGCTGAGCTTTGAGAGATTCTTCTGACCCTGCTGCTTCTCTGTCACTCCACTCCTGGGCTTCAGGGAACCATAAAGATGCGTATCATGCAGTTCTCAGGCAGCAATTGCTGCCATGATCCTGTGTGCTTACGCCCTCTTCATTGCCCCTCAGACACCCTACTGTGCTTGTTACCAGCTCTTTCTCTTCTGTGGAGTGCAAAAGGATAGCACTTACCTGGCACTCTAACAGATGACTTTCTATCTCCTCTCAGCAGAACACACCCGGGCTTGGGGCTTCCTGAAGGAAGACAGCTTTGTGTTGCAGCAGGTAAAGAGGCACAGAACCAGGCAAAAAAATCCTCATCACCCTGTTGAGTGAAAACTGGATAAATAAAATAAAAATTCGATTCCCAGCTTTCTCAGCATCTGAAAGGGTTTAATAAAGTCAGGAGTCTTTAAGTGATCCACAGTGACAGCTGTGGATCTGTTCCAAATTCCCTTATATAAAGGGAATACATAAAGGGAATATATAAGGGGAATAATATGCTTCTCATAAAGAGAAGAATATCCTGACAAAAAAACTGTATATAGTGCTACTGTAGTCTCTCCTGCATCCTCTTGCTTGTTTCATAGGACCTCATCCTTCTTTATGCTGGGGAGATGGTATAGGGGGTCAAGAAATGAGTGGACCTGACTCCCATTTCTTTCTTTCGCGTGCCAAGGGTGTGCGTGACTCTGCAAGGACTTCCAGGATTTATCACTGGAAGACTTAGTCTCTTTCACAATGTTTTAAATGTTTTAAACCTTCTGCATCTTGGATGATGTTTCCAAAAAAACTCCCGTCTCCAGGAACAGTTCTGCAGGGTCCTGCCTACCTCCTTTCTCTGAGTGTGGAGAACTCAGGCCTGAGTCACTTCTTGTGGCTGGCAGAGATCACACTGTCTGGGACCTGGGACAGTGGATGAGAGGCTCAGGCTTGAGCTACAGATCATGGAACTTATGGAATATATCTAGACATATGTGAGGTTAATGAGGAACAAAGCTCACTGTTTCTTCAATAGATGCGCTCTTCTGTTACTGAAACCAGATTTCAGCCTCCCAGATTCAGAGGCTTAAAAGTGGAGTGAATTTATGTGGTGTGAAAGTGACATGATGCTGGCACATACATCCTGTTGAGCCTTCCCCTTCCCAGGATTTTAGGTGGAATGAGGGAGAAGGCTATGAACTTTTTTTATATTCCTTTTAATTTGAAGGATCAGTTCTTGCTATTATGCTTTCTTAAACAAAACAAAATAAAGTCAGTTATAATTTTTACAGTGTTTTTTTCATGAGGAAAAGGTTTATGAGACTGGGATGAGTGCACTCAGGTTATGTGCAGCTGATACCAAATCTGGGGAGAGTCCACTTCCCTCTTTCCCCCTTGTTATCTATTGGGAAATGGTTTGGTACTAAACGCTCCCCAAATGAGTGATCCCAGTGTCTCCAGTTTGAGTCCATTACTTTAATGGTAGTTATTCATCAGTAATGAACCATGGAGTTAACGTGCTAGAGACAGCATGGCTAATTGAAGATGAGGTAAGATGTTCTTTTAATATTATTTTTCCACCATTTGCTTTCTATACCTCTTTGCTCCTCAGTGAGATCTGATGGAAGTTTTAATTACCTCTGAGAACAATAACTATATAAAGGCCCTACCTCTTTGTCTGAAGCAGTTTGCCTAGAGATGAGCGATGTTGTATGTTCAGGTCTCAGAAGGAAGCTGAGGTTGACAGGGATGGTAAATCCTTGTTACCCGCTGAAACCTTGGAGTAGTAAATTTTTAAAACTATTTCCATTCTGGCCAATCTGTCTTACCTTTCTGTCTCTTGTAAAGTATTTCTCCCCCTGTTATCTGTCTGCCACATGCAGAAGAGTGTAAGTGGAAATATTAATATCCCTATGAAATATTCTTTGCCCTAACTCTCTCATCACATTCTGGGTACGGATATTTCTTCCTTTCTTCATTAGCTCACCTTTCATGTTTCTCTCCCTGGCACACATTATAAGTTTTTTAGAGGTTTTAAGTCTTTAGGTAGACGATGTCAGGGACAGACCACAGAGAAAAGCTGAGCCCAGACCTTTCTGTACAGCCCAGTCTCTCCCACAGCCTAGATGTCAGAGTAGTAGGTGCATTAGGAATATAAGAATGAGTGAACTGAACAAATGGCACTCAGTTGTTGCTATAGTGGCACTAAAATTTATTTCACAGTATTATGAAAAACTCTTCCCACGCATAGAGAAAACTTTTCTTGGGGAGGGCTGGTGAGACAAATTAATAATCGAGACATATATGTGGAGACTTGCAAATAGTTTCCATTATAAAGAGTTTTGGATTTGTTTTTGATATGTTTAGAGTGCACTGCAGTTTTTTAGAACATGTTGTAGAGATTGTGTTGCATTTACTAAAAATTAAAAAATAGTCTAGCAAGAATTATGAAAGAACCAAGAAATAAAAATCCTTGATGATAATTTCAGTAACAATTCTGACAGTGTGCTAAGAATGTCATCCAACACTTCATAAGACATAGACAGTCTAATATCATATTTGCTTGTCAGGGTGCTTAAATTAAAAAAAGCCATTTACCAATGAAAAGCTTTAGCCTTTGCAAAAATTCTAATTAGTTCTGCTATATGTTTAAGAACTGACTTGGATTAAAAAGCAGAACGACTTGTCCTCCCACCCTAAGCTTGACAGAGCTTATGTATGTTCAGAAAAGAGTTTAAAAAAGCATTTTTTTTCCATTGGTTTTTGTCCTTTTTTAGCCTTTGCATTCCTGTCTAGAAGGACACTTGGCTCTGTGTCTTACAATTTCCAGCTTCACCCAAGATGCCACAAATCTCAAGATGGATGTTATCCTCAGAAGACCTGTAGCCCATGCCTTGGCTTTTCAATTGCTGTAACTCCTCAGCTGCCTGGAGGACCTAGGTGGTCCCTTACCATTGAAAATTAGTGGGAGCTGAGTCTTCAAGTCCCTTAAGTGGATTTGAAACTTGCACCCAAGAGATGTAGAGAAGCATCTCATCTTAAATATCAGGCTAACGTTGCTTTTGCCTCACCAGCACTGTCATGACCCCACCGATGCTGCTGCATGAAAGTTCTGCTGATCTCCTCACTCTTTTTCTGTGTATGCTATGTTAAGGGAGAGCTACAGAGAAATAAAGCTCTTTGCTGGCCTCTTGCAGACAGCAGGGAAGTTTCTATGGAGACAAAGGAGGATGCAGTGGATTTATGCTGTCAGCAGCTGGGGAGGACCAGCCTTGCTGACAGGTCTCAGCTCTTACCTGCTGTCACATTTATGGATGGTGAGCAGCAATGCTGCATGGTCAAATGTGTGGCTCCAGCCTGTGCCTTTCCCAATGAACTCAGCCTCATGTTGCCCCCTCCACTATAATTTCAGAGTCAAGTGGAATGACTCCGGGAGCTGGGAGTCGTTATTAACGCACAGGGGTCACCGCCAATCCAAAACCCATCATCAAAAGGGGCAAAGTCTCAAGTTCAGAGGTGAGAGACAGCACACCAAAGAGTTCCTACTAATCTCTGGGGATACAGAGAGATGGTTCAGTCATAAACATATATTTGGGCAATTCAAAATCTTTTGGACAGAGCATTTTTCTCTTTGTCTAGGATTGTTGTTCTGATGGGGCCATGGAACACAGACAGTCATGTCTGTTCAGCTGCCCTTGGGGTGGGAGCTGGCCTCCAGGCACAGAGGGAGCTGGTGAAGCATATTGTTGCAACAGTTCTTCTTGGTTTATCTCCAAATAAACTTGCTCACAAAAATGTCCCCCTCATGAAGCATGCTGTACTGTTGAATTTTCACGTGATTTTGGTGCAGTGCTTTCAGGGGGAAACAGGGAAATAAATAGCCTGCTACGCAGGTGGAAACAGAAGGTTTTTTTTCTCTGGGTAGACGACAACTGCAAACTTAAAATTCCTTCCCAGAATCACATCAAAGTCTCTCTATCTCACTGTGCTGATGCCAGGCCCTAATGGGTATGTGGAAAACCTGCACAAGAACCATACACAGACAAAAGAGTTGTTTCCTGGACACCCTCCTGGCTAAGCACTGTTCTGGGCCTTGTGAGCCAGAAACACTGTGTTTTGACCTTTCCCACTTTTCCGCTGTTGGTTATGACTGGCTCTAGCAGTAATGTGGCAAGTGACTTCAAGTGACTGGTGAGTTTTAGAGCAGGAATCAAAGGGTGACACTTTATCTGAGTTGTGATGGGAGCAAGCAGGTAGTCAAAAAGAGTTCAAGCCAGAATTCTGGATAAGGCCAAAAGGAAGGCTCAATGAACCCTTCTGCAGTGAAAAAGAATCATGAACAATCTGTGATGAGGAATGCAGTTTGACCCCTCAGCCAAAGAAGGGTTTTTCCCAGCAGCTAAAGGGCAGTCAATTTGTGCAAGGACCTCAGCTTTCCAAGGTATGAATACGATGTTTTTCACCACCATTTGCTACTTTCAGAAGGACTTCTAAAATAGTTGAAAAACCACTTATTAGGTCTCTGCGCCCCACTTCTCTGAAGCAGCAAAGGGTGACCAAAAACCAAAGCAATCTTTATGTGTTCCTGTTCTTGAGCTATCACTGCGGATAATCAGGAAAGTTTTCCGTAAAAGTATTCTGCCATGTTGGACAAATAACAGTCACTTGGTTAATTCAGTGTGACATGTGTCTGCTCCCTTCCCAATTATCACGTCATATTGTGCCGAGTTCATGAGCCAAAGGAGTCTGTCAGTGTGCTGTCCTGTGGGGCCAGCAGGCATGAGAGATGACCCGTTATCTCTGAGCCTCATTGCTTGAAGGTGCTGGACTTTGGCATCATTTTGACTTAATGTGGGAACACCCCTACAGCTGTCACCATCTCTTTTCTTCCCAGCCCAGTTCCATGTGGAGCATGTATGATTTTTTTTACCTTAAATGACATGAAATACAACAGTGAGGTTTTTCCGAGGACCGACAGCTCATCCTTCAGAGGCATGTTTGCTTCATTCTAGGCTGATCCAAAGAGGGGAGGGGAGAAAGGAAGAGTTCAGAGGATGGAAGTGGTGGTAGCACTTTACAGACATGTAGAGGAGCATGATGGGGAGCAGGGAATGACTGACAGGGCAAACAGTGCAATGGTAATCCCAGGGTCAGGGAGGGGACTTTAGAACAGCGAAACAGTTGTAAACTGTGTCTCAATGTGGGAGATGATGGTGTAGGTGGTGTCAGGGCTTGACAAAAGCAGGGACAAGGGAATTGTGCCAACCTGTCCTAGAAGTGCAGCAGCAAGATCCCTAGGAGTTACATGCTGTAGGGAAGGGAAGACCCCATGGCTGTGTGCTTTCTATGATCTGCTGGTCTTTTGACACAGAACATGAGTTCTGAAAGTGAGTCACTTCATTTTCAAGATGTGAGTTAGCCCAAGAAGGTGGTTGTGGTGGTAGAAAACATTCATCTACCATGAATCTCTTAGAGCAACATTAGTTCTGAATGTCAACTCCTGCCCTTGCAGAGCTGTACCCAAAGCTGCCTGCCTGTTATGACAGAGCGTGCTGTACTGGTTTCCTTTTCCTAATGCAGCAGAAGGGCAAGGGGAAGTGTTGCAGTGTGAGATAGGATTGCATATGCCAGAACCAGCCTTGCCTGTGGGATGGCCCTTAGGCTCTCCCTTGCCCACTGTACAAAGGAAGGCAGCACCTCCTCCAAGTCCCTTTTTATGTTCGTGTACGTTCATAATTCTGGTCAGCTTTTTCATTTTGCAGCAAAAAGACAATTCATTCTCTTCATTTAGCTGTTTTGACTGTAAGAATAACAAACCAAACCAAACCTAAGCCAAACCAGTCATATATATGTGTTTCGCTTTTAGCAGTCCATGCAGAAGTGCCTCAACTGAGATAAGCTTGATGTGATTCTCCACTGGGTAAGAGGTGAGGGGTTCAGTCCGTGGAGTAAACTGCACACCTCATGGAAACAGAACAGGTTTTGAAAGCTAGGATGGATCCAACTTTGTTCTTATGAGTCCTACCTGGCAAAATATTTGGCTGAGTCTTCGCTGGTGAAATATCACTGGTTTGAAGGGGCTACACTGATTTCTAACTACTAGTTCACATCCAATGTGTCCATCTCCATCTTGTGATCAGCTGTCTTGCTCAGAGCTCAAGCAGCTGGAGTCATGCTAATGCTGGATTTCCTCACCTTTTGAGAAAATTCACTAGCTATGCACTGCTGGTAACAGCTTGGAATGTCAAATCCTGAGATACAAATGCAAAGACAAATACAAAGACCGCTCTAGTGCAGGGTTTTCATGCTGTCTTTTTTTTTCTTTCCGAAGATGATTTAGCCTACACCCATGATTTATAGTTAAATATATTTCTTTACTCAAAGATGCATGCCAATAGTGTTAACCTTGAAGCTGGAAGCTTGAAACTAATTAATTTTGCTCAGGTCTGTATTGAAAACCATTTTTGGTTACTCCTCACTGCTGAGAGGAGATGCATGACTGTTTAGGAAAGCCAGAGAAACAGCCTCTGAAATTTAGCTGAGACTGCAGACAAAGTGATGAAGTATCCTGAAATTTGGCTGGGAAACCCTGTGTAAGACAGGTCTCACAGTTTCTATGCAGCCATCTGCCACCTATCACTGTCTTACGCAGTAAACCTTCCATCTAAAATAAGTGACTGGAGTGATGTTCCTAACGAGAAGCCAAGTCTGGCACTTTTTGCCCTTGTGGAGTCAAGAGTCTGCTTGGGGCCAGACCCTGGTGTCTGATGTATTCATAAAGGGATGGGAAACACATCCAAACAAGTGCTACTTTTTTATATATTTACCAGTTGGGATATTTCCACATGTGCTCAATCACAAGAGCCAGGTTGTTTAAAGGTACGATGGGTATGAAAGAAGCAGTCAGGACTTTGGTTTTGCACTGCCACAAAAGATGCCATCCCCAGCAAGGCAGAAGGTGTATCCAATGCCAGGTCAATGCCTCTGCTCTATGACTATGCTGATTTTCAGGAAGGCGTTGCTCATGTGAGATTCCATGAGACTGTCAAGAATGTTTCAGACCAAAGGGAGGACAGCAGACTATGCATCTTCTCCCTGTTTGGCTTCTTTTTATTTTTTATTTCTCTTACAGTTTTGCAGATGCTATATGTTCTCTAACTCAGCAGCTAATTACTACTCATGTTATACTTGACTTTCAAATTTCTGATAGCTCCTTGATAGCTCTTTGTAGCCATCAAAATCCAATGAGGGTAAATCAATATTTGCTTTTACATTGTCTGTTATGAGAAAAGGTGTTCCAAAACAACATAGTAGCTATGCCTTCTTATTGATTTGTTTGCCTTTGTCTTTCAAACTGCCAAGGTTTTAAAGCATTCTTTTATTTTAAAGGTACTTGTTTCTAAATTGAATAAAACCAGAATATTTTCCCTGTGGGATCTTCCATTAAAATCTATACATTTGGTACCACTGTGGTTTTCTTATCAAACTAATTTAATTCTAAAGAGAAGAAGAAAGAAAATAAATTATCTTAATTGCTCAGGACGTTATGAAAAAGTCAAGAGGGATAGCTTTTTACTTGAATTACTAGAGCAAAATAAACAATTTTGTTCACAAAATGATAGAAACAAGAAATTGAAAAGGTCAGCAAGGATATCTTCTCCCTTTACCCTCACAATCAAGGCTCAGCAACTACCTAGAAACATTTCTGGCAGGTTTTCAACAGACTAATGATACCTGTGTAGCAGTGGCTGAAACTCACCCTTAGGCAGGGCTTCAGCAGAAAGCCTATGACCTACACCTTACATCATTTAAGCTCAGGGACATGAGATCTTCATCCTGCAAACCTCATGTTTTCTCTGTTTTTTCATGGTATATCCAGGAGCATTAATTTTAATGATGTTGGAAATATTCCAATGTGGAAATATCTGCTTAGGAATGCCCTGTCTCAGGCAAACCACAGCGCATGAAAAACAAATAATCTTGTCCCTGCCTCATTAGTCTGTAAGGTGAGGGCCGTTGTGGGTCACCCTGGCTCAAGCAGTAAATCCAGAGCTCCCCTAGGTGTTTGTGTCAGTGACTAAACTCCATTGATTGGAAAGGCAAGCACTCCCGAGTGCCTGTTGATGAGCTTAACCTTGAGTGGGTTAAACTGTCCACAAAACTGATATATACATAAATCTAAGTTCCCTTACATTCATCTACAGCTCAAATTCAACCCATCCTATTCAACTTAAAGAATGGGAAAAAGCAATTCCTGAATATCTTAAAGGACCCATGCTGGTTTTGAACAGCAACCCCTATATGCATTCAGAAAATATAACAAAATACTTTAAATTTCCACTTCGTAGTGAAGCTTGCATTCAAGCAGTTCATGTTAGAGCCAATCACCTTGATTAATCTTATCTCAGTTCTTTGAAAATTTAATGCATGTTTTCTAAGTGTGAAGAACCACATGTACCTCTCATTCATAAACTCTTCCTTCTTTGCTCCCAGGAAGTAAAAAATCAGCTGGAGCCTTTATCTTGGATTTGATTTGTTTACACTTATAATTATAATTTGCAGCTACTGTCATAAGTCTCACAATGAAGCTCATTACCTGAAACTGCATAAAGAACTAACTCCTTATTCTTATCAATATAGCATCAAGGAAAAAAGGCTTTTTCCTGTGAATATAGTGCAATCTTTAAGGATCTGCCCATGTTACATCTGCTTCTAAAATTCTTTTTGTATAGCCCTATCACATCCTTAAATGACATTAGTTGAGCTCACAGGGGTATTGCTCTGCTGGCATAGGCATAATTAAAAAACCACAAGAATATCTGTCCGAACAGACCAAAAGATCATTGAGACCCATATCCTGGCTCTGGCAGAAATCAGTAATTTGAATATTAAGATGAAAAAAAGGGCAAGCATAAATTCTTTAGCCTTGAGGACAGACCTTCCTCTCCTCTTCATCTGTTGTGCTGCAGATGTGGAGCACGCGGAACATTAAGTTTAATAGCTGTTTGGGGTATCAACCTTCTGTGCATTTGACTCTCCTTTTTCCAGTCCTTTTACACCTTTAATCTCCACAACTGTTGGAGACATGGAAATGAGCTCCAGAGTTGTACCACACACTTTCAAAAAAACATTATTTTCTCTGTTTTAAACCCGTCTTAAAGCATCTCCTGGGCATCACTCTATCAGTAAGGAACATCATGTTTTCTCACAGTCTCAGACAATGTAGTCGTATCTTCCAAACTGGTTTGGTAGACCAATATAATTTTGATTTCTACTATTTAAATTCTATCTTACCTCATAAAATTTTAAAAACCCAGCCAAACAAACAGACTTGTAGTAGTAATATGGCAGAGGGTTAAAGAAAAGATTTATATTCCCTAGGAATCTGAGTAGTATTCAGCTGACAGGACTAAATCTTCTGTATAACATATGGAAGCTCAAAGATGCATGGATAAAACCGAGTTCTGTGTAAGCCTAGAAGACTTTTGCCCTTTATAAATTAACATTTCCTTTCCTGACAAAAAAAGAGCAAAAGTTACAGTAGGCAGTTGCTTGTATGTCCTGCTCTATCCCTCATGCTCTGAGGAGGTAAGTGTAAGAACTACTACTATTATGATTTGTTTCTCAAGAAAAGCAACAGATGTGTGAGCTGTTTTGTGAGCATATTTTAAAACTGTGGCGTCACCCACACCAGTATCTTCTTCATTAGGACTGCACAAACAGTTTTAAAAAATGCAACAATTTTCTTGAATATCCTCAAAGGCTGAGTTCAAGTTCACCTTGTGCAACAAGGGAAGTTTTGTCATTTCTGACTTCACTGTAACTTTCTTGCCAATCTCTTGTTCTCCCACCTGCCAGGAGAGACCTAAATGTAGTGTCTTGCTAAGGAAGAAGCATTGCGGGAACAGGAGCCTGGGATTGCTCACTTCAGGTTTAACCAGGAGCCCAGGGCTATTCATGTTCTGGGATACATTTGAAAAACACCCCCTTGTCTTTCTGAAGGCCCTCCCTTCTCCTAGCCTTGTTGTTTCATCAGTGAGAAGTCTTTTCCCCAAAATGCAGGAGCTGATACTTTCTCCAGAATATGAAACATCCCTGAAGTACTGTTGCACTGCATTCTTCCCTCTGTCACTTCTCGTATCTTCTTTTTCTAGTTTTCCTTTTCTCCCTTCCTCACATTTCTCTCATCTTCGTTGTCTTACTCAGGTCTGCGTTCTGCTTCAATTTCTCTTAGTTAAAACTGAGGAGCAATAACTACATCTGATGACAAGTGGCATGTTGCAGGGAAGAAGAGCCATGGAGCAGCCAGTGTCCTGTCCACTGGGGTGCTGGTGGGAGGCAAAAGAGTGATGACAGAGCTACTGTTTAGCAAGAATCCCTGCTTTTTCTACAAAGATTAGATTGACATCTCCTTCTGGCAAAGAAAGTATAAAATTTAGGAGATTAAAAATACACTGAGGAACAAATAATTTTCCACCTTCTTTGTGGGAACTACTGGTTCTGAGCTAGGGTTTCATCTTTTGTAGCTTCAATGAGGGGCTTAGTCTATGCTGGGGGGTCCCCCAACAATCAACGGAGAGCAGTGGGCACCTTTAGAGAACATCTCATCCCACTTGTCCCAGCCTGGGTAAGCTCATCTTTGGAAATGCTACTATCTCCCTACCAACGTGGCTGCACATAGATAACCACAGACCTTCTCATACTTCACACTTCGGGGGTTAAAATAATCTGAAGTCCACCCGCAGAGCCCATCCTGGAATCTCCATCAGCTCAGATGCAGAAGTAAAGTCCTCAGGTGAGAGTGGTGGTTTTGCAGAGACAAAATGCTTTCTGCATATTTCCGCTTCCATCAGCACAGTGCTCGGAGCGGGACAACAGCAGTAGCTCCTGGATCCTTCCTATGTCAGGTCAGTAAATCACCTGTCTGCTTCTTGCAAGTTGAATGGCATCTATTCTATAGCTGAATTGCTTTTGGGGCCCTGCTAGCTCATCCTGGCCTGTACGTGTTCCACTCACCTCAGCCATGCAGGGTCACAAGGAAATGCATGGCTGTGCTCCCTCTAGGAGGGGCATGGGGATCAGTCAGCAGTTGGAGTGTCAGAAGTATCTGGTGAGTAGGAGGGGGCCTGGTGAGAAGTGGTCACATTTGAGTTGGCAGCCTAAGCTGCTGTGGGCACAGGCAGGGTCAGAACAGCCTGGCTGTGTCCCCAAAGCCGCCTCTTTTATCCCAGAAAAACTGAGCTGCAGTGAAGAGCTTGAGCAGCCTTCAGAGGGGCTACCCCCCACACATGCACATGCTCTTCCAAGCCTGCCCTGGGTTATCATTGAGTGTAAGAGGTCCAGGCTGACCTGGCATAATTCTGATAAGTTTCTGGACTGATTTGCTTCAGGTGTTTTGCTTTGCTTGAGGAGACCCTTACTGGTAGGTGTGCCTGTAATTTGGCAGGAGGCAGACTGCCCAGCCACCTCCTGCCTGCTGGTCTGCACAAGTTCCCCAGTCACAGCATGCCTGTACACACAAAACCAGCATATCCTTCCTAAGTAAGATGGCTGCATATCATTTTTAATTCTCTCCAAATGCTCAACAGTTTAATTGCCTAAGAAAAAAGAGGTCATTTTGAGAAGGCTTAGAGCGGTACAACTCAGTCCATATAGCCTTGTACCTTGTCCCTATGGATAGCCAGCAGTGCCCAACTAAGATGCTACACAAGAAAACCCAAAGTAATTCTTCCATTCAGTACCTGCTCAGCTTCTGGAACTTTTGATAACAGTGGGGTAGAGTAATTGTTGGCAAGCTTTACCTGGTTTGCAAGATCATCTGTGCAAGGGATAAATAAACTGAAAATCTTTCCCAATTTCTCAGACTCAGGGGCACAGACAGTGCTTAATGTATCCTGCCACTGGAGGTGAGTATGCACCTCCTCAGTTCTCTGTCAGTAGTTTAGTTCATAATCTGCATCGCAGTGAGAAGCCCCTCTGGAAGTTAATTAAAAGACAAACTGCAACACAGATCATTAGTTTGCACATGGACCAGGAATGAAGGATCACTGTGGCCCTGTAAAATTAGCAACAGATGCCCAAACAAATCTCTAAGCAGAGCTAACTAGCCTGCTCTGGCAACAGATCTTGTCTGTTAGAGAGCTCTACTGTACCATAACCCAGGCAGTAGCAACACTCTCTGTGGTTTCTCACTGTGCAATCTTAGCAGTTCAAACAAAGTAAATATGATAGCTAAGAACATACAGCAGGTAGAAAAATGTCTTTCCAGACCTTTAATCTGAAGTGACATTTTCACCTGCTTTCTGGATCAAAGCAAAAGGCATACAACTGCCAGAAGTGATGGGGAAAAGTGACCATCAGCCTCCTGCTAGTGGAAGTTACCATGTGCAGAAGAAGTACAACAAAAAAATTCCCATAAATCCAGCTGGCACAAAGCGTCAGCTCTCAGTGCCTGTCTTTTAACTAGTCCACTGAACACCTCCAGGGTTTTGTCCTCTGCCCCCCACACGTGTGAGAAGCGATAACCCTCCACAGCTATTTTTTTTTTTTTTTGTCTCGCCATCACAGCTCTCCTGCATGCTTTCCTTGGCTCTGAAACCTAGAAAAGATTTCAAATCCAGAGAGGTTTTCCAAGACTTGCTGCTGCCTGTAGCAATTTTGGCTCTGGTCCACTTCTCTCTATTCTTCCCTTTCATTTCTCTTACTTGTCTTGCATTGATTTTGGAAGATTTTTAGGTCAGGGACTGTATTTTTGGTTTATGTGCATAGCAGTTATGCATCCCAGGGGCTGGAATCTGGTCTGGGAAGATGCATGTGTGTTAAAGTGGTCTGAAAAATACAGGGGTCAGCCCTAGGAAATTCATCACAGAGGTTATCTCTCAGTGTCTTTTCATTCAGTCAGATGACAATAAACAGTCCAGCAGGCAAGGGGTAGAAGGTGAGGTTCTTATGAAAAACTTAACAGAAATCCTTGGAGAGTCAGAGACATTGCCTTGCTATGAACTCAGCTAAAACTCAGACTGGAGAGAGGGGGGGGTGAAAAAAAGAAACCTTTGAACAGCTTGGATGAGTAAGTCAATAAATGACTGCTTTCTGTCTCCTGAGAAAGAAATACCCCAAGGAAACAGCCTAGATGAGTGTCTACTAAATAGCAAAGAAGTAGGGAACTATTTTAGTTGCTGTTTCTCACAAGGAAAAATGACAGTACATGTGGAAAGAGATAATACATATAGATCAGGCTGAAGAGGGATGGGAAAAGAGAACTGTAGCATTTTCTAAAAGTAATGTCAGAAAAGCAGGTGAAAAAGGAATCAGATTGGAATTATACTATCATAAAGCAATAGCATCACAGGCGTGAGTCAGAACAGTGGGATTTTGTCTGAATATGGTGGGCAAAGACAGGCCAACTCTACTGCCAAGAAGAGAATTCTATTAAAGACTGCTCCTGTCCCATCCAGGACTTTCCTGCTGTTGGTCTTGAATTCGAATTTTCACTTTATCAGGCCTTATATAGACCCTGAAGAGAACCATGCATATGCCCCAGTAGAGAGACGGGACTTGGCCGGAGTGTCCCTGGAGCAAGGAGCTAGAAGGACATCTCATGTTTTGAAGGCAGTATAAACTACTGACCGCAGCCCTAAATCTTTCTGATTCACAAGTGCACCCAATGCTGAGATCAGACAGTCTCAGCCACAGTACAGACTTCATGTATACAGGGAGAGGAATGTTTTCTTGTGATAGCCAAAACCCCTGGTATTTGCACCAGAGGGACATGGCAAGGAGGATGAGTCCCGGAGACTCTGGCCTTGGACACCTTATTTTCCATAACCTTGCAACATGTAAGATGAGTTATACAATTGCAAAGTTGACATAAAAAGCTGTCAGACTGAACAGTAGATTATTTGACAGTGATATTTTATACTGAACTAAACCATGACCCAAGGAAGAAAGCAGAGGAAAAAAGATGATGCTGTTCTGTTGTTAGAGCAATAGTAGGTCCAAAAATTCTACCATTAAGAAAGGCACAGCTACAATGAGTTACAACAAAAGAGCATTTGATGGAGAAGCTAGCAGGCTTGGTGCATGTGCCAAATTCCCAGTGAACATAAATCAGTACAGCCCTGCTAACTTCAGTGATGTTGATTCACAACAGCTGATAAATGAACCAGAAATGTTTCCATTTAATTGGGAGAGAGTGAAAAAAAGTATATCTCAGGGATACACTTCAGTAGCTGACCCAGATTTGTGTCTGGGTCCTATTCATACAAAATCCACAAAAGGAACAGCTTGCAAAAGTAGACCTTGGACTGAGAAAGGCTACAAACAGAGCTATCAAGCACAGGACGTCTTGAAATAAGCAATGAGTCGAAAATGTGAGGCCAGTTCAGAAGAGAAATATAAAACAATGATGTTTTCATTGCAGTAAATAAAAGGGCTCACTTGGCATCTGCCACTACAAACACAAAAAGTGCCATAAATCCCAAAAGACTGAGCCAGTGTAATTCGGCAGATAGCAAAGAAAGCAGCTTGGACACTGCCTCAGCACAAGCTGCTTATAGAAGAGGTTTAGAAAGGAAAATTATGACTACAAGCAAATGGAGTCAATAAATGAGAACGAAGGAGTCTTCTGAAGGACATGACTCAGAAAGCGCAAGGCATGCCTAGAAGAGACAAAAAAAGATGCAATGAAGGCACAGAATTTCAAAGGATAGGCAGAAATCACATCTGGATTTGCTACAGTATTCACAGGACCAGTGTCTTTGGTGTGTGTGAACAAGTCGGCTTCTGCCAGTGCTGAGGCAAACCATAGCAAACCAGCTGAGGATCTGACTTAGTGCCTGGATGTAAATCCCCAGCAAGCTTTAAATAGCCCTCCCAAAGTGCCTCCTGTCAGGGCTTGTATTAAGGCCATGGCAAAGCAAAATGGATAAAAGCAAGATGCTGGATAATGAGATGCTAACTAGGACTACAGTTTTCAGAGCTTCCTGGGAGGCTCAGTCTGGGATAACAATTAAATAACCATTCCCTAGCTAAACTTTATCTGTTTGTGCAATGCAAAGTTTACTCTGCCTCTCAGGATACAGCCCTCAGACTCAGAGGCTCCAGGTGGGACACAGGAACCTGGTCAGAATGACTAGAAGTTACATATTCATCATGGGTTAATAACAGTGGTCCCAGGAAGACCTTTTACTCCATTTTTCCTTTATTTAAAGAATTAATATCTGGTAATGTGCCAGTGCACCTACAGAATTCAGTAACATTTCAGCAGGTTAATGAAATGTTACCTGTTTTATTTTGTCCCAGCCCTCTGAGTTCTTATAGGGAAGCCAAATGTTTTGTTAGAACTTTTAAAAATACCATGACAACTAGCAAGGGAGATAAGCTACCTCCTCATCAGAAAATAGCATCTTGCAATCTTATCAAATGCAGCTATATATAGCATGGCATACAATGTATATGTGGGCTGAAAAACTAATGAGGAGACATTTATTCATGAAAAAGGGTAACTGGGAGGCCTGATTTATATAAAAGTACAGGATAATCAAAACTAAAATACCCTCTGTCCCCCATCAAATGTGTCCCATGTACAGGCACAAAACACATTGCGCAGAAGTTTGAAAACTTGGTAATAATTTTTGGCTAGGGAGTAGGAAAAATAAAACCAGATATCACCCTGAAAACCTCTATTTTTTTTTTTGTAGAAACATTTCTCACCTTGAAAGCAGCTCCTTTTACAAGTTCTTGATGGTGTAAGAAGAATTTGTCAGAGAAACTTTTCCTTCAGAATGTCACTTTTTGAGTGGTTTGTGCTGAACATAAAAGCAATTATGTAGCTTCTGGATGCTACATAGACAACTTGCTCTAATATATACCGCTTGAAAGCTAGATTTGAAGCAGATTAAAAAGAAGAGAAATCTGGTTTACTGAGAAAAAGGAGTACCAACACTACGAAAAAAATGTTGAGATCCCATCTGTGTTTTCTCCCAAAGAGAATAATTACAATTTTTCTGCATATGGAAGGAATCATAGATAGCTTTGATGGCATAAAGAAAAATGTGATGAGCACAAATTACAGAGAATCAGTGGCAAAGCTAAACTTCAGATTTCAGACAGGTTCCTTGGTTCCTGCCACAGTCTTTTAAACCCTGACTATGCTCCCTCTCTCATGTCATTCACAGGTTCCAAACAGGGTCCAAAACTACTTAACCAGTCAAATAAAACCAATAATCTTCCCTGCCCTCAATCTGTTTAAGATGTAGTTTTTACATTTGTGGAAAGTCCGAAAGTGTGACGGGGGAGGGAGCTGTGCATCTCAGTGCTCCCTGGCTACTACCCTGACAGCACCTCACAGCCTTTGGCACTTGAGCTTCCTTTGCTGCTCCAGGCCAGAGGCAAGGAGGATGGAGTCAATCCTATTCCTTCCCATATCTGGAAGCCCTGTTGCAGGGTTTGGAACCTCCTGGTCATGGATCCTGGTGTTAAAACAGCTTCCCCAGCAATACGTTCTCTATGTAAGATTTGATGACCCATAGCAGATCTGCATACTCCAGAATATTAGATTTTAAACTAACCTACAACATTTCAAAGTAATTGTTCTTGTGCTTGGGACGGAAAAGAAGAGTTTGAGAAAAAGCACACCAAAATTATGTTCTGCGGCAACACTTGCTTCTAACATTGTGCTACTGTAGAAGACCCTGCCTTGTACATTTAGCATGGAGAAAGCTGCAACTGCTCAGCTCTCTGTCTGCACCTGGGCCTTCAGCAGAACAGCATGAAATACACTATAGTTGCCACCTGGATAAGCCAGCAAAGGAGAGAAAGCAAAGAGGTAACTGGGATGATAGACAGAAGGTACTTTAGCTCTGAATTAAAGTGGACAAAACATTTCGTACAAACTCTGAGGTGTCTCCTGGTCTGGGGAAACATATTTTATTCATAAACCTGTTGTATATGACAATAAAAATAATGATGACCAGGAAAATTAATGAGTTTGGTGGAAACTGTACTTTCTGTCGAAAAACTATTCCCAGGGAAAATTCCTGGCTAATCCTTTGCTCAACATTCTTGGAGGCAAGCATTAAAAATGCATCATACCTCCTGGGACTTGTAATAAGAGGCTCAGAGCAGGCAAGATGAAGCTCTTGCCAGAGGGAAGAAGGGATTGTGCTATTCCATTGAGATCAAAGCCTGTAAATGAAGAGCAGGGTCTCCAAACAGTGTTGAAGTAAGTTGCACATGAAGACCAGGTGTTTCTACAGCACGTAGAGGGGAGGTGACATGAAGAGCATCTTCTTATCTGATTTACATCACCGTCTTCTTCTTACACTCATAGTAAAGGTTTTTTCCAATTCACCATGTGGTGAGAGAGTAGACAGTACTTTAAGCCTACTCCAACCATTCTTTATTACTTTTAAAGTAGCTTACTTTTTGAGCTAGGGATTGCCTTTGAATATATAGGTGCAGACACAGCCAGCTACGAAGAACAAAGCTGGCTAAGACATCAGCAGCTACTTCTACTATAATATTAATTATTACTATAATACTACTATATCCTTTAATAGTATTACTCTAATGCTATTATATTAACTAGAATAGTAACTACTATTATAATAGCATTAATAATGTCTATGGCAACAGATATAATAATAATAATAATAACCATTACTGCCACAGAAAGTGGTGACTTAGTGAGTCTAAGCTCCCCCTCCCCTCCCCTCCCCTCCCCTCCCCTCCCCTCCCCTCCCCTCCCCTCCCCTCCCCTCCCCTCCCCTCCCCTCCCCTCCCCTCCCCTCCCCTCCCCTCCCCTCCCCTTCAAAAATAGTGTAATTTTTCAGCAGGGAAAGGCACGTTGAAGTCAGCTCCCTGATTATTCCAACTGGAGTATGAAGGTCTTTGGATTGTAGAAAGGAAGAGAGAAAGGAAGAGAGAAAGGAAGAGAGAAAGAGAGAGAGAGAGAGAGAAAGAAAGAAAGAAAGAAAGAGAAAGAGAAAGAGAGAGAGAAAGAGAAAGAAAGAAAGAAAGAAAGAAAGAAAGAAAGAAAGAAAGAAAAAGAGAGAAAGAAAGAAAAAAGAAAGAAAGAAAGACAAAGAAAGAAAAAGAAAGAAAGAAAGAAAGAAAGAAAGAAAGAAAGAAAGAAAGAAAGAGACAAAGAAAGAAAAAGAAAGAAAGAAAGTCTTTCTCAGCACTTTATTAGAGACAGAATCATGATTACACAGGGAATATGACTCCTAACTCACCAGGAGCTGGGAGCTGATGCTTTGTACAATGGTGTGAATTCTCTGACCACGGCTGATGTGAGGTTGTCTTGGTACCAAGCACAGTTTCCCAGCTCTTTCTGGATTCCCCTGCTGAAAGAAAATGGGCAAACTGTCTCTCATTTCCACACAGGTTCAAAACTCAGCAGGGGCTAGAGGAAGGTAAGGCAAAGTGAAAATCTCTGTTCCCACAAAGGGAAAAATCTCAGCTTTGCATACAGTCACTCCTCCCTAGAGGGTCCTACTCTGTTCAGGGTCAAGAAGTCACCCACCATCTGCTTGGCAATATGGTACACCTGGGCAGAGCAGAGACCTGGTTTTCCCCTAAAATGCTCATAGTCTGATGATAAGAATCCGGCTCATTTTGAGATGTTAGCTTATACAGTGCTTATTCTCTTGGCACCGTGCTTGTGAAATACAGGCCACCACATACTGCAAGTTGGTGGATGACTTATATTACTGTATTATAAAATTAAAATAATGTCCTCCATACATTCCTTACAGGATACAATCTGAGCTGGCTAGCAGCTAGCCCCACGCAGGGATGAAGAACTGAGCGTGTGTTAAGAGCTCCCTTCCCTTCGTTCCATATCCTGCTGGCCAGAAGACACATTTCCAGAGTAGAGAGAGCTTGAGGGATGCTTTATTGTCCTTGTCTACGCTACAGATAATGAGGAAGGTCTTTAGTCTCTAGGGCTGTCAATCCGGCAACTTCTCATCTGCATTAAAATTGGTCAAAAGATGTTTTTAAAAGAAAGTATAATGAGGGGATGCACTTAGGATAATGAAATGCTTGGCTGCTTTTTTATCACTTCCTAGGCACTTTGAATCCTCCTCTGACAAGAGCTATTGTCATTCAGGGCAGCTCATCGACTCCTTGTGCTGGGAGCAGATATGGGCTTGGCACCTTCTTCCTCTCCTGGTGACAGCCAGATATACACTCCGCTCATTTCCTCTCCGATAAAGCTTGCCATCCTGCTTCCAAGCTTCTCATATTTCATTTGGCTTGTCAGATAGAAGGCCCTTGTACAGTAAGCTCATAGAGATTATTTTTTGTTTTGGAATTATATTAGCAAAGGAAATTTCTGAATTGCCTTCCTCTCTTCCTCACTCTCCTTGTTCCTGGATAAGCGTATGGCTGCCCTTTCCATCTTGGGTTCTTCCAAGTGCTGATGAGGTCTTGCTGCTCCCTTGTGTGATCCTTAGGTGTTATTACTTGAAGGTGAAACTTGTGTCTAAAAAATGAGTAGCTTTGCTTTCAGAAGCATTTACTGTCTGCTGCTTCCATAGGGTGTTGTCCTTGACATTATGGCCAGGAGAGATGTGACTGCAAATAGTAAAGGGAGCCAGGAGTTCAAAGCTGGATAAAATCTGTCTTTTCTGCTTGTTTTAAGTGCTGCCAACTTGCATGTGAGGAGGAAGAAACGGGCAATATGTTCCCTTGTGAAATAAGCCAGGAAGAGTGACTGTGATCCTCCAGAGGGATGGTCAATGCATATCCCAACGGCCACGACTAAGGCCTGGCTGAAGCCCCAGTTACTGTGGGAGGAAAGGACTACTTGGAGAATGCCATGGAGATATCAGATCTTAGCATGACAAGTAAAAGTTACGCCATGTGGCAGGAGAGGAGAAAACAAGGCCTGGAGAGTTAACATTATTACCTATGTGCATTATAACCTCTGCAGAGAAAGGGAAAAAGTGCATTGGCTGGACATCTTGGATTTCCTGATTAAGTTATTTAATGAAAAACTGTGATTACCAAAGATCATTGGAATATTTCTACTCACTGCAAAACCTTGCCTGGAAATGCGTATACACACTAATGTAGGGAAGACAAGGAAGGAACTTCCCTCAAATGTTTTGCTGTATCATGTACAGTGTGGGTTCCCATGTGATGCATCCAGATAAATTACTCAATCTGCCTTGTATCTCAGGTCCCTTTGGACCTATTTTGTCTTGAGTTTGACCTACCTATCTTCTAGAATGACTGTTGTCTTTCACCATGTGTTGGAGACTGTAATGTGTGGTGGCCCATCTGCAGGCAGAAGGAGACCTTAGTCCTTTCTCCCAGGGGAAAACCTATTTTATGGAGCCCCAGTACTGCGGGGGCCTAGCAGGTGCCACCACTTGAACAGAGAAGGATGAAACAGGGTCTACAGGAGAGACTGGAACCTGCTTCTGCCCCAGCTTTAGCCCTTGTGTAGAATAAGATATCCATGTTTTACAACAATTTTGCTGCAAAGGTAGATTAAGTTTGTGATATAGTTTTTTGTTAAATATGCCAGTAATGGACCTATAAGAAGAAATATGTAAGCTGTGTAATCAGAACAAGCCATTTCACTGTTAACAAGTTCTGCTTCCCAAATAGTCAATATGCTGTCAGATTACAAAAAGAAACTTTTCCAGGATGGTCATGGTGCCCTTACTATCACAGAGATACATTTATATTACTGCTCTGATTTAATTTAAGCTCCTAACATGATCTATGAAAATACTAGGTGCTCAAGGTGTTGGAGATACACAGCACCTACATTTACCAATAAAACTAGAGTAGTGGAAGCTGGGATCAGCCTGGCTCATTATATTCAGCTTCTGTGTCATCCATCTGTTTTCTCCAACATTTATCTTACAAGC
Organism: Lycocorax pyrrhopterus obiensis; assembly: GCA_014706295.1. Lineage (NCBI taxonomy): Eukaryota > Metazoa > Chordata > Aves > Passeriformes > Paradisaeidae > Lycocorax > Lycocorax pyrrhopterus. The sequence continues at coordinate 28,874,265 of JACSVZ010000004.1, forward strand.
ACACTCAAAGTGCTTGCTGTTTGTTTTAATGCAAAGGGCACCGTGTATAGATCTAAAAAGATGGGCATTATTTTCCTGTCTGGCTTGTCTGGACTCAGTATGACAGAAACCTTCATCATTACTGATACACCAATTAACAGATAGACCACATCAAAAGTAACAGAACTAGACAATTAAAAGGAAGTCACCAAACCAGATAATAGTCTCTTTTCAATGTTTGTCAAGCTGGAAATTTTTAAAAGGTCTCAGAAGCCCCTTGAGGAGAGCCATCTCTTCTCTCATTAAAGTATATTTCAAGCCACTGTAAAGACACAAAATGGGCTGTCTGACCTCACAAAAAGATCTGTCTTAATCAAAATGGTGACGAGTTGCAAATCAAAGTGGCAGTGACCATGTTGAATGACTTGGGAGTTCTGGCTAGGAGCAGTGCCTGCACTGGGTCTGTCAGCCTCAGGCAGGCTATGTTTCCCCTTTCCTGGAGAGGTGCTGGGAGATGCCATGTATCATTATGGCCAGATAAGGAATCCTTCAAGAAAGCAATCTGATAAAAATCCACTTTTCATCTGCTCCTTCTGGTTACCATTTCCTCCCTATTTTCCCTGAAAACTCTGTTGCTGAGTGTAGAGAGAAAATACAATAGAAAAACCTTTGACAACTTTGTAGAAGAGTGCAGGGTTTTAAGAGGCAATACCTTTGAGTGATGTAGCTCTTCCTAGAACATCTGAATTTAAAACTGGATTGTCTTTGGGAGTAGCTGCCACTTTATATTTATCTACAGCTAGAGCACAGACACACACTTGCACACACTGTGCTCTTCCTGAAAGATTCTTTTTTCCCTCTTGTTTTCCCAGGTTCCTCTAGAGAGAATAATGAGGGCCTGTTCAGTCTGTGTCTTTCTGTGTTCATATACTGTTGGACTCTACTGTAGGGCTGGAGCTACAGGTGTGCAGATATCTTACCACTCTCCGTGAGGACCTTCCAGTGTCCTTTATGTTATCTATTATTTTCCCTCAGTCCTTCTTACTTCCCTTGCTGTGGACACAAGGCACTGTTGAAGGACAGAAAGCAACACTTATAGGAGAAGGATATAGACACAGAAGCTGCCTCTGCTCTCCAGGCAGGCTGCCAGCCTAACTCCAAGATTGCTCAGCTGCTGCCTTTCAGACTGCAGCAGTTGTCAGGGATGACTGACTTTGGAGCCTGGGTCCTGGCCAAACCACCCTAGGCAGCTCAGTACACTAATCCAAAACTGTAATTGGGAGGTAGGAGGGGGCATTGGGAGAGTGTCTTATCCCCACCACAGCCCTGAGTTTTTGTTAACTTAAGATTATAAGAATAATGAACAGACCCAGAAGCCTGTCTCCTTTATTTAGTTAGTTTGGGGGTTGTAACTAGTAGTCCATTATTGTCTGTCCAATGTATTCCCACTCCAGCCTGTTATCAGAGGTGCTTAGCCATGCAGTGCACATATGGATGCTCATTGGTATTGATATATAGATTCTCAGCACATCTATTGTGTTTAACATGCCTTGCAATTAGCTTTTGCTTTATCTGTTGTGTGCCTATCTTGCCCTGTGTGTGCCAGGGAAAAGAAAACAGTCACAATGTGGAGAGGGGTAGAAAGTCTGAAGAATTTGTGAGTGAAAGTGGAAAGCAATTTGCACTCTGATGAAAGCAGTGCAGAGACAGATCATGCCAAACACTGTTCCTGTGGGGAGCAGCAGTAGGTCTGCACTGGCCAGGATGATGCTTGCTGTGATAAAGAAACATTGGGAGCTCAGTAAGACTTGAGAAGGATTTGGGGTGTGCAGGGCAAAACAAGATGTAACCTTTTAGCAACAGGGCTTGCATGCTGCAGTGATCAGATGGTTATGAGGCGAAGAGAGATATGAATTGACAAGACAGGGTGTTTTTCCTGATGCTCTGCAATAAGCCAGATTTAGGCAGGTTGTACCCATGGAGGCAAATAGCCTAGCAATAAGACTGACCTAAGGGATCACCATCAGCTTCTCCTTCACAGTCACTGCAGATTTTCTCTGTGGATGCTGCTGCCTCCTCTAACTGCTTGAACAGCCTAGTTTCCCCCACATGGCCTGCTCTCTGCAGCTGTGGGTTCTCAGGACCTCTGCTAGTCAGCTTTTCAAATGAGTCCAGACCCTCTTGCTGAGGGCAGCTTGCCATCTGTTCATAAAGAAGGACCTGGAAAAGGTGTGGTATCTGGGCACACCAGTGGGATCTTTCCAGCACGAGCATGTTCTTGGATGCGCTGCACTCCCTCAGTGGTAATTTAGAGGTTGCATCAGGCACATGCCCCTTCTCCACTCACACTCTTCCCTCAGTTAAAGCATGTTCTTCATGCTCTGTGAGAAAAACTAGACATCACTGAAAAACCCAGGCCATGTTTATATCTAGAAGGGTCAGATTTGGCTTTCAATTTTACAAGTGTAGTCCATTACACCACAGTTATTTAACAGTCTACTATCAGAGCATCACTGAAGTGTAAAACTCACTGGTCTCCAAGGGCTGGTAGAAGTTGTGTCTGCCAGCCTGGGGCCTGCCAGCTGAGAAGTCCTTCCTGAGTGCCATGCTGTGGTGCGAAGACTGCTCCTGTGGGCACTGCTTGATCATTCAAATCTGGCTGAAGACTGTGCTGTGCTGAAGTCCTACAAGAGAAGAAATGGGATGAATTTTGAAGCTAATTAGGGCTTGCTCAAAAACCTCCAGCAATACGCTTAGTAGCAAACACAGAGTTGAGGACAATTCTAAATAATTTGGACATTTTTGCTCTCCTTTGTGCTGCCAAATGAATGGAATATAGTCCCAGGGACACAGGAAAGACTCAGAGCAGGGTTCTGGGAGAATTCCCCTGCAGCTCAGTTGCTCACAGAGTTGGGATCCCTCTGCTTTATGCCCTTTGTGGTCATTCAGAGGTGGCAAAACAAGAATATACTGCCAGAAGCCCATATGGGGAGCCTCTCACCTATACCCTTACTCTTCCTTTGTCAAGCAGAGGAAAACCAAAGGACTGACCATATTGCTATTTCCACCTGGGTTCTGGAGAACTGCATTCATCCTGTACAGTAACTTATTCCCTTTTTTTGCCCTGAATGTACTTCTAGCATGTGTCAGACTTGCTCTCAGCTGTGGTGCTGACCCTGTTGGGGCCCTTGCTGTTAGCACTGCTGATAATTGGTCACAATTGGTGTTGAGGTGACAAGGAAGAGACGGTGGACCTTCAAGACCTCTTAAAGTTCACGTGTAAGTAGAGCAAGGTGACTTTCCACTGACTGGGTATAACCCTTTTACCTTTTTCCATCACTCTGCCAGCTGACAGTTGGCAGACACAGCTGTGCTGCTTTTAGCTCCAGCTGCCACATGCCCTCAGAAAGGAGGAGGGGAGAGGGGCCAGAGGGAGTAGGGGAAGGAGTAGGTCCAACTAAAAGAAGTGTTGCTGCTTCATCTGGTTTTTTCTATTGTCACAGGCTTGTGCTGTTTCTGTGCATTTTTCAATTCATGCCGGGGTGAGCAAGAGCTATAAGTGACTTCATCTGGCCCTTTACCTTTAATTACTGCCACTGTTTCGTGTTTCCTATTTGTTACTAGTCCATATCAGTCACAACCTCGGACACCGATATAAGCAGTGCTTTCTCTTGTCCCCAGGAAACCAATGAATAGTACATAGAGGAGGAAGGGGTGAGTGGTCAATGCATGAAATGTGGAGGAAAGAGCCAGGAGGACAGTTCTGTAAAGGTGTTGGGAAGTCAGTGAGGATATGCAGAGTGAGATTGCCAACTGCAGCTGCAATGTCTCTGTAAGTTATTCTACTAATAAAGACTCTGCAATTTTATAGGCATGGTGTCCTTTTGTATTATTATCCAGCATGCAGTACATGAAACATCCACCAAATTATCTAACAGGAAATAAATCTGAAGAAGTGCATAATAAATCCCACTGTAACATCTTCAACAACCTTTTCAACAAATTGTATAAGTGTAAGTGCCAAGGACTATAACATTACACACAACCAAAGACAGAACTGAATAAATAAATACAATATTGATCTCAAATTCCGCTAACAAATCCACTTCCATTTAAGGAAAAAAATAATTCACTCAAGGCAATACAGATTTCTCTTTCTTATTGTTTTAAAAGTCTCCCAGCTAGCCCAGGCTATGAAGAAAGCAGGTATATTTGAAAATGCTAGAGGGAGGGAGGAGTGGCAGGGAAGGAGAGGAAAAGAAATACATCACAGTTGAAGAAATACGTATGAGATCTTCATGTCTGTATATCAGGTTAAGGACTCCAGGTTAGAATAGTTTGTTCACTCTGTATTTTTTCCAACCATAATCAAGAATGTTCAGCCTAAAACTAGGTAAGAATCAGGGCAAAATTTTCCAATGGCCTGGTATATTCAGGTACATATTTCCATTTACGTTGATGTGAACTAGGTAAACTCCTACCTGGCCAGAAATACTTCAGCTGGAACCTACTATATGTCTGATATTTGGGGCCTGTTTATAAACGTATGAAGAGGCAGATCTTGTATATGAAGCGAGGTGGTTTGTGGCATGCACAATTCAACTTCCAGTCTATTCTCTTTTACAAAACCCCTTTATACTCCTGGACAAGTTCCTGAAAGGTTGAAGAAGATGATGGGCATTTAGACACATAGGCATCATCTCTGGAAAGTCAAGTAGCTCCTTATTTGCATTTGGTAGTTGGTATGAAATGCTGGGCACAAGGCCTGCCTGAATTTCTTCCTCATCCTGCAGTGAAGAGCTACACAAGGGGTATTGTTTCGGAGGAGTGATCCTGAAGTCCTCCTCTGAGCAATCCCATCCTTTCTGGATAGCTGCCTCTGCTCTCCAGCCTAGGTGCTAGCAAAACATGGGACATCTGGATTTTGTACCTTTGTGGAATGTGATCCCACATATAGGCTGCTTTCCAGGGCTGACTCTTCTAACTGGGCTGTGGGTAGATACAGGGAACAGATACAGAGAGGTGGTTGTTCTCTGCTCTGAATTTCTTTCTCAATGCATTAGACACTCTAAAACACCTTTTGTAGTCTGAAGGTGAATGTCCTGTTTCCCTGGTGTTTCCAGGGTTAGGCTGGTGTATAATGTTTTGTGTCACATCTTTGAATTCCTCACCTGAATTTCTGATTTTGTTTCCAAAGAAAGTTTTTTAGATCTCCTTACTTTCTGACTGCATCTGGCCTTCACCCTAAGCATCTCTTTTTTAATTCTCAGGTCTGATAATCTGCCTTTACTCTCTCATTGCATGTGAGGGAGAGACCAGCTGGCCAAAAGTCCTCTTCCCACTTCTCCGTCTTCTTTTTCCACTTCTCTTTCTTCACCTGTGAAATGGAAATTACAGTGCTTTCCTGACTTTTGAAGATAATATGGGGGATAATGGACTGAAAACTTTCAGGTGTTGGGATATTTTCACAAAAGGACTGATATAACTATCTGGAAGTGGCAGAAAATGTGGTCTTTTACTGCAGCAGTTTGCTGCCTGAGGGTGTTTTTTTTTAATCACCACAGAAGATTTTTCATTGTCAAAGCCCCATTTAAACATGACTGCAAGATATGTTTGAAGACAAAAGAAAAAAGCATTGCAGTAGCACTAATTAAAGACGAATTAGCAGATGTTAGTTAATTCTTCAGTTGAGGTCTTTCTGTTTCTAACTCAATGTCTGACAATCCTATTGATTCTTGCTGGTGGTTTACTTGCCTTTCTTGAAATATTGATGTTATTAAATAGAATATTAAATTCATAAATCTCCTCTATATTTCAATAGCCTAGTCAAATAAATCCTTTTTTCTCCCTAATATAACTGTAAAAATATTTGCTTAGCTAATATCCTGGCCTACCACAGGATTTTTATTCAGTTTAGAACAGAACGGACAGATCTGAATAAAATCTGAAAGTATTATTCTCCTGATGCTGTGGTATTTATTTCCCAGACCCTTTATGTGCATTTAAAATTTCAAATAGAGTTTTTAACTCATTCAAAGTTTAACTCAGATGTAATTGATAGAGCTGTGTGGGCATGTGCATTTACCTTACTTCACTGGGATTCAGTACAGACATAAATATCCAGCCTTCAGAGACCAAATACAAGACAATACACTTGTAAAACCTTTTCATTACATGAGTGAATGCTGCCGCAATCTCTGATTGAGGCCTCTGTAAAAATTTACAGTGGAAATAATCTAACAGGGTGCATTTCAAAGACACCATGAATCCTCATCTTACTGCCAATAATGTCTCCTTACAATGAAATGGATGGAAACATCTGTTCTTTTTGCTATCCAGAACAGGATAAAAAACAGGTCTTCTAGAAAAAGAAGATGGTCTCCAAATATAACAGTAAAACAAAAACTAACACTACACCTAATCAAAACCCTAACTTTAACACTAACCCAAACCCAAACCATAAATCTAAAAAAAACCCCTAACACTAACCCAAACCGTAACATTAACACTAACATAAGAATACACCTTACCCCAATGCCAACCCTAAATCTAACCTAAAACCTAAACCAACCCAAACGCAAACCCTAACCCTGACCCTAACCTAAAAATAATCCTTGCACTAGCCCTAACTCTAACCCTAACCCTAACCCTAACCCTAGGTGGAGCAATAAAAGCTGCATGGGATTAAGGCTGGTGCCAAGGACAAGAGTGTGGAGGAAGCACTGTTGGGATACTGCCACCCTGGCCTTTGCATGTCTTTTGCAGCTGCAGTGTTCTTGGAGCTCTGGGCTTTGTGGTTTTCGAAACTCTAACTCTAACCTTAGGTGAAGCAAGAAAAGACGCAGGGGGGTAAGGCTGGTGTCAAGTATAAAAGTGTGTTTGGAGTAATGTTTAGGCCAGTGCCAAGCTGGCCTTGGCCTGCCTTTTGCTCCTGCAGTGTCCCTGGAGCTCTGGGCTTCATGGTTTTCTATGAAACTAACCCAAACCATAGCCCTAACCCTAACCCTAGGTGGAGCAATAAAAGCTGCATGGGATTAAGGCTGGTGCCTGTTGCAGTGTGTGAAACTGCACTGGTCAGGACCAGTGGGCCAGTTGGCCCGGGGACAAAACAGGTCTCCTGGTGGGACAGCCCCTAAGTCCTGAATTGCCCCCTAGCACAAGGAGCCTGCCCACAATGCATTGTTCTAGTACGCCAATGTGTGCTGGTTCTGTGTTCTGGATTGGCCTGTCGGCCTCCTCCCCTTTTTACCTTGTTTGGTCCCCATCTAGAAAGTTCCCCACTCCTGGTTCTCCCATTGGTTTCTGCTCTCCTGCCCACCCCTCCTGCTTCCCCATTGGTTGTTGTACCTTTGTTCTGCCCTTGCTCCGCCTCTTTGCCTTCAGGCCATTGGCTCTGGCATTTCCCCGCCCCTACCAGCCCCATCTATAAGTGGCACCCTCGTCCTCCATTTTTTCTTTTGTTCCTGGATTCTCCACGTGTTGAATAAAGCCTCATTGCTGGAAACCATACAAAAGACCCTTCTCGCCTCTTTACTGCTGATTGCTGCCCTGTGGATGTGTGAGTGAGTGGCTGTACCACCTAGGGTGCGTGCCTGTGCCTTCATTTGGCCTCAGCGCCAACGTGGCTCCCTCCTGTTGGGCACTCTTTTTGGAACATTGTGGCAATTCACCACCTCAAATTGCCGTGGCAGGTGCCAAGGATTAAAGTGTATTGGGAGCATTGTTTAGGCCAGTGCTGCCTGGGCCTTGGCTTGGCATTTGCAGCTGCAGTGTTGTTGGAGATCTGGGCTTTGTGGTTTTCTCAACCCAACCCCTAAACCTAGCAATAAAAGACGCATGGGGGTAAGACAGGTGCCAAGGAGAAACTGTGTTGGGTGTAATGTTTAGGCAAGTGTCATGCTGGCTTTGGCCTGCCTTTTGCTGCAGTGTCCCTGGAGCTCTGGGCTTTGTGGTTTCCCTCAACCCTAAGCCTAAGCCTAACCTTAACCCGAGGCAGAACAGTAAAAGCTGCATGAGATTAAAGCTGCTGCCAAGGAAAAAAGTGGGGGGGGAGCAATTTTGAGGCCACATTAGTGCTGGCCTTGTCTTGCCTTTTGCAGCTGCAGTGTCCCTGGAGCTCAGGGCTTTGTGGTTTCCTGAACCCTAACCCGAATCCTAACCCTAACCATAACACAAAGCCTAGGCAGAGCAATAAATGCAGCATGGGGGTAAGGCAGGTGCTAAAGAAAAAGTGTGCTGGGACCACTGTTTAGACTCCTGAAGTGCTGGCCTTGGCATGCCTTCTGCAGCTGCAGTGTTCCTGGAGCTCTGGGCTTTGTGGCTTTCTGAACCCTAACCCTAGGCATGACCCTAACCCTAACCGTAACACGAAGCCTACGTGGAGCCTAAGAAACGACACTGGGCTGAGGTCAGTGCCAATCAAGAAATCAACAATGCAGGAGCAGTGACGCATTCCACTTGGCATGCATTTGGCATAGTCACTGTCCCTGGAGCGCTGGGCTTTTCGGTTTTCTGGGCCCTACGGCGTAATGCTAACCCTAATCATAACTCTAACTCTTGGCAGAGCCGGAAATGTGACAGTGGCCTGCGGCGAGTTCCAAGAAGGAAGAAGAGAACAGAGCAAGGTTGGGACAGTGTCGTACTCCTCTTGGCATGCCTTTCACATTGTCAGTGTCCCTGGAGCTCTGGGCTTTGTGGTTTTCTGGACACTAACCCTAGGCGTAACCCTAACCTTAACCCTAGTAATTATTCTCACGCTAAGCCCAGGTGGAGCTTGAATACTGCATTGGGCCGAGGTGAGTGCTGAGAAGAGAGAAAAAGTGAGAACAAAGTTGGGCCATTTTTGCATTATTCTTGGCATGCCTTTTGCATTGTCAATGTCCCTGGAGCTCTGGGCTTTGTGGTTTTCTGGACACTAACCCTAGGCGTAACCCTAACCCTAACCCTATGTGGGACTGGAATAAATGGGCTCAGGCGAGTTCCATAGCGAAAGAAAAGGATGGAGTAAGGTTGGGGCGCAGTTGCCCTCCTCTTGGCATGCCTTTCACATTGTCAGTGTCCCTGGAGCTCTGGGCTTTGTGGTTTTCTGAACGCGAACCCGAGGCATAACCTGAACCCTAACCTTAGGCTTAAAAGGTATACTTCGGTTGAAGCGTGTTCCATAGCGAAAGAAAAGGAGGGAGCAAGGTTGGGGCATTGTTGCGCTCCTCTTGGCATGCCTTTTGCATTGTCAGTGTCCCTGGAGCTCTGGGCTTTGTGGTTTTGCGAACGCTAACCCTAGGCGTAACCCAAACCCTAACCCTTGGCGGAACTGGAATACTTGTGCTGAGGCATTTTGCATAGCGAAAGGAAAGGAGGGAGCAAGGTTGGGGCATTGTTGTGCTCCTCTTGGCATGCCTTTTGCATTGTCAGTGTCCCGGGAGCTCTGGGCTTTGTGGTTTTCTGAACGCTAACCCAAGGCATAACCCAAACCCTAACCCTAGGCATTATTCTCACGCTAAGCCCAGGTGGAGCTTGAATAGTGCATTGGGCTGCGGTGAGTGCTGAGAAGAGAGAAAAGGTGAGAATAAAGTGGGGCCATTTTTGTACTATTTTGGCATGCCCTTCGCAATGTCAGTGTCTCTGGAGCTCTGGGCTTTGTGGTTTTCTGAACACTAACCCCAGGTGTAACCCTAACCCTAACCCTAGGCGGAACTGGAATACTTGTGCTGCGGCATTTTCCATAGCGAAAGAAAAGGAGGGAGCAAGGTTGGGGCATTGTTGCGCTCCTCTTGGCATGCCTTTCCCATTGTCAGTATCCCTGGAGCTCTGGGCTTTGCCTTTTTCTGGACACTAACCCTGGGCGTAACCCTAACCCTAACCGTAGGCGGAACTGAAATAAATAGGCTGAGTCGTGTTCCGTAGCGAAAGAAAAGGAGGGAGCGAGGTTGGGGCGCAGTTGTCCTCCTCTTGGCATGCCTTTCACATTGTCAGTGTCCCTGGAGCTCTGGGCTTTGTGGTTTTCTGTAAGCTAACCGGAGGCATAACCCTAACGTTAACCCTAGTAATTATTCTCACGCTAAGCCCAGGTGGAGGTTGAATACTGCATTGGGCCGAGGTGAGTGCTGAGAAGAGAGAAAAAGTGAGAACAAAGTTGGGCCATTTTTGCATTATTCTTGGCATGCCTTTTGCATTGTCAATGTCCCTGGAGCTCTGGGCTTTGTGGTTTTTTGAACGCGAACCCGAGGCATAACCCGAACCCAAACCTTAGGCTTAAATGGTATACTTCGGCAGAAGCGTGTTCCATAGCGAAAGGAAAGGAGGGAGCAAGGTTGGGGCATTGTTGTGCTCCTCTTGGCATGCCTTTTGCATTGTCAGTGTCCCTGGAGCTCTGGGCTTTGTGGTTTTGCGAACGCTAACCCTAGGCGTAACCCTAACCCTAACCCTAGGCGGAACTGGAATACTTGGGCTGAGGCGTGTTCCATAGCGAAAGAAAAGGAGGGAGCAAGGTTGGGGCATTGTTGCCCTCCTCTTGGCATGCCTTTCACATTTTCAGTGTCTCTGGAGCTCTGGGCTTTGTGGTTTTCTGGATGCTAACCCTAGGCGTAACCCTAACCCTAACCCTATGTGGAACTGGAATACTTGGGCTGAGGCGTGTTCCATAGCGAAAGAAAAGAAGGGAGCAAGGTTGGGGCATTGTTGCGCTCCTCTTGGCATGCCTTTCGCATTGTCAGTATCCCTGGAGCTCTGGGCTTTGCCTTTTTCTGGACACTAACCCTGGGCGTAACCCTAACCCTAACCGTAGGCGGAACTGAAATAAATAGGCTGAGTCGTGTTCCGTAGCGAAAGAAAAGGAGGGAGCAAGGTTGGGGCGCAGTTGCCCTCCTCTTGGCATGCCTTTCGCATTGTCAGTATCCCTGGAGCTCTGGGCTTTGCCTTTTTCTGGACACTAACCCTGGGCGTAACCCAAACCCTAACCGTAGGCGGAACTGGAATACTTGGGCTGAGTAGTGTTCCGTAGCGAACGAAAAGGAGGGAGCAAGGTTGGGGCACAGTTGCCCTCCTCTTGGCATGCGTTTTGCATTGTCAGTGTCCCTGGAGCTCTGGGCTTTGTGGTTTTCTGAACGCTAACCCAAGGCATAACCCAAACCCTAACCCTAGGCATTATTCTCACGCTAAGCCCAGGTGGAGCTTGAATAGTGCATTGGGCTGCGGTGAGTGCTGAGAAGAGAGAAAAGGTGAGAATAAAGTGGGGCCATTTTTGTACTATTTTGGCATGCCCTTCGCAATGTCAATGTCTCTGGAGCTCTGGGCTTTGTGGTTTTCTGAACACTAACCCTAGGTGTAACCCTAACCCTAACCGTAGGCGGAACTGGAATACTTGGGCTGCAGCATTTTCCATAGCGAAAGAAAAGAAGGGAGCAAGGTTGGGGCATTGTTGCGCTCCTCTTGGCCTGCCTTTCCCATTGTCAGTGTCCCTGGAGCTCTGGGCTTTGCCTTTTTCTGGACACTAACCCTGGGCGTAACCCTAACCCTAACCGTAGGCGGAACTGAAATACTTGGGCTGAGTCGTGTTCCGTAGCGAACGAAAAGGAGGGAGCAAGGTTGGGGCGCAGTTGCCCTCCTCTTGGCATGCCTTTCACATTGTCAGTGTCCCTGGAGCTCTGAGCTTTGTGGTTTTCTGAACGCTAACCCAAGGCATAACCCAAACCTAACCCTAGGCATTATTCTCATGCTAAGCCCAGGTGGAGCTTGAATAGTGCATTGGGCTGCGGTGAGTGCTGAGAAGAGAGAAAAAGGTGAGAACAAAGTGGGGCCATTTTTGTACTACTTTTGGCATGCCCTTTGCATTGTCAATGTCCCTGGAGCTCTGGGCTTTGTGGTTTTCTGACACTAACCCTAGGCGTAACCCTAACCCTAACCCTAGGCGGAACTGGAATACTCGGGCTGAGGCGTGTTCCATAGCGAAAGAAAAGGAGGGAGCAAGGTTGGGGCGCAGTTGCCCTCCTCTTGGCATGCCTTTCACATTGTTCAGTGTCCATGGAGCTCTGGGCTTGTGGTTTTCTGAACGCGGAACCCGAGGCATAACCCGAATCCAACTTAGGCTTAAATGGTATAACTTCGGCAGACAGCGTGTTCATAGCGAAGGAAATGAGGGAGCAAGGTTGGCGCATTGTGTGCCCCGTTGGCATGCTTTTGCATATGTCAGTGTCCCTGGAGGCTCTGGGCCTTTGTGGTTTTCTGGATGCTAACCCTAGGCGTCACCCTAACGACCTAGACCTAGGCGGAACTGGAATACTGGGCTGAGGCATTTTCCATAGCGAAAGAAAAGGAGGGAGCAAGGTTGGGGCATTGTTGCGCTCCTCTTGGCATGCCTTTCCATTGTCAGTATCCCTGGAGCTCTGGGCTTTGCCTTTTTCTGGACACTAACCCTGGGCGTAACCCTAACCCTAACCGTAGGCGGAACTGAATAAATAGGGCTGAGTCGTGTTCCGTAGCGAAAGAAAAGGAGGAGGGAGGTTGGGGCGCAGTTGTCCTCCTCTTGGCATGCCTTTCACATTGTCAGTGTCCCTGGAGCTCTGGGCTTTGTGGTTTTCTGTAAGCTAACCCAAGGCATAACCCTAACGTTAACCCTAGTAATTATTCTCACGCTAAGCCCAGGTGGAGGTTGAATACTGCATTGGGCCGAGGTGAGTGCTGAGAAGAGAGAAAAAGTGAGAACAAAGTTGGGCCATTTTTGTATTATTCTTGGCATGCCTTTTGCATTGTCAATGTCCCTGGAGCTCTGGGCTTTGTGGTTTTCTGAACGCGAACCCGAGGCATAACCCGAACCCTAACCTTAAGGCTTAACTGGTATACTTCGGCAGAAGGCGTGTTCCATAGCGAAAGGAAAGGAGGGAGCAGGTTGGGGCATTGTTGTGCTCCTCTTGGCATGCTTTTCACATTGTCAGTGTCCCTGGAGCTCTGGGCTTTGTGGTTTTGCGAACGCTAACCCTAGGCGTAACCCTAACCTTAACCCTAGGCGGAACTGGAATACTTGGGCTGAGGCGTGTTCCATAGCGAAAGAAAAGGAGGGAGCAAGGTTGGGGCATTGTTGCGCTCCTCTTGGCCTGCCTTTCACATTGTCAGTGTCTCTGGAGCTCTGGGCTTTGGCCTTTTTCTGGACACTAACCCTGGGCGTAACCCTAACCCTAACCGTAGGCGGAACTGGAAATGATAGGCTGAGGCGTGTTCCGTAGGCGAAAGAAAAGGAGGGAGCAAGGTTGGGGCGCATTGTTGCCCTCCTCTTGGCATGCCTTTCACATTGTCAGTGTCCCTGGAGCTCTGGGCTTTGTGGTTTTCTGTAAGCTAACCCAAGGCATAACCAACCCTAACCCTAGGCAATTATTCTCACGCTAAGCCAGGTGGAGCTTGAATAGTGCATTGGGCTGCGGTGAGTGCTGAGAAGAGAGAAAAGGTGAGAATAAAGTGGGGCCATTTTTGTATATTTGGCATGCCCTTGCGCAATGTCAATGTCTCTGGAGCTCTGGGCTTTGTGGTTTTCTGAACCCAACCCCAGGTGTAACCCTAACCCTAACCCTAGGCGGAACTGGAATACATGGGCTTGAGTCGTGTTCCGTAGCGAAAGAAAAGGAGGGAGCAGGTTGGGGCGTAGTTGCCCTCCTCTTGGCATGCCTTTCACATTGTCAGTGTCCCTGGAGCCTCTGGGCTTTGTGGTTTTCTGAACGCGAACCCGAGGCATAACCCGAACCCTAAACCTTACGCTTAAATGGTATACTTCGGCTGAAGCGTGTTCCATAGCGAAAGAAAAGGAGGGAGCACGGTTGGGGTGCAGTTGCCCTCCTTGGCATGCCTTTTGCATTGTCAGTGTCCCTGGAGCTCTGGCTTTGTGGTTTTGCGAACGCTAACCCGAGGCGTAACCCTAACCCTAACCCTAGGCGGAACTGGAATACTTGTGCTGAGGATTTTGCATAGCGAAAGGAAAGGAGGGAGCAAGGTTGGGGCATTGTTGCGCTCCTCTTGGCATGCTTTCACATTGTCAGTGTCCCCAGAGCTCTGGGCTTTGTGGTTTTCTGAACGCTAACCCTAAGGCATAACCTAACCCTAACCCTAGGCGGAACTGGAATACTTGGGCTGAGGCACTTTCCATAGCGAAAGGAAAGGAGGGAGCAAGGTTGGGGCGTTGTTGCGCTCTTGGCATGCCTTTCGCATTGTCAGTGTCCCTGGAGCTCTGGGCTTTGTGGTTTTTCTGAACGCTAACCCTAGCATAACCCTAACCCTAACCTAGACGGAACTGGAATACTTGGCTGAGGCGTGTTCCATAGCGAAAGAAAAGAGGGAGCAATGTTGGGGCATTTTTTGCGCTCCTCTTGGCATGCCTTTCACATTGTCAGTGTCCCTGGAGCTCTGGGCTTTGGTCGTTTTCTGAACGCTAACCTGGCGTAACCCTATCATAAACCTAGGCGGAACAGGAATACTTGGGCTGAGTCGTGTTCCATAGCGAAAGAAAGGAGGGAGCAAGGTTGGGGCATTGTTGCGCTCCTCTTGGCATGCCTTTCACATTGTCAGTGTCCCTGGAGCTCTGGGCTTTGTGGTTTTCTGAACGCTAACCCAAGGCATAACCCAAACCCTAACCCTAGGCATTATTCTCACGCTAAGCCCAGGTGGAGCTTGAATAGTGCATTGGGCTGCGGTGAGTGCTGAGAAGAGAGAAAGGTGAGATAAAGTGGGGCATTTTTGTACTATTGGCATGCCTTTCGCAATGTCAATGTCTCTGGAGCTCTGGCTTTGTGGTTTTCTGAACACTAACCCTAGGCGTAACCCTAACCCTAACCCTAGGCGGAACTGGAATACTCGGGCTGAGGCGTGTACCATAGCGAAAGAAAGGAGGGAGCAAGGTTGGGGCACTGTTGCGCTCCTCTTGGCAATGCCTTTCGCATTGTCAGTATCCCTGGAGCTCTGGGCTTTGCCTTTTTCTGGACACTAACCCCGGGCGTAACCCTAACCCTAACCGTAGGCGGAACTGAAAGAAATAGGCTGAGTCGTGTTCCGTAGCGAAAGAAAAGGAGGGAGCGAGGTTGGGGCGCAGTTGTCCTCCTCTTGGCATGCCTTTCACATTGTCAGTGTCCCTGGAGCTCTGGGCTTTGTGGTTTTCTGAACGCTAACCCGAGGCATAACCCTAACGTTAACCCTAGTAATTATTCTCACGCTAAGCCCAGGTGGAGCTTGAACACTGCATTGGGCCGAGGTGAGTGCTGAGAAGAGAGAAAAAGTGAGAACAAAATGGGCCATTTTTTGTATTATTCTTGGCATGCCTTTGCATTGTCAATGTCCCTGGAGCTCTGGGCTTTGTGGTTTTCTGGATGCTAACCCTAGGCATAACCCTAACCCTAACCCTAGGCGAACTGGATACTTGTGCCGCGGCATTTTCCATAGCGAACGGAAAGGAGGGAGCAAGGTTGGGGCATTGTTGCGCTCCTCTTGGCATGCCTTTTGCATTGTCAGTGTCCCTGGAGCTCTGGGCTTTGTGGTTTTGCGAACGCTAACCCTAGGCGTAACCCTAACCCTAACCCTAGGCGGAACTGGAATACTTGGGCTGAGGCGTGTTCCATAGCGAAAGAAAAGGAGGGAGCAAGGTTGGGGCATTGTTGCGCTCCTCTTGGCATGCCTTTCCATTGTCAGTGTCCCTGGAGCTCTGGGCTTTGTGGTTTTCGAACGCTAACCCTAGGCGTAACCCTAACCCTAACCCTAGGCGGAACTGGAATACTTGTGCTGAGGCATTTTGCCATAGCGAAAGAAAGGAGGGAGCAAGGTTGGGGCATTGTTGGCTCCTCTTGGCATGCCTTTTGCATTGTCAGTGTCCCTGGAGCTCTGGGCTTTGTGGTTTTCTGGAAGCTAACCCTAGGCGTAACCCTAACCCTAACCCTAGTGGAACTGGAATACTTGGGCTGAGGCGTGTTCCATAGCGAAAGAAAAGAGGGAGCAAGGTTGGGGCATTGTTGCGCTCCTCTTGGCATGCCTTTCGCATTGTCAGTATCCCTGGAGCTCTGGGCTTTGTTTTTCTGGACACTAACCCTGGCGTAACCCTAACCCTAACCGTAGGCGGAACTGGAATACTTGGGCTGAGTCGTGTTCCGTAGTGAACGAAAAGGAGGGAGCAAGGTTGGGGCGCAGTTGCCCTCCTCTTGGCATGCCTTTTGCATTGTCAGTGTCCCTGGAGCTCTGGGCTTTGTGGTTTTCTGAACGCTAACCCAAGGCATAACCCTAACCCTAACCCTAGGCATTATTCTCACGCTAAGCCCAGGTGGAGCTTGAATAGTGCATTGGGCTGCGGTGAGTGCTGAGAAGAGAGAAAGGTGAGAATAAAGTGGGGCCATTTTTGTACTATTTTGGCATGCCTTCTTGCAATGTCAATGTCTCTGGTGCTCTGGGCTTTGTGGTTTTCTGAACACTAACCCTAGGTGTAACCCTAACCCTAACCCTAGGCGGAACTGGAATACTTGGGCTGAGGCGTGTTCCATAGCGAAAGAAAAGGAGGGAGCAAGGTTGGGGCATTGTTGCGCTCCTCTTGGCATGCCTTTCGCATTGTCAGTATCCCTGGAGCTCTGGGCTTTGCCTTTTTCTGGACACTAACCCTGGGCGTAACCCTAACCCTAACCGTAGGCGGAACTGAAATAAATAGGCTGAGTCGTGTTCCGTAGCGAAAGAAAAGGAGGGAGCAAGGTTGGGGCGCAGTTGCCCTCCTCTTGGCATGCCTTTCACATTGTCAGTGTCCCTGGAGCTCTGGGCTTTGTGGTTTTCTGTAAGCTAACCCAAGGCATAACCCTAACGTTAACCCTAGTAATTATTCTCACGCTAAGCCCAGGTGGAGCTTGAATACTGCATTGGGCCGAGGTGAGTGCTGAGAAGAGAGAAAAAGTGAGAACAAAGTTGGGCCATTTTTGTATTATTCTTGGCATGCCTTTTGCATTGTCAATGTCCCTGGAGCTCTGGGCTTTGTGGTTTTCTGGACACTAACCCTAGGCGTAACCCTAACCCTAACCCTATGTGGGACTGGAATAAATGGGCTCAGGCGAGTTCCATAGCGAAAGAAAAGGATGGAGCAAGGTTGGGGCGCAGTTGCCCTCCTCTTGGCATGCCTTTCACATTCAGTGTCCCTGGAGCTCTGGGCTTTGTGGTTTTCTGAACGCGAACCCGAGGCATAACCCGAACCAACCTTAGGCTTAAATGGTATACTTCGGCTGAAGCGTGTTCCATAGCGAAAGAAAGGAGGGAGCAAGGTTGGGGCATTGTTGTGCTCCTCTTGGCATGCCTTTTGCATTGTCAGTGTCCCTGGAGCTCTGGGCTTTGTGGTTTTGCGAACGCTAACCCTAGGCGTAACCCTAACCCTAACCCTAGGCGGAACTGGAATACTTGGGCTGAGGCGTGTTCCATAGCGAAAGAAAAGGAGGGAGCAAGGTTGGGGCATTGTTGCGCTCCTCTTGGCATGCCTTTCGCATTGTCAGTGTCCCTGGAGCTCTGGGCTTTGCCTTTTTCTGGACACTAACCCTGGGCGTAACCCTAACCCTAACCGTAGGCGGAACTGGAATACTTGGGCTGAGTCGTGTTCCGTAGCGAACGAAAAGGAGGGAGCAAGGTTGGGGCGCAGTTGCCCTCCTCTTGGCATGCCTTTTGCATTGTCAGTGTCCCTGGAGCTCTGGGCTTTGTGGTTTTCTGAACGCTAACCCAGGCATAACCCAAACCCTAACCCTAGGCATTATTCTCATGCTAAGCCCAGGTGGAGCTTGAATAGTGCATTGGGCTGCGGTGAGTGCTGAGAAGAGAGAAAAGGTGAGAATAAAGTGGGGCCATTTTTGTACTACTTTTGGCATGCCCTTCGCATGTCAATGTCTCTGGAGCTCTGGGCTTTGTGGTTTTCTGAGCACTAACCCTAGGCGTAACCCTAACCCTAACCCTAGGCGGAACTGGAATACTCGGGCTGAGGCGTGTTCCATAGCGAAAGAAAAGGAGGGAGCAAGGTTGGGGCATTGTCGCGCTCCTCTTGGCATGCCTTTCACATTGTCAATTCCCGGGAGCTCTGGGGCTTTGTGGTTTTCTGGAACGGCTATACCCAGGCATAACCCAAAACCCTACCCTAGGCCATATTCTCACGCTAAGCCCAGGTGGAGCTTGAATAGTGCATTGGGCTGGCGGTGAGTGCTGAGAAGAGAGAAAGGTCGAGAATATAAGTGGGGCCATTTTTGGTACTATTTTGGGCATCCCTTCGGCCAAGTCAGTGTCTCTGGAGCTCTGGGCTTTGTGGTTTTCTGGAACACTAACCCCAGGTGGTTAAACCCTAACGCTCACCCTAGGCGGAACTGGAATACTTGTGCTGCGGCATTTTTCCATAGCGAAAGAAAAGGAGGGAGCAAGGTTGGGGCATTGTTGCGCCTCCTCTTGGCATGCCTTTTCCCATTGTCAGGTATCCCTGGAGCTCTGGGCTTTGCCTTTTTCTGAGGACACTAACCCTGGGCGTAACCCTAACCCTAACCGTAGGCGGAACTGAAATAAATAGGCTGAGTCGTGTTCCGTAGCGAAAGAAAAGGAGGGAGCGAGGTTGGGGGCGCAGTTGTCCTCCTCTTGGCATGCCTTTCACATTGTCAGTGTCCCTGGAGCTCTGGGCTTTGTGGTTTTCTGTAAGCTAACCGGAGGCATAACCCTAACGTTAACCCTAGTAATTATTCTCACGCTAAGCCCAGGTGGAGGTTGAATACTGCATTGGGCCGAGGTGAGTGCTGAGAAGAGAGAAAAAGTGAGAACAAAGTTGGGCCATTTTTGCATTATTCTTGGCATGCCTTTTGCATTGTCAATGTCCCTGGAGCTCTGGGCTTTGTGGTTTTTTGAACGCGAACCCGAGGCATAACCCGAACCCCAAACCTTAGGCTTAAATGGTATACTTCGGCAGAAGCGTGTTCCATAGCGAAAGGAAAGGAGGGAGCAAGGTTGGGGCATTGTTGTGCTCCTCTTGGCATGCCTTTTGCATTGTCAGTGTCCCTGGAGCTCTGGGCTTTGTGGTTTTGCGAACGCTAACCCTAGGCGTAACCCTAACCCTAACCCTAGGCGGAACTGGAATACTTGGGCTGAGGCGTGTTCCATAGCGAAAGAAAAGGAGGAGCAAGGTTGGGGCATTGTTGCCCTCCTCTTGGCATGCCTTTCACATTATTCAGTGTCTCTGGAGCTCTGGGCTTTGTGGTTTTCTGGATGCTAACCCTAGGCGTAACCCTAACCCTAACCCTATGTGGAACTGGAATACTTGGGCTGAGGCGTGTTCCATAGCGAAAGAAAAGAAGGGAGCAAGGTTGGGGCATTGTTGCGCTCCTCTTGGCATGCCTTTCGCATTGTCAGTATCCCTGGAGCTCTGGGCTTTGCCTTTTTCTGGACACTAACCCTGGGCGTAAACCCTAACCCTAACCGTAGGCGGAACGAAATAAATAGGCTGAGTCGTGTTCCGTAGCGAAAGAAAAGGAGGGAGCAAGGTTGGGGGCGCAGTTGCCCTCCTCTTGGCATGCCTTTCGCATTGTCAGTATCCCTGGAGCTCTGGGCTTTGCCTTTTTCTGGACACTAACCCTGGGCGTAACCCAAACCCTAACCGTAGGCGGAACTGGAATACTTGGGCTGAGTAGTGTTCCGTAGCGAACGAAAAGGAGGGAGCAAGGTTGGGCACAGTTGCCCTCCTCTTGGCATGCGTTTTGCATTGTCAGTGTCCCTGGAGCTCTGGGCTTTGTGGTTTTCTGAACGCTAACCCAAGGCATAACCCAAACCCTAACCCTAGGCATTATTCTCACGCTAAGCCCAGGTGGAGCTTGAATAGTGCATTGGGCTGCGGTGAGTGCTGAGAAGAGAGAAAAGGTGAGAATAAAGTGGGGCCATTTTTGTACTATTTTGGCATGCCCTTCGCAATGTCAATGTCCTCTGGAGCTCTGGGCTTTGTGGTTTTCTGAACACTAACCCTAGGTGTAACCCTAACCCTAACCGTAGGCGGAACTGGAATACTTGGGCTGCAGCATTTTCCATAGCGAAAGAAAAGAAGGGAGCAAGGTTGGGGCATTGTTGCGCTCCTCTTGGCCTGCCTTCCCATTGTCAGTGTCCCTGGAGCTCTGGGCTTTGCCTTTTTCTGGACACTAACCCTGGGCGTAACCCTAACCCTAACCGTAGGCGGAACTGGAATACTTGGGCTGAGTCGTGTTCCGTAGCGAACGAAAAGGAGGGAGCAAGGTTGGGGCGCAGTTGCCCTCCTCTTGGCATGCCTTTTGCATTGTCAGTGTCCCTGGAGCTCTGGGCTTTGTGGTTTTTCTGAACGCTAACCCAAGGCATAACCCAAACCCTAACCCTAGGCATTATTCTCATGCTAAGCCCAGGTGGAGCTTGAATAGTGCATTGGGCTGCGGTGAGTGCTGAGAAGAGAGAAAAGGTGAGAATAAAGTGGGGCCATTTTTTGTACTACTTTTGGCATGCCCTTCGCAATGTCAATGTCTCTGGAGCTCTGGGCTTTGTGGTTTTCTGAACACTAACCCTAGGCGTTAACCCTAACCCTAACCCTAGGCGGAACTGGAATACTCGGGCTGAGGCGTGTACCATAGCGAAAGAAAAGGAGGGAGCAAGGTTGGGGCATTGTCGCGCTCCTCTTGGCATGCTTTCACATTGTCAGTGTCCCCGGGAGCCTCTGGGCTTTGTGGTTTTCTGAACGCTAACCCAAGGCATAACCCAAACCCTAACCCTAGGCATTATTCTCACGCTAAGCCCAGGTGGAGCTTGAATAGTGCATTGGGCTGCGGTGAGTGCTGAGAAGAGAGAAAAGGTGAGAAATAAAGTGGGGCCATTTTTGTACTATTTTGGCATGCCCTTCGCAATGTCAATGTCTCTGGAGCTCTGGGGCTTTGTGGTTTTCTGAACACTAACCCCAGGTTTAACCCTAAACCCTAACCCTAGGCGGAACTGGAATACATGGGCTGAGGCATTTCCATAGCGAAAGAAAAGGAGGGAGCAAGGTTGGGGCATTGTTGCGCTCCTCTTGGCATGCCTTTCCATTGTCAGTATCCCTGGAGCTCTGGGCTTTGCCTTTTTCTGGACACTAACCCTGGGCGTAACCCTAACCCTAACTGTAGGCGGAACTGAAATAATTAGGGCTGAGTCGTGTTCCGTAGCGAAAGAAAAGGAGGGAGGCAGGTTGGGCGCAGTTGTCCTCCTCTTGGCATGCCTATTTCACATTGTCAGTGTCCCTGGAGCTCTGGGCTTTGTGGTTTCTGTAAGCTAACCCGAGGCATAACCCTAACGTTAACCTAGTAATTATTCTCACGCTAAGCCCAGGTGGGGGTGAATACTGCATTGGGCCGAGGTGAGTGCTGAGAGAGAAGAAAAAGGTGAGAACAAAGTTGGGGCCATTTTTGTATTATTCTTGGCATGCCTTTTGGCAATTGTCAATGTCCCTGGAGCTCTGGGCTTTGTGGTTTTCTGAACGCGAACCCGAGGCATAACCCGAACCCAAACCTTAGGCTTAAATGGTATACTTCGGCAGAAGCGTGTTCCATAGCGAAAGGAAGGAGGGAGCAAGGTTGGGGCATTGTTGTGCTCCTCTTGGCATGCCTTTTGCATTGTCAGTGTCCCTGGAGCTCTGGCTTTGTGGTTTTGCGAACGCTAACCCTAGGCGTAACCCTAACCCTAACCCTAGGCGAACTGGAATACTTGGGCTGAGGCGTGTTCCATAGCGAAAGAAAAGGAGGGAGCAAGGTTGGGGCATTGTTGCGCTCCTCTTGGCCTGCCTTCACATTTTCAGTGTCTCTGGAGCTCTGGGCTTTGCCTTTTTCTGGACACTAACCCTGGGCGTAACCCTAACCCTAACCGTAGGCGGAACTGAAATGAATAGGCTGAGTCGTGTTCCGTAGCGAAAGAAAAGGAGGGAGCAAGGTTGGGGCGCAGTTGCCCTCCTCTTGGCATGCCTTTCACATTGTCAGTGTCCCTGGAGCTCTGGGCTTTGTGGTTTTCTGTAAGCTAACCCAAGGCATAACCCTAACGTTAACCCTAGTAATTATTCTCACGCTAAGCCCAGGTGGAGGTTGAATACTGCATTGGGCCGAGGTGAGTGCTGAGAAGAGAGAAAAAGTGAGAACAAAGTTGGGCCATTTTTGTATTATTCTTGGCATGCCTTTTGCATTGTCAATGTCCCTGGAGCTCTGGGCTTTGTGGTTTTCTGGACACTAACCCTAGGCATAACCCTAACCCTAACCCTATGTGGGACTGGAATAAATGGGCTCAGGCGAGTTCCATAGCGAAAGAAAAGGATGGAGCAAGGTTGGGGCATTGTTGTGCTCCTCTTGGCATGCCTTTCACATTCTCAGTGTCCCTGGAGCTCTGGGTTTTGTGGTTTTCTGGATGCTAACCCTAGGCGTAACCCTAACCCTAACCCTAGGCGGAACTGGAATACTTGGGCTGAGGCGTGTTCCATAGCGAAAGAAAAGGAGGGAGCAAGGTTGGGGCATTGTTGCACTCCTCTTGGCCTGCCTTTCACATTGTCAGTGTCTCTGGAGCTCTGGGCTTTGTGGTTTTGCGAACACTAACCCTAGGCGTAACCCTAACCCTAACCCTATGTGGAACTGGAATACTTGGGCTGAGGCGTGTTCCATAGCGAAAGAAAAGGAGGGAGCAATGTTGGGGCATTGTTGCGCTCCTCTTGGCATGCCTTTCGCATTGTCAGTATCCCTGGAGCTCTGGGCTTTGCCTTTTCTGGACACTAACCCTGGGCGTAACCCTAACCCTAACCGTAGGCGGAACTGGAATACTTGGGCTGAGTCGTGTTCCGTAGCGAACGAAAAGGAGGGAGCAAGGTTGGGGCGCAGTTGCCCTCCTCTTGGCATGCATTTTGCATTGTCAGTGTCCCTGGAGCTTTGGGCTTTGTGGTTTTCTGAACGCTAACCCAAGGCATAACCCAAACCCTAACCCTAGGCATTATTCTCATGCTAAGCCCAGGTGGAGCTTGAATAGTGCATTGGGCTGCGGTGAGTGCTGAGAAGAGAGAAAAGGTGGGAATAAAGTGGGGCCATTTTTGTACTACTTTTGGCATGCCCTTCGCAATGTCAATGTCTCTGGAGCTCTGGGCTTTGTGGTTTTCTGAACACTAACCCTAGGCGTAACCCTAACCCTAACCCTAGGCGGAACTGGAATACTCGGGCTGAGGCGTGTACCATAGCGAAAGAAAAGGAGGGAGCAAGGTTGGGGCATTGTCGCGCTCCTCTTGGCATGCCTTTCACATTGTCAGTGTCCCGGGAGCTCTGGGCTTTGTGGTTTTCTGAACGCTAACCCAAGGCATAACCCAAACCCTAACCCTAGGCATTATTCTCACGCTAAGCCCAGGTGGAGCTTGAATAGTGCATTGGGCTGCGGTGAGTGCTGAGAAGAGAGAAAAGGTGAGAATAAAGTGGGGCCATTTTTGTACTATTTTGGCATGCCCTTCGCAATGTCAATGTCTCTGGAGCTCTGGGCTTTGTGGTTTTCTGAACACTAACCCCAGGTGTAACCCTAACCCTAACCCTAGGCGGAACTGGAATACATGGGCTGAGGCATTTTCCATAGCGAAAGAAAAGGAGGGAGCAAGGTTGGGGCATTGTTGCGCTCCTCTTGGCATGCCTTTCCCATTGTCAGTATCCCTGGAGCTCTGGGCTTTGCCTTTTTCTGGACACTAACCCTGGGCGTAACCCTAACCCTAACCGTAGGCGGAACTGAAATAAATAGGCTGAGTCGTGTTCCGTAGCGAAAGAAAAGGAGGGAGCGAGGTTGGGGCGCAGTTGTCCTCCTCTTGGCATGCCTTTCACATTGTCAGTGTCCCTGGAGCTCTGGGCTTTGTGGTTTTCTGTAAGCTAACCGGAGGCATAACCCTAACGTTAACCCTAGTAATTATTCTCACGGCTAAGCCCAGGTGGAGGTTGAATACTGCATTGGGCCGAGGTGAGTGCTGAGAAGAGAGAAAAAGTGAGAACAAAGTTGGGCCATTTTTGTATTATTCTTGGCATGCCTTTCACATTGTCAGTGTCCCTGGAGCTCTGGGCTTTGTGGTTTTCTGAACGCGAACCCGAGGCATAACCCGAATCCAAACCTTAGGCTTAAATGGTATACTTCGGCAGAAGCGTGTTCCATAGCGAAAGGAAAGGAGGGAGCAAGCTTGGGGCATTGTTGTGCTCCTCTTGGCATGCCTTTTGCATTGTCAGTGTCCCTGGAGCTCTGGGCTTTGTGGTTTTGCGAACGCTAACCCTAGGCGTAACCCTAACCCTAACCCTAGGCGGAACTGGAATACTTGGGCTGAGGCGTGTTCCATAGCGAAAGAAAAGGAGGGAGCAAGGTTGGGGCATTGTTGCGCTCCTCTTGGCCTGCCTTTCCCATTGTCAGTGTCCCTGGAGCTCTGGGCTTTGTGGTTTTGCGAACGCTAACCCTAGGCGTAACCCAAACCCTAACCCTTGGCGGAACTGGAATACTTGTGCTGAGGCATTTTGCATAGCGAAAGGAAAGGAGGGAGCAAGGTTGGGGCATTGTTGTGCTCCTCTTGGCATGCCTTTTGCATTGTCAGTGTCCCTGGAGCTCTGGGCTTTGTAGGCGTAACCCTAACCCTAACCCTATGTGGAACTGGAATACTTGGGCTGAGGCGTGTTCCATAGCGAAAGAAAAGAAGGGAGCAAGGTTGGGGCATTGTTGCACTCCTCTTGGCATGCCTTTCGCATTGTCAGTATCCCTGGAGCTCTGGGCTTTGCCTTTTTCTGGACACTAACCCTGGGCGTAACCCTAACCCTAACCGTAGGCGGAACTGGAATACTTGGGCTGAGTCGTGTTCCGTAGTGAACGAAAAGGAGGGAGCAAGGTTGGGGCGCAGTTGCCCTCCTCTTGGCATGCGTTTTGCATTGTCAGTGTCCCTGGAGCTCTGGGCTTTGTGGTTTTCTGAACGCTAACCCAAGGCATAACCCAAACCCTAACCCTAGGCATTATTCTCACGCTAAGCCCAGGTGGAGCTTGAATAGTGCATTGGGCTGCGGTGAGTGCTGAGAAGAGAGAAAAGGTGAGAATAAAGTGGGGCCATTTTTGTACTATTTTGGCATGCCCTTCGCAATGTCAATGTCTCTGGTGCTCTGGGCTTTGTGGTTTTCTGAACACTAACCCTAGGTGTAACCCTAACCCTAACCGTAGGCGGAACTGGAATACTTGGGCTGAGGCGTGTACCATAGCGAAAGAAAAGGAGGGAGCAAGGTTGGGGCATTGTTGCCCTCCTCTTGGCATGCCTTTCGCATTGTCAGTATCCCTGGAGCTCTGGGCTTTGCCTTTTTCTGGACACTAACCCTGGGCGTAACCCTAACCCTAACCGTAGGCGGAACTGAAATAAATAGGCTGAGTCGTGTTCCGTAGCGAAAGAAAAGGAGGGAGCAAGGTTGGGGCGCAGTTGCCCTCCTCTTGGCATGCCTTTCACATTGTCAGTGTCCCTGGAGCTCTGGGCTTTGTTGTTTTCTGTAAGCTAACCGGAGGCATAACCCTAACGTTAACCCTAGTAATTATTCTCACGCTAAGCCCAGGTGGAGGTTGAATACTGCATTGGGCCGAGGTGAGTGCTGAGAAGAGAGAAAAAGTGAGAACAAAGTTGGGCCATTTTTGTATTATTCTTGGCATGCCTTTTGCATTGTCAATGTCCCTGGAGCTCTGGGCTTTGTGGTTTTCTGGACACTAACCCTAGGCGTAACCCTAACCCTAACCCTATGTGGGACTGGAATAAATGGGCTCAGGCGAGTTCCATAGCGAAAGAAAAGGATGGAGCAAGGTTGGGGCGCAGTTGCCCTCCTCTTGGCATGCCTTTCACATTCTCAGTGTCCCTGGAGCTCTGGGCTTTGTGGTTTTCTGAACGCGAACCCGAGGCATAACCCGAATCCAAACCTTAGGCTTAAAAGGTATACTTCGGCAGAAGCGTGTTCCATAGCGAAAGGAAAGGAGGGAGCAAGGTTGGGGCATTGTTGTGCTCCTCTTGGCATGCCTTTTGCATTGTCAGTGTCCCTGGAGCTCTGGGCTTTGTGGTTTTGCGAACGCTAACCCTAGGCGTAACCCTAACCCTAACCCTAGGCGGAACTGGAATACTTGGGCTGAGGCGTGTTCCATAGCGAAAGAAAAGGAGGGAGCAAGGTTGGGGCATTGTTGCGCTCCTCTTGGCCTGCCTTTCCCATTGTCAGTGTCCCTGGAGCTCTGGGCTTTGCCTTTTTCTGGACACTAACCCTGGGCGTAACCCTAACCCTAACCGTAGGCGGAACTGGAATACTTAGGCTGAGTCGTGTTCCGTAGCGAACGAAAAGGAGGGAGCAAGGTTGGGGCGCAGTTGCCCTCCTCTTGGCATGCCTTTTGCATTGTCAGTGTCCCTGGAGCTCTGGGCTTTGTGGTTTTCTGAACGCTAACCCAAGGCATAACCCAAACCCTAACCCTAGGCATTATTCTCATGCTAAGCCCAGGTGGAGCTTGAATAGTGCATTGGGCTGCGGTGAGTGCTGAGAAGAGAGAAAAGGTGAGAATAAAGTGGGGCCATTTTTGTACTACTTTTGGCATGCCCTTCGCAATGTCAATGTCTCTGGAGCTCTGGGCTTTGTGGTTTTCTGAGCACTAACCCTAGGCGTAACCCTAACCCTAACCCTAGGCGGAACTGGAATACTCGGGCTGAGGCGTGTACCATAGCGAAAGAAAAGGAGGGAGCAAGGTTGGGGCATTGTCGCGCTCCTCTTGGCATGCCTTTCACATTGTCAGTGTCCCGGGAGCTCTGGGCTTTGTGGTTTTCTGAACGCTAACCCAAGGCATAACCCAAACCCTAACCCTAGGCATTATTCTCACGCTAAGCCCAGGTGGAGCTTGAATAGTGCATTGGGCTGCGGTGAGTGCTGAGAAGAGAGAAAAGGTGAGAATAAAGTGGGGCCATTTTTGTACTATTTTGGCATGCCCTTCGCAATGTCAATGTCTCTGGAGCTCTGGGCTTTGTGGTTTTCTGAACACTAACCCCAGGTTTAACCCTAACCCTAACCCTAGGCGGAACTGGAATACATGGGCTGAGGCATTTTCCATAGCGAAAGGAAAGGAGGGAGCAAGGTTGGGGCATTGTTGCCCTCCTCTTGGCATGCCTTTCGCATTGTCAGTATCCCTGGAGCTCTGGGCTTTGCCTTTTTCTGGACACTAACCCTGGGCGTAACCCTAACCCTAACCGTAGGCGGAACTGAAATAAATAGGCTGAGTCGTGTTCCGTAGCGAAAGAAAAGGAGGGAGCGAGGTTGGGGCGCAGTTGTCCTCCTCTTGGCATGCCTTTCACATTGTCAGTGTCCCTGGAGCTCTGGGCTTTGTGGTTTTCTGTAAGCTAACCGGAGGCATAACCCTAACGTTAACCCTAGTAATTATTCTCACGCTAAGCCCAGGTGGAGGTTGAATACTGCATTGGGCCGAGGTGAGTGCTGAGAAGAGAGAAAAAGTGAGAAAAAAGTTGGGCCATTTTTGTATTATTCTTGGCATGCCTTTTGCATTGTCAATGTCCCTGGAGCTCTGGGCTTTGTGGTTTTCTGAACGCGAACCCGAGGCATAACCCGAACCCAAACCTTAGGCTTAAATGGTATACTTCGGCAGAAGCGTGTTCCATAGCGAAAGGAAAGGAGGGAGCAAGGTTGGGGCATTGTTGTGCTCCTCTTGGCATGCCTTTTGCATTGTCAGTGTCCCTGGAGCTCTGGGCTTTGTGGTTTTGCGAACGCTAACCCTAGGCGTAACCCTAACCCTAACCCTAGGCGGAACTGGAATACTTGGGCTGAGGCGTGTTCCATAGCGAAAGAAAAGGAGGGAGCAAGGTTGGGGCATTGTTGCGCTCCTCTTGGCCTGCCTTTCACATTTTCAGTGTCTCTGGAGCTCTGGGCTTTGCCTTTTTCTGGACACTAACCCTGGGCGTAACCCTAACCCTAACCGTAGGCGGAACTGAAATGAATAGGCTGAGTCGTGTTCCGTAGCGAAAGAAAAGGAGGGAGCAAGGTTGGGGCGCAGTTGCCCTCCTCTTGGCATGCCTTTCACATTGTCAGTGTCCCTGGAGCTCTGGGCTTTGTGGTTTTCTGTAAGCTAACCCAAGGCATAACCCTAACGTTAACCCTAGTAATTATTCTCACGCTAAGCCCAGGTGGAGCTTGAATACTGCATTGGGCCGAGGTGAGTGCTGAGAAGAGAGAAAAAGTGAGAACAAAGTTGGGCCATTTTTGTATTATTCTTGGCATGCCTTTTGCATTGTCAATGTCCCTGGAGCTCTGGGCTTTGTGGTTTTCTGGACACTAACCCTAGGCATAACCCTAACCCTAACCCTATGTGGGACTGGAATAAATGGGCTCAGGCGAGTTCCATAGCGAAAGAAAAGGATGGAGCAAGGTTGGGGCGCAGTTGCCCTCCTCTTGGCATGCCTTTCACATTGTCCCTGGAGCTCTGGGTTTTGTGGTTTTCTGGATGCTAACCCTAGGCGTAACCCTAACCCTAACCCTAGGCGGAACTGGAATACTTGGGCTGAGGCGTGTTCCATAGCGAAAGAAAAGGAGGGAGCAAGGTTGGGGCATTGTTGCACTCCTCTTGGCCTGCCTTTCACATTGTCAGTGTCTCTGGAGCTCTGGGCTTTGTGGTTTTGCGAACACTAACCCTAGGCGTAACCCTAACCCTAACCCTATGTGGAACTGGAATACTTGGGCTGAGGCGTGTTCCATAGCGAAAGAAAAGGAGGGAGCAATGTTGGGGCATTGTTGCGCTCCTCTTGGCATGCCTTTCGCATTGTCAGTATCCCTGGAGCTCTGGGCTTTGCCTTTTTCTGGACACTAACCCTGGGCGTAACCCTAACCCTAACCGTAGGCGGAACTGGAATACTTGGGCTGAGTCGTGTTCCGTAGCGAACGAAAAGGAGGGAGCAAGGTTGGGGCGCAGTTGCCCTCCTCTTGGCATGCATTTTGCATTGTCAGTGTCCCTGGAGCTTTGGGCTTTGTGGTTTTCTGAACGCTAACCCAAGGCATAACCCAAACCCTAACCCTAGGCATTATTCTCATGCTAAGCCCAGGTGGAGCTTGAATAGTGCATTGGGCTGCGGTGAGTGCTGAGAAGAGAGAAAAGGTGGGAATAAAGTGGGGCCATTTTTGTACTACTTTTGGCATGCCCTTCGCAATGTCAATGTCTCTGGAGCTCTGGGCTTTGTGGTTTTCTGAACACTAACCCTAGGCGTAACCCTAACCCTAACCCTAGGCGGAACTGGAATACTCGGGCTGAGGCGTGTACCATAGCGAAAGAAAAGGAGGGAGCAAGGTTGGGGCATTGTCGCGCTCCTCTTGGCATGCCTTTCACATTGTCAGTGTCCCGGGAGCTCTGGGCTTTGTGGTTTTCTGAACGCTAACCCAAGGCATAACCCAAACCCTAACCCTAGGCATTATTCTCACGCTAAGCCCAGGTGGAGCTTGAATAGTGCATTGGGCTGCGGTGAGTGCTGAGAAGAGAGAAAAGGTGAGAATAAAGTGGGGCCATTTTTGTACTATTTTGGCATGCCCTTCGCAATGTCAATGTCTCTGGAGCTCTGGGCTTTGTGGTTTTCTGAACACTAACCCCAGGTGTAACCCTAACCCTAACCCTAGGCGGAACTGGAATACATGGGCTCAGGCGAGTTCCATAGCGAAAGAAAAGGAGGGAGCAAGGTTGGGGCATTGTTGCGCTCCTCTTGGCATGCCTTTCCCATTGTCAGTATCCCTGGAGCTCTGGGCTTTGCCTTTTTCTGGACACTAACCCTGGGCGTAACCCTAACCCTAACCGTAGGCGGAACTGAAATAAATAGGCTGAGTCGTGTTCCGTAGCGAAAGAAAAGGAGGGAGCGAGGTTGGGGCGCAGTTGTCCTCCTCTTGGCATGCCTTTCACATTGTCAGTGTCCCTGGAGCTCTGGGCTTTGTGGTTTTCTGTAAGCTAACCGGAGGCATAACCCTAACGTTAACCCTAGTAATTATTCTCACGCTAAGCCCAGGTGGAGGTTGAATACTGCATTGGGCCGAGGTGAGTGCTGAGAAGAGAGAAAAAGTGAGAACAAAGTTGGGCCATTTTTGTATTATTCTTGGCATGCCTTTTGCATTGTCAATGTCCCTGGAGCTCTGGGCTTTGTGGTTTTCTGAACGCGAACCCGAGGCATAACCCG
The DNA here is from genome assembly GCA_014706295.1 of Lycocorax pyrrhopterus obiensis. Lineage (NCBI taxonomy): Eukaryota > Metazoa > Chordata > Aves > Passeriformes > Paradisaeidae > Lycocorax > Lycocorax pyrrhopterus. Next base: position 28,904,434 of record JACSVZ010000004.1, read on the forward strand.
AACCCAAACCTTAGGCTTAAATGGTATACTTCGGCAGAAGCGTGTTCCATAGCGAAAGGAAAGGAGGGAGCAAGGTTGGGGCATTGTTGTGCTCCTCTTGGCATGCCTTTTGCATTGTCAGTGTCCCTGGAGCTCTGGGCTTTGTGGTTTTGCGAACGCTAACCCTAGGCGTAACCCTAACCCTAACCCTAGGCGGAACTGGAATACTTGGGCTGAGGCGTGTTCCATAGCGAAAGAAAAGGAGGGAGCAAGGTTGGGGCATTGTTGCGCTCCTCTTGGCCTGCCTTTCACATTTTCAGTGTCTCTGGAGCTCTGGGCTTTGCCTTTTTCTGGACACTAACCCTGGGCGTAACCCTAACCCTAACCGTAGGCGGAACTGAAATGAATAGGCTGAGTCGTGTTCCGTAGCGAAAGAAAAGGAGGGAGCAAGGTTGGGGCGCAGTTGCCCTCCTCTTGGCATGCCTTTCACATTGTCAGTGTCCCTGGAGCTCTGGGCTTTGTGGTTTTCTGTAAGCTAACCCAAGGCATAACCCTAACGTTAACCCTAGTAATTATTCTCACGCTAAGCCCAGGTGGAGCTTGAATACTGCATTGGGCCGAGGTGAGTGCTGAGAAGAGAGAAAAAGTGAGAACAAAGTTGGGCCATTTTTGTATTATTCTTGGCATGCCTTTTGCATTGTCAATGTCCCTGGAGCTCTGGGCTTTGTGGTTTTCTGGACACTAACCCTAGGCATAACCCTAACCCTAACCCTATGTGGGACTGGAATAAATGGGCTCAGGCGAGTTCCATAGCGAAAGAAAAGGATGGAGCAAGGTTGGGGCGCAGTTGCCCTCCTCTTGGCATGCCTTTCACATTCTCAGTGTCCCTGGAGCTCTGGGTTTTGTGGTTTTCTGGATGCTAACCCTAGGCGTAACCCTAACCCTAACCCTAGGCGGAACTGGAATACTTGGGCTGAGGCGTGTTCCATAGCGAAAGAAAAGGAGGGAGCAAGGTTGGGGCATTGTTGCACTCCTCTTGGCCTGCCTTTCACATTGTCAGTGTCTCTGGAGCTCTGGGCTTTGTGGTTTTGCGAACACTAACCCTAGGCGTAACCCTAACCCTAACCCTATGTGGAACTGGAATACTTGGGCTGAGGCGTGTTCCATAGCGAAAGAAAAGGAGGGAGCAATGTTGGGGCATTGTTGCGCTCCTCTTGGCATGCCTTTCGCATTGTCAGTATCCCTGGAGCTCTGGGCTTTGCCTTTTTCTGGACACTAACCCTGGGCGTAACCCTAACCCTAACCGTAGGCGGAACTGGAATACTTGGGCTGAGTCGTGTTCCGTAGCGAACGAAAAGGAGGGAGCAAGGTTGGGGCGCAGTTGCCCTCCTCTTGGCATGCATTTTGCATTGTCAGTGTCCCTGGAGCTTTGGGCTTTGTGGTTTTCTGAACGCTAACCCAAGGCATAACCCAAACCCTAACCCTAGGCATTATTCTCATGCTAAGCCCAGGTGGAGCTTGAATAGTGCATTGGGCTGCGGTGAGTGCTGAGAAGAGAGAAAAGGTGGGAATAAAGTGGGGCCATTTTTGTACTACTTTTGGCATGCCCTTCGCAATGTCAATGTCTCTGGAGCTCTGGGCTTTGTGGTTTTCTGAACACTAACCCTAGGCGTAACCCTAACCCTAACCCTAGGCGGAACTGGAATACTCGGGCTGAGGCGTGTACCATAGCGAAAGAAAAGGAGGGAGCAAGGTTGGGGCATTGTCGCGCTCCTCTTGGCATGCCTTTCACATTGTCAGTGTCCCGGGAGCTCTGGGCTTTGTGGTTTTCTGAACGCTAACCCAAGGCATAACCCAAACCCTAACCCTAGGCATTATTCTCACGCTAAGCCCAGGTGGAGCTTGAATAGTGCATTGGGCTGCGGTGAGTGCTGAGAAGAGAGAAAAGGTGAGAATAAAGTGGGGCCATTTTTGTACTATTTTGGCATGCCCTTCGCAATGTCAATGTCTCTGGAGCTCTGGGCTTTGTGGTTTTCTGAACACTAACCCCAGGTGTAACCCTAACCCTAACCCTAGGCGGAACTGGAATACATGGGCTGAGGCATTTTCCATAGCGAAAGAAAAGGAGGGAGCAAGGTTGGGGCATTGTTGCGCTCCTCTTGGCATGCCTTTCGCATTGTCAGTATCCCTGGAGCTCTGGGCTTTGCCTTTTTCTGGACACTAACCCTGGGCGTAACCCTAACCCTAACCGTAGGCGGAACTGAAATAAATAGGCTGAGTCGTGTTCCGTAGCGAAAGAAAAGGAGGGAGCGAGGTTGGGGCGCAGTTGTCCTCCTCTTGGCATGCCTTTCACATTGTCAGTGTCCCTGGAGCTCTGGGCTTTGTGGTTTTCTGTAAGCTAACCGGAGGCATAACCCTAACGTTAACCCTAGTAATTATTCTCACGCTAAGCCCAGGTGGAGGTTGAATACTGCATTGGGCCGAGGTGAGTGCTGAGAAGAGAGAAAAAGTGAGAACAAAGTTGGGCCATTTTTGTATTATTCTTGGCATGCCTTTTGCATTGTCAATGTCCCTGGAGCTCTGGGCTTTGTGGTTTTCTGAACGCGAACCCGAGGCATAACCCGAACCCAAACCTTAGGCTTAAATGGTATACTTCGGCAGAAGCGTGTTCCATAGCGAAAGGAAAGGAGGGAGCAAGGTTGGGGCATTGTTGTGCTCCTCTTGGCATGCCTTTTGCATTGTCAGTGTCCCTGGAGCTCTGGGCTTTGTGGTTTTGCGAACGCTAACCCTAGGCGTAACCCTAACCCTAACCCTAGGCGGAACTGGAATACTTGGGCTGAGGCGTGTTCCATAGCGAAAGAAAAGGAGGGAGCAAGGTTGGGGCATTGTTGCGCTCCTCTTGGCCTGCCTTTCACATTTTCAGTGTCTCTGGAGCTCTGGGCTTTGCCTTTTTCTGGACACTAACCCTGGGCGTAACCCTAACCCTAACCGTAGGCGGAACTGAAATGAATAGGCTGAGTCGTGTTCCGTAGCGAAAGAAAAGGAGGGAGCAAGGTTGGGGCGCAGTTGCCCTCCTCTTGGCATGCCTTTCACATTGTCAGTGTCCCTGGAGCTCTGGGCTTTGTGGTTTTCTGTAAGCTAACCCAAGGCATAACCCTAACGTTAACCCTAGTAATTATTCTCACGCTAAGCCCAGGTGGAGCTTGAATACTGCATTGGGCCGAGGTGAGTGCTGAGAAGAGAGAAAAAGTGAGAACAAAGTTGGGCCATTTTTGTATTATTCTTGGCATGCCTTTTGCATTGTCAATGTCCCTGGAGCTCTGGGCTTTGTGGTTTTCTGGACACTAACCCTAGGCATAACCCTAACCCTAACCCTATGTGGGACTGGAATAAATGGGCTCAGGCGAGTTCCATAGCGAAAGAAAAGGATGGAGCAAGGTTGGGGCGCAGTTGCCCTCCTCTTGGCATGCCTTTCACATTCTCAGTGTCCCTGGAGCTCTGGGTTTTGTGGTTTTCTGGATGCTAACCCTAGGCGTAACCCTAACCCTAACCCTAGGCGGAACTGGAATACTTGGGCTGAGGCGTGTTCCATAGCGAAAGAAAAGGAGGGAGCAAGGTTGGGGCATTGTTGCACTCCTCTTGGCCTGCCTTTCACATTGTCAGTGTCTCTGGAGCTCTGGGCTTTGTGGTTTTGCGAACACTAACCCTAGGCGTAACCCTAACCCTAACCCTATGTGGAACTGGAATACTTGGGCTGAGGCGTGTTCCATAGCGAAAGAAAAGGAGGGAGCAATGTTGGGGCATTGTTGCGCTCCTCTTGGCATGCCTTTCGCATTGTCAGTATCCCTGGAGCTCTGGGCTTTGCCTTTTTCTGGACACTAACCCTGGGCGTAACCCTAACCCTAACCGTAGGCGGAACTGGAATACTTGGGCTGAGTCGTGTTCCGTAGCGAACGAAAAGGAGGGAGCAAGGTTGGGGCGCAGTTGCCCTCCTCTTGGCATGCATTTTGCATTGTCAGTGTCCCTGGAGCTTTGGGCTTTGTGGTTTTCTGAACGCTAACCCAAGGCATAACCCAAACCCTAACCCTAGGCATTATTCTCATGCTAAGCCCAGGTGGAGCTTGAATAGTGCATTGGGCTGCGGTGAGTGCTGAGAAGAGAGAAAAGGTGGGAATAAAGTGGGGCCATTTTTGTACTACTTTTGGCATGCCCTTCGCAATGTCAATGTCTCTGGAGCTCTGGGCTTTGTGGTTTTCTGAACACTAACCCTAGGCGTAACCCTAACCCTAACCCTAGGCGGAACTGGAATACTCGGGCTGAGGCGTGTACCATAGCGAAAGAAAAGGAGGGAGCAAGGTTGGGGCATTGTCGCGCTCCTCTTGGCATGCCTTTCACATTGTCAGTGTCCCGGGAGCTCTGGGCTTTGTGGTTTTCTGAACGCTAACCCAAGGCATAACCCAAACCCTAACCCTAGGCATTATTCTCACGCTAAGCCCAGGTGGAGCTTGAATAGTGCATTGGGCTGCGGTGAGTGCTGAGAAGAGAGAAAAGGTGAGAATAAAGTGGGGCCATTTTTGTACTATTTTGGCATGCCCTTCGCAATGTCAATGTCTCTGGAGCTCTGGGCTTTGTGGTTTTCTGAACACTAACCCCAGGTGTAACCCTAACCCTAACCCTAGGCGGAACTGGAATACATGGGCTCAGGCGAGTTCCATAGCGAAAGAAAAGGAGGGAGCAAGGTTGGGGCATTGTTGCGCTCCTCTTGGCATGCCTTTCCCATTGTCAGTATCCCTGGAGCTCTGGGCTTTGCCTTTTTCTGGACACTAACCCTGGGCGTAACCCTAACCCTAACCGTAGGCGGAACTGAAATAAATAGGCTGAGTCGTGTTCCGTAGCGAAAGAAAAGGAGGGAGCGAGGTTGGGGCGCAGTTGTCCTCCTCTTGGCATGCCTTTCACATTGTCAGTGTCCCTGGAGCTCTGGGCTTTGTGGTTTTCTGTAAGCTAACCGGAGGCATAACCCTAACGTTAACCCTAGTAATTATTCTCACGCTAAGCCCAGGTGGAGGTTGAATACTGCATTGGGCCGAGGTGAGTGCTGAGAAGAGAGAAAAAGTGAGAACAAAGTTGGGCCATTTTTGTATTATTCTTGGCATGCCTTTTGCATTGTCAATGTCCCTGGAGCTCTGGGCTTTGTGGTTTTCTGAACGCGAACCCGAGGCATAACCCGAACCCAAACCTTAGGCTTAAATGGTATACTTCGGCAGAAGCGTGTTCCATAGCGAAAGGAAAGGAGGGAGCAAGGTTGGGGCATTGTTGTGCTCCTCTTGGCATGCCTTTTGCATTGTCAGTGTCCCTGGAGCTCTGGGCTTTGTGGTTTTCTGGACACTAACCCTAGGCGTAACCCTAACCCTAACCCTAGGCGGAACTGGAATACTTGGGCTGAGGCGTGTTCCATAGCGAAAGAAAAGGAGGGAGCAAGGTTGGGGCATTGTTGCGCTCCTCTTGGCCTGCCTTTCACATTTTCAGTGTCTCTGGAGCTCTGGGCTTTGCCTTTTTCTGGACACTAACCCTGGGCGTAACCCTAACCCTAACCGTAGGCGGAACTGAAATGAATAGGCTGAGTCGTGTTCCGTAGCGAAAGAAAAGGAGGGAGCAAGGTTGGGGCGCAGTTGCCCTCCTCTTGGCATGCCTTTCACATTGTCAGTGTCCCTGGAGCTCTGGGCTTTGTGGTTTTCTGTAAGCTAACCCAAGGCATAACCCTAACGTTAACCCTAGTAATTATTCTCACGCTAAGCCCAGGTGGAGCTTGAATACTGCATTGGGCCGAGGTGAGTGCTGAGAAGAGAGAAAAAGTGAGAACAAAGTTGGGCCATTTTTGTATTATTCTTGGCATGCCTTTTGCATTGTCAATGTCCCTGGAGCTCTGGGCTTTGTGGTTTTCTGGACACTAACCCTAGGCATAACCCTAACCCTAACCCTATGTGGGACTGGAATAAATGGGCTCAGGCGAGTTCCATAGCGAAAGAAAAGGATGGAGCAAGGTTGGGGCGCAGTTGCCCTCCTCTTGGCATGCCTTTCACATTCTCAGTGTCCCTGGAGCTCTGGGTTTTGTGGTTTTCTGGATGCTAACCCTAGGCGTAACCCTAACCCTAACCCTAGGCGGAACTGGAATACTTGGGCTGAGGCGTGTTCCATAGCGAAAGAAAAGGAGGGAGCAAGGTTGGGGCATTGTTGCACTCCTCTTGGCCTGCCTTTCACATTGTCAGTGTCTCTGGAGCTCTGGGCTTTGTGGTTTTGCGAACACTAACCCTAGGCGTAACCCTAACCCTAACCCTATGTGGAACTGGAATACTTGGGCTGAGGCGTGTTCCATAGCGAAAGAAAAGGAGGGAGCAATGTTGGGGCATTGTTGCGCTCCTCTTGGCATGCCTTTCGCATTGTCAGTATCCCTGGAGCTCTGGGCTTTGCCTTTTTCTGGACACTAACCCTGGGCGTAACCCTAACCCTAACCGTAGGCGGAACTGGAATACTTGGGCTGAGTCGTGTTCCGTAGCGAACGAAAAGGAGGGAGCAAGGTTGGGGCGCAGTTGCCCTCCTCTTGGCATGCATTTTGCATTGTCAGTGTCCCTGGAGCTTTGGGCTTTGTGGTTTTCTGAACGCTAACCCAAGGCATAACCCAAACCCTAACCCTAGGCATTATTCTCATGCTAAGCCCAGGTGGAGCTTGAATAGTGCATTGGGCTGCGGTGAGTGCTGAGAAGAGAGAAAAGGTGGGAATAAAGTGGGGCCATTTTTGTACTACTTTTGGCATGCCCTTCGCAATGTCAATGTCTCTGGAGCTCTGGGCTTTGTGGTTTTCTGAACACTAACCCTAGGCGTAACCCTAACCCTAACCCTAGGCGGAACTGGAATACTCGGGCTGAGGCGTGTACCATAGCGAAAGAAAAGGAGGGAGCAAGGTTGGGGCATTGTCGCGCTCCTCTTGGCATGCCTTTCACATTGTCAGTGTCCCGGGAGCTCTGGGCTTTGTGGTTTTCTGAACGCTAACCCAAGGCATAACCCAAACCCTAACCCTAGGCATTATTCTCACGCTAAGCCCAGGTGGAGCTTGAATAGTGCATTGGGCTGCGGTGAGTGCTGAGAAGAGAGAAAAGGTGAGAATAAAGTGGGGCCATTTTTGTACTATTTTGGCATGCCCTTCGCAATGTCAATGTCTCTGGAGCTCTGGGCTTTGTGGTTTTCTGAACACTAACCCCAGGTGTAACCCTAACCCTAACCCTAGGCGGAACTGGAATACATGGGCTGAGGCATTTTCCATAGCGAAAGAAAAGGAGGGAGCAAGGTTGGGGCATTGTTGCGCTCCTCTTGGCATGCCTTTCCCATTGTCAGTATCCCTGGAGCTCTGGGCTTTGCCTTTTTCTGGACACTAACCCTGGGCGTAACCCTAACCCTAACCGTAGGCGGAACTGAAATAAATAGGCTGAGTCGTGTTCCGTAGCGAAAGAAAAGGAGGGAGCGAGGTTGGGGCGCAGTTGTCCTCCTCTTGGCATGCCTTTCACATTGTCAGTGTCCCTGGAGCTCTGGGCTTTGTGGTTTTCTGTAAGCTAACCGGAGGCATAACCCTAACGTTAACCCTAGTAATTATTCTCACGCTAAGCCCAGGTGGAGGTTGAATACTGCATTGGGCCGAGGTGAGTGCTGAGAAGAGAGAAAAAGTGAGAACAAAGTTGGGCCATTTTTGTATTATTCTTGGCATGCCTTTTGCATTGTCAATGTCCCTGGAGCTCTGGGCTTTGTGGTTTTCTGAACGCGAACCCGAGGCATAACCCGAACCCAAACCTTAGGCTTAAATGGTATACTTCGGCAGAAGCGTGTTCCATAGCGAAAGGAAAGGAGGGAGCAAGGTTGGGGCATTGTTGTGCTCCTCTTGGCATGCCTTTTGCATTGTCAATGTCCCTGGAGCTCTGGGCTTTGTGGTTTTCTGGACACTAACCCTAGGCGTAACCCTAACCCTAACCCTATGTGGGACTGGAATAAATGGGCTCAGGCGAGTTCCATAGCGAAAGAAAAGGATGGAGCAAGGTTGGGACGCAGTTGCCCTCCTCTTGGCATGCCTTTCACATTGTCAGTGTCCCTGGAGCTCTGGGCTTTGTGGTTTTCTGAACGCGAACCCGAGGCATAACCCGAATCCAAACCTTAGGCTTAAATGGTATACTTCGGCAGAAGCGTGTTCCATAGCGAAAGGAAAGGAGGGAGCAAGCTTGGGGCATTGTTGTGCTCCTCTTGGCATGCCTTTTGCATTGTCAGTGTCCCTGGAGCTCTGGGCTTTGTGGTTTTGCGAACGCTAACCCTAGGCGTAACCCTAACCCTAACCCTAGGCGGAACTGGAATACTTGGGCTGAGGCGTGTTCCATAGCGAAAGAAAAGGAGGGAGCAATGTTGGGGCATTGTTGCGCTCCTCTTGGCCTGCCTTTCCCATTGTCAGTGTCCCTGGAGCTCTGGGCTTTGTGGTTTTGCGAATGCTAACCCTAGGCGTAACCCAAACCCTAACCCTTGGCGGAACTGGAATACTTGTGCTGAGGCATTTTGCATAGCGAAAGGAAAGGAGGGATCAAGGTTGGGGCATTGTTGTGCTCCTCTTGGCATGCCTTTTGCATTGTCAGTGTCCCTGGAGCTCTGGGCTTTGTGGTTTTCTGGATGCTAACCCTAGGCGTAACCCTAACCCTAACCCTATGTGGAACTGGAATACTTGGGCTGAGGCGTGTTCCATAGCGAAAGAAAAGAAGGGAGCAAGGTTGGGGCATTGTTGCGCTCCTCTTGGCATGCCTTTCGCATTGTCAGTATCCCTGGAGCTCTGGGCTTTGCCTTTTTCTGGACACTAACCCTGGGCGTAACCCTAACCCTAACCGTAGGCGGAACTGGAATACTTGGGCTGAGTCGTGTTCCGTAGCGAACGAAAAGGAGGGAGCAAGGTTGGGGCGCAGTTGCCCTCCTCTTGGCATGCGTTTTGCATTGTCAGTGTCCCTGGAGCTCTGGGCTTTGTGGTTTTCTGAACGCTAACCCAAGGCATAACCCAAACCCTAACCCTAGGCATTATTCTCACGCTAAGCCCAGGTGGAGCTTGAATAGTGCATTGGGCTGCGGTGAGTGCTGAGAAGAGAGAAAAGGTGAGAATAAAGTGGGGCCATTTTTGTACTATTTTGGCATGCCCTTCGCAATGTCAATGTCTCTGGTGCTCTGGGCTTTGTGGTTTTCTGAACACTAACCCTAGGTGTAACCCTAACCCTAACCGTAGGCGGAACTGGAATACTTGGGCTGAGGCATTTTCCATAGCGAAAGGAAAGGAGGGAGCAAGGTTGGGGCATTGTTGCCCTCCTCTTGGCATGCCTTTCGCATTGTCAGTATCCCTGGAGCTCTGGGCTTTGCCTTTTTCTGGACACTAACCCTGGGCGTAACCCTAACCCTAACCGTAGGCGGAACTGAAATAAATAGGCTGAGTCGTGTTCCGTAGCGAAAGAAAAGGAGGGAGCAAGGTTGGGGCGCAGTTGCCCTCCTCTTGGCATGCCTTTCACATTGTCAGTGTCCCTGGAGCTCTGGGCTTTGTGGTTTTCTGTAAGCTAACCGGAGGCATAACCCTAACGTTAACCCTAGTAATTATTCACACGCTAAGCCCAGGTGGAGGTTGAATACTGCATTGGGCCGAGGTGAGTGCTGAGAAGAGAGAAAAAGTGAGAACAAAGTTGGGCCATTTTTGTATTATTCTTGGCATGCCTTTTGCATTGTCAATGTCCCTGGAGCTCTGGGCTTTGTGGTTTTCTGGACACTAACCCTAGGCGTAACCCTAACCCTAACCCTATGTGGGACTGGAATAAATGGGCTCAGGCGAGTTCCATAGCGAAAGAAAAGGATGGAGCAAGGTTGGGGCGCAGTTGCCCTCCTCTTGGCATGCCTTTCACATTGTCAGTGTCCCTGGAGCTCTGGGCTTTGTGGTTTTCTGAACGCGAACCCGAGGCATAACCCGAATCCAAACCTTAGGCTTAAATGGTATACTTCGGCAGAAGCGTGTTCCATAGTGAAAGGAAAGGAGGGAGCAAGGTTGGGGCATTGTTGTGCTCCTCTTGGCATGCCTTTTGCATTGTCAGTGTCCCTGGAGCTCTGGGCTTTGTGGTTTTGCGAACGCTAACCCTAGGCGTAACCCTAACCCTAACCCTAGGCGGAACTGGAATACTTGGGCTGATGCGTGTTCCATAGCGAAAGAAAAGGAGGGAGCAAGGTTGGGGCATTGTTGCGCTCCTCTTGGCCTGCCTTTCCCATTGTCAGTGTCCCTGGAGCTCTGGGCTTTGCCTTTTTCTGGACACTAACCCTGGGCGTAACCCTAACCCTAACCGTAGGCGGAACTGGAATACTTGGGCTGAGTCGTGTTCCGTAGCGAACGAAAAGGAGGGAGCAAGGTTGGGGCGCAGTTGCCCTCCTCTTGGCATGCCTTTTGCATTGTCAGTGTCCCTGGAGCTCTGGGCTTTGTGGTTTTCTGAACGCTAACCCAAGGCATAACCCAAACCCTAACCCTAGGCATTATTCTCATGCTAAGCCCAGGTGGAGCTTGAATAGTGCATTGGGCTGCGGTGAGTGCTGAGAAGAGAGAAAAGGTGAGAATAAAGTGGGGCCATTTTTGTACTACTTTTGGCATGCCCTTCGCAATGTCAATGTCTCTGGAGCTCTGGGCTTTGTGGTTTTCTGAGCACTAACCCTAGGCGTAACCCTAACCCTAACCCTAGGCGGAACTGGAATACATGGACTGAGGCATTTTCCATAGCGAAAGAAAAGGAGGGAGCAAGGTTGGGGCATTGTTGCGCTCCTCTTGGCATGCCTTTCGCATTGTCAGTATCCCTGGAGCTCTGGGCTTTGCCTTTTTCTGGACACTAACCCTGGGCGTAACCCTAACCCTAACCGTAGGCGGAACTGAAATAAATAGGCGGAGTCGTGTTCCGTAGCGAAAGAAAAGGAGGGAGCGAGGTTGGGGCGCAGTTGTCCTCCTCTTGGCATGCCTTTCACATTGTCAGTGTCCCTGGAGCTCTGGGCTTTGTGGTTTTCTGTAAGCTAACCGGAGGCATAACCCTAACGTTAACCCTAGTAATTATTCTCACGCTAAGCCCAGGTGGAGGTTGAATACTGCATTGGGCCGAGGTGAGTGCTGAGAAGAGAGAAAAAGTGAGAACAAAGTTGGGCCATTTTTGTATTATTCTTGGCATGCCTTTTGCATTGTCAATGTCCCTGGAGCTCTGGGCTTTGTGGTTTTCTGAACGCGAACCCGAGGCATAACCCGAACCCAAACCTTAGGCTTAAATGGTATACTTCGGCAGAAGCGTGTTCCATAGCGAAAGGAAAGGAGGGAGCAAGGTTGGGGCATTGTTGTGCTCCTCTTGGCATGCCTTTTGCATTGTCAGTGTCCCTGGAGCTCTGGGCTTTGTGGTTTTGCGAACGCTAACCCTAGGCGTAACCCTAACCCTAACCCTAGGCGGAACTGGAATACTTGGGCTGAGGCGTGTTCCATAGCGAAAGAAAAGGAGGGAGCAAGGTTGGGGCATTGTTGCGCTCCTCTTGGCCTGCTTTTCACATTTTCAGTGTCTCTGGAGCTCTGGGCTTTGCCTTTTTCTGGACACTAACCCTGGGCGTAACCCTAACCCTAACCGTAGGCGGAACTGAAATGAATAGGCTGAGTCGTGTTCCGTAGCGAAAGAAAAGGAGGGAGCAAGGTTGGGGCGCAGTTGCCCTCCTCTTGGCATGCCTTTCACATTGTCAGTGTCCCTGGAGCTCTGGGCTTTGTGGTTTTCTGTAAGCTAACCCAAGGCATAACCCTAACGTTAACCCTAGTAATTATTCTCACGCTAAGCCCAGGTGGAGGTTGAATACTGCATTGGGCCGAGGTGAGTGCTGAGAAGAGAGAAAAAGTGAGAACAAAGTTGGGCCATTTTTGTATTATTCTTGGCATGCCTTTTGCATTGTCAATGTCCCTGGAGCTCTGGGCTTTGTGGTTTTCTGGACACTAACCCTAGGCATAACCCTAACCCTAACCCTATGTGGGACTGGAATAAATGGGCTGAGGCGTGTTCCATAGCGAAAGGAAAGGATGGAGCAAGGTTGGGGCGCAGTTGCCCTCCTCTTGGCATGCCTTTCACATTCTCAGTGTCCCTGGAGCTCTGGGTTTTGTGGTTTTCTGGATGCTAACCCTAGGCGTAACCCTAACCCTAACCCTAGGCGGAACTGGAATACTTGGGCTGAGGCGTGTTCCATAGCGAAAGAAAAGGAGGGAGCAAGGTTGGGGCATTGTTGCGCTCCTCTTGGCCTGCCTTTCACATTGTCAGTGTCTCTGGAGCTCTGGGCTTTGTGGTTTTGCGAACACTAACCCTAGGCGTAACCCTAACCCTAACCCTATGTGGAACTGGAATACTTGGGCTGAGGCATTTTGCATAGCGAAAGGAAAGGAGGGATCAAGGTTGGGGCATTGTTGTGCTCCTCTTGGCATGCCTTTTGCATTGTCAGTGTCCCTGGAGCTCTGGGCTTTGTGGTTTTCTGGATGCTAACCCTAGGCGTAACCCTAACCCTAACCCTATGTGGAACTGGAATACTTGGGCTGAGGCGTGTTCCATAGCGAAAGAAAAGAAGGGAGCAAGGTTGGGGCATTGTTGCGCTCCTCTTGGCATGCCTTTCGCATTGTCAGTATCCCTGGAGCTCTGGGCTTTGCCTTTTTCTGGACACTAACCCTGGGCGTAACCCTAACCCTAACCGTAGGCGGAACTGGAATACTTGGGCTGAGTCGTGTTCCGTAGCGAACGAAAAGGAGGGAGCAAGGTTGGGGCGCAGTTGCCCTCCTCTTGGCATGCCTTTTGCATTGTCAGTGTCCCTGGAGCTCTGGGGCTTTGTGGTTTTCTGAACGCTAACCCAAGGCATAACCCAAACCCTAACCCTAGGCATTATTCTCATGCTAAGCCCAGGTGGAGCTTGAATAGTGCATTGGGCTGCGGTGAGTGCTGAGAAGAGAGAAAAGGTGGGAATAAAGTGGGGCCATTTTTGTACTACTTTTGGCATGCCCTTCGCAATGTCAATGTCTCTGGAGCTCTGGGCTTTGTGGTTTTCTGAACACTAACCCTAGGCGTAACCCTAACCCTAACCCTAGGCGGAACTGGAATACTCGGGCTGAGGCGTGTACCATAGCGAAAGAAAAGGAGGGAGCAAGGTTGGGGCATTGTCGCGCTCCTCTTGGCATGCCTTTCACATTGTCAGTGTCCCGGGAGCTCTGGGCTTTGTGGTTTTCTGAACGCTAACCCAAGGCATAACCCAAACCCTAACCCTAGGCATTATTCTCACGCTAAGCCCAGGTGGAGCTTGAATAGTGCATTGGGCTGCGGTGAGTGCTGAGAAGAGAGAAAAGGTGAGAATAAAGTGGGGCCATTTTTGTACTACTTTTGGCATGCCCTTCGCAATGTCAATGTCTCTGGAGCTCTGGGCTTTGTGGTTTTCTGAACACTAACCCCAGGTGTAACCCTAACCCTAACCCTAGGCGGAACTGGAATACATGGGCTGAGGCATTTTCCATAGCGAAAGAAAAGGAGGGAGCAAGGTTGGGGCATTGTTGCGCTCCTCTTGGCATGCCTTTCCCATTGTCAGTATCCCTGGAGCTCTGGGCTTTGCCTTTTTCTGGACACTAACCCTGGGCGTAACCCTAACCCTAACCATAGGCGGAACTGAAATAAATAGGCTGAGTCGTGTTCCGTCGCGAAAGAAAAGGAGGGAGCGAGGTTGGGGCGCAGTTGTCCCCTCTTGGCATTGCCTTTCACATTGTCAGTGTCCCTGGAGCTCTGGCTTTGGTGGTTTTCTGTTAAGCTAACACGAGGCATAACCCTACGTTACCCTAGTAATTATTCTCACGCTAAGCCCAGGTGGAGGTTGAATACTGCATTGGGCCGAGGTGAGTGCTGAGAAGAGAGAAAAAGTGAGAACAAAGTTGGGGCCATTTTTGTATTATTCTTGGGCATGCTTTTGCATTGTCAATGTCCCTGGAGCTCTGGGCTTTGTGGTTTTCTGAACGCGAACCCGAGGCATAACCCGAACCCAAACCTTAGGCCTTAAATGGTATACTTCGGCAGAAGCGTGTTCCATAGCCCGAAAGGAAAGGAGGGAGCAAGGTTGGGGCATTGTTGTGCTCCTCTTGGCATGCCTTTTGCATTGTCAGATGTCCCTGGAGCTCTGGGCTTTGTGTCTTTGCGAACGCTAACCCTAGGCGTACCCCTAACCCTAACCCTAGGCGGAACTGGACTACTTGCGGCAGGCGTGTTCCATAGCCGAAAAGAAAAGGAGGGAGCAAGGTCTGGGGCATTGTTGCGCTCCCTCTTTGGCCTGCCTTTCACTTTCAGTGTCTCTGGAGCCCTGGGCTTTGCCTTTTTCCTGGACACTAACCCTGGGCGTAACCCTAACCTAACCGTAAGGCGGAACTGAAAATGAATCAGGCCTGAGTCGTGTCTCCGTACGCAAGACCAGGAGGGAGCAGGTTGGGGCGCGAGTTGCCCTCCTCCCGTTGAGCATGCCTTTCACCATTGTCAGTGTCCCTGGAGCTCTGGGCTTTGTGGTTTTCTGTAAGCTAACCGGAGGCATAACCCTAACGTTAACCCTAGTAATTTCTCACGCTAAGCCCAGGTGGAGGTTGGGAATACTGCATGGGCCGGAGGTGAGTGCTTGAGAAGAGAAGAAAAAGTGCAGAACAAAGTTGGGCCATTTTTGTATATTCTTGGCATGCCTTTTGCATTGTCAGTGTCCCTGGAGCTCTGGGCTTTGTGTGTTGCTGAACGCGTAACCCTAGGGATAACCGCTAACCCAAACCCTAGGCGGAACTGATACACTCGGCAGAGGGCGTGTTTCCATAGCGAAAGAAAAGGAGGGAGCAAGGTTGGGCATTGGTTGCGCTCCTCTTGGCCTGCTTTCACATTGTCAGTGTCTCTGGAGCTCTGGGGCTTTGTGGTTTTGCGAACACTAACCTAGGCGTAACCCTACCCTAACCCTATGTGGAACTGGAATACTGGGCTGAGGCGTGTTCCATAGCGAAAGAAAAGCGAGGGAGCAATGTTGGGGGCATTGTTGCGCTCCTCTTGGCATGCCTTTCGCATTGTCAGTATCCCTGGAGCTCTGGGCTTTGCCTTTTCTGGACACTAACCCTGGGCGTAACCCTAACCCTAACCCTAGGCGGAACTGGAATACTTGGCTGAGTCGTGTTCCGTAGCGAACGAAAAGGAGGGAGCAAGGTTGGGGCGCAGTTGCCCTCCTCTTGGCATGCATTTTGCATTGTCAGTGGTCCCTGAGCTCTGGGCTTTGTGGTTTTCTGAACGCTAACCCAAGGCATAACCCAAACCCTAACCCTAGGCATTATTCTCATGCTAAGCCCAGGTGGAGCTTGAATAGTGCATTGGGCTGCGGTGAGTGCTGAGAAGAGAGAAAAGGTGGGAATAAAGTGGGGCCATTTTTGTACTACTTTTGGCATGCCCTTCGCAATGTCAATGTCTCTGGAGGCTCTGGGCTTTGTGGTTTTCCTGAACACTACACCCTAGGCGTAACCCTAACCCTAACCCTAGGCGGAACTGGATACTCGGGCTGAGGCGTGTACCATAGCGAAAGAAAAGGAGGGAAGCAAGGTTGGGGCATTGTCGCGCTCCTCTTGGCATGCCTTTCACATTGTCAGGTCCGGGAGCTCTGGGCTTTGTGGTTTTCTGAACGCTAACCCAAGGCATAACCCAAACCCTAACCCTAGGCATTATTCTCACGCTAAGCCCAGGTGGAGCTTGAATAGTGCATTGGGCTGCGGTGAGTGCTGAGAAGAGAGAAAAGGTAGAATAAGTGGGGCCATTTTTGTACTATTTTGGCATGCCCTTCGCAATGTCAATGTCTCTGGAGCTCTGGGCTTTGTGGTTTTCTGAACACTAACCCCAGGTGTAACCCTAACCCTAACCCTAGGCGGAACTGGAATACATGGGCTGAGGCATTTCCATAGCGAAAGAAAAGGAGGGAGCAAGGTTGGGGCATTGTTGCGCTCCTCTTGGCATGCCTTTCCATTGTCAGTATCCCTGGAGCTCTGGGCTTTGCCTTTTCTGGACACTAACCCTGGGCGTAACCCTAACCCTAACCTAGGCGGAACTGAAATAAATAGGCTGAGTCGTGTTCCGTAGCGAAAGAAAAGGAGGGAGCAGGTTGGGGCGCAGTTGTCCTCCTCTTGGCATGCCTTTCACATTGTCAGTGTCCCTGGAGCTCTGGGCTTTGTGGTTTTCTGTAAGCTAACCGGAGGCATAACCCTAACGTTAACCCTAGTAATTATTCTCACGCTAAGCCCAGGTGGAGGTTGAATACTGCATTGGGCCGAGGTGAGTGCTGAGAAGAGAGAAAAGTGAGAACAAAGTTGGGCCATTTTTGTTATTCTTGGCATGCCTTTGCATTGTCATGTCCCTGGAGCTCTGGGCTTTGTGGTTTTCTGAACGCGAACCCGAGGCATAACCCGAACCCAAACCTTAGGCTTAAATGGTATACTTCGGCAGAAGCGTGTTCCATAGCGAAAGGAAAGGAGGGAGCAAGGTTGGGGCATTGTTGTGCTCCTCTTGGCATGCCTTTGCATTGTCAGTGTCCCTGGAGCTCTGGGCTTTGTGGTTTTGCGAACGCTAACCCTAGGCGTAACCCTAACCCTAACCCTAGGCGGAACTGGAATACTTGGGCTGAGGCGTGTTCCATAGCGAAAGAAAAGGAGGGAGCAAGGTTGGGGCATTGTTGCGTCCTCTTGGCTGCCTTTCATTGTCAGTGTCCCTGGAGCTCTGGGCTTTGTGGTTTTCTGAACCTAACCCTAGGCGTAACCCTAACCCTAACCTAGGCGGAACTGGAATACTTGGCTGAGGCGTGCATAGCGAAAGAAAGGAGGGAGCAAGGTTGGGGCATTGTTGTGCTCCTCTTGGCATGCCTTTCCATTGTCAGTGTCCCTGGAGCTCTGGGCTTTGTGGTTTCTGGAGCTAACCCTAGGCGTAACCCTAACCCTAACCCTATGTGGAACTGAATACTTGGGCTGAGGCGTGTTCCATAGCGAAAGAAAAGAAGGGAGCAAGGTTGGGCATTGTTGCGCTCCTCTTGGCATGCCTTTCGCATTGTCAGTGTCCCTGGAGCTCTGGGCTTTGTTTTTCTGGACACTAACCCTGGCGTAACCCTAACCCTAACCGTAGGCGGAACTGGAATACTTGGGCTGAGTCGTGTTCCGTAGCGAACGAAAAGGAGGGAGCAAGGTTGGGGCGCAGTTGCCCTCCTCTTGGCATGCCTTTTGCATTGTCAGTGTCCCTGGAGCTCTGGGCTTTGTGGTTTTCTGAACGCTAACCCAAGGCATAACCCAAACCCTAACCCTAGGCATTATTCTCACGCTAAGCCCAGGTGGAGCTTGAATAGTGCATTGGGCGTGAGTGCTGAGAAAGAGAAAAGGGAGAAAGTGGGGCATTTTGTACTTTTGGCATGCCTTCGCATTGTCAATGTCTCTGGAGCTCTGGGCTTTGTGGTTTTCTGAACACTAACCCTAGGTGTAACCCTAACCCTAACCTAGGCGGAACTGGAATACTTGGGCTGAGGCGTGTCCATAGCGAAAGAAAAGGAGGGAGCAAGGTTGGGGCATTGTTGCGCTCCTCTTGGCATGCCTTTCGCATTGTCAGTATCCCTGGAGCTCTGGGCTTTGCCTTTTTCTGGACACTAACCCTGGGCGTAACCCTAACCCTAACCGTAGGCGGAACTGAAATATAGGCTGAGTCGTGTTCCGTAGCGAAAGAAAAGGAGGGAGCAAGGTTGGGGCGCAGTTGCCCTCCTCTTGGCATGCCTTTCACATTGTCAGTGTCCCTGGAGCTCTGGGCTTTGTGGTTTTCTGAACGTTAACCCTAGTAATTATTCTCACGCTAAGCCCAGGTGGAGCTTGAATACTGCATTGGGCCGAGGTGAGTGCTGAGAAGAGAGAAAAAGTGAGAACAAAGTTGGGCCATTTTTGTATTATTCTTGGCATGCCTTTTGCATTGTCAATGTCCCTGGAGCTCTGGGCTTTGTGGTTTTCTGGACACTAACCCTAGGCGTAACCCTAACCCTAACCCTATGTGGGACTGGAATAAATGGGCTCAGGCGAGTTCCATAGCGAAAGAAAAGGATGGAGCAAGGTTGGGGCGCAGTTGCCCTCCTCTTGGCATGCCTTTCACATTCTCAGTGTCCCTGGAGCTCTGGGCTTTGTGGTTTTCTGAACGCGAACCCGAGGCATAACCCGAATCCAAACCTTAGGCTTAAATGGTATACTTCGGCAGAAGCGTGTTCCATAGCGAAAGGAAAGGAGGGAGCAAGGTTGGGGCATTGTTGTGCTCCTCTTGGCATGCCTTTTGCATTGTCAGTGTCCCTGGAGCTCTGGGCTTTGTGGTTTTGCGAACGCTAACCCTAGGCGTAACCCTAACCCTAACCCTAGGCGGAACTGGAATACTTGGGCTGAGGCGTGTTCCATAGCGAAAGAAAAGGAGGGAGCAAGGTTGGGGCATTGTTGCGCTCCTCTTGGCATGCCTTTCACCATTGTCAGTGTCCCTGGAGCTCTGGGCTTTGCCTTTTTCTGGACACTAACCCTGGGCGTAACCCTAACCCTAACCGTAGGCGGAACTGGAATACTTGGGCTGAGTCGTGTTCCGTAGCGAACGAAAGGAGGGAGCAAGGTTGGGCGCAGTTGCCCTCCTCTTGGCATGCCTTTTGCATTGTCAGTGTCCCTGGAGCTCTGGGCTTTGTGGTTTTCTGAACGCTAACCCAAGGCATAACCCAAACCCTAACCCTAGGCATTATTCTCATGCTAAGCCCAGGTGGAGCTTGAATAGTGCATTGGGCTGCGGTGAGTGCTGAGAAGAGAGAAAGGTGAGAATAAAGGGGCCATTTTTGTACTACTTTGGCATGCCCTTCGCAATGTCAATGTCTCTGGAGCTCTGGGCTTTGTGGTTTTCTGACACTAACCCTAGGCGTAACCCTAACCCTAACCCTAGGCGGAACTGGAATACTCGGGCTGAGGCGTGTACCATAGCGAAAGAAAAGGAGGGAGCAAGGTTGGGGCATTGTCGCGCTCCTCTTGGCATGCCTTTCACATTGTCAGTGTCCCGGGAGCTCTGGGCTTTGTGGTTTTCTGAACGCTAACCCAAGGCATAACCCAAACCCTAACCCTAGGCATTATTCTCACGCTAAGCCCAGGTGGAGCTTGAATAGTGCATTGGGCTGCGGTGAGTGCTGAGAAGAGAGAAAAGGTGAGAATAAAGTGGGGCCATTTTTGTACTATTTTGGCATGCCCTTCGCAATGTCAATGTCTCTGGAGCTCTGGGCTTTGTGGTTTTCTGAACACTAACCCAGGTTAACCCTAACCCTAACCCTAGGCGGAACTGGAATACATGGGCTGAGGCATTTTCCATAGCGAAAGAAAAGGAGGGAGCAAGGTTGGGGCATTGTTGCGCTCCTCTTGGCATGCCTTTCGCATTGTCAGTATCCCTGGAGCTCTGGGCTTTGCCTTTTTCTGGACACTAACCCTGGGCGTAACCCTAACCCTAACCGTAGGCGGAACTGAAATAAATAGGCTGAGTCGTGTTCCGTAGCGAAAGAAAAGGAGGGAGCGAGGTTGGGGCGCAGTTGTCCTCCTCTTGGCATGCCTTTCACATTGTCAGTGTCCCTGGAGCTCTGGGCTTTGTGGTTTTCTGTAAGCTAACCGGAGGCATAACCCTAACGTTAACCCTAGTAATTATTCTCACGCTAAGCCCAGGTGGAGGTTGAATACTGCATTGGGCCGAGGTGAGTGCTGAGAAGAGAGAAAAAGTGAGAAAAAGTTGGGCCATTTTTGTATTATTCTTGGCATGCCTTTTGCATTGTCAATGTCCCTGGAGCTCTGGGCTTTGTGGTTTTCTGAACGCGAACCCGAGGCATAACCCGAACCCAAACCTTAGGCTTAAATGGTATACTTCGGCAGAAGCGTGTTCCATAGCGAAAGGAAAGGAGGGAGCAAGGTTGGGGCATTGTTGTGCTCCTCTTGGCATGCCTTTTGCATTGTCAGTGTCCCTGGAGCTCTGGGCTTTGTGGTTTTGCGAACGCTAACCCTAGGCGTAACCCTAACCCTAACCCTAGGCGGAACTGGAATACTTGGGCTGAGGCGTGTTCCATAGCGAAAGAAAAGGAGGGAGCAAGGTTGGGGCATTGTTGCGCTCCTCTTGGCCTGCCTTTCACATTTTCAGTGTCTCTGGAGCTCTGGGCTTTGCCTTTTTCTGGACACTAACCCTGGGCGTAACCCTAACCCTAACCGTAGGCGGAACTGAAATGAATAGGCTGAGTCGTGTTCCGTAGCGAAAGAAAAGGAGGGAGCAAGGTTGGGGCGCAGTTGCCCTCCTCTTGGCATGCCTTTCACATTGTCAGTGTCCCTGGAGCTCTGGGCTTTGTGGTTTTCTGTAAGCTAACCCAAGGCATAACCCTAACGTTAACCCTAGTAATTATTCTCACGCTAAGCCCAGGTGGAGCTTGAATACTGCATTGGGCCGAGGTGAGTGCTGAGAAGAGAGAAAAAGTGAGAACAAAGTTGGGCCATTTTTGTATTATTCTTGGCATGCCTTTTGCATTGTCAATGTCCCTGGAGCTCTGGGCTTTGTGGTTTTCTGGACACTAACCCTAGGCATAACCCTAACCCTAACCCTATGTGGGACTGGAATAAATGGGCTCAGGCGAGTTCCATAGCGAAAGAAAAGGATGGAGCAAGGTTGGGGCGCAGTTGCCCTCCTCTTGGCATGCCTTTCACATTCTCAGTGTCCCTGGAGCTCTGGGTTTGTGGTTTTCTGGATGCTAACCCTAGGCGTAACCCTAACCCTAACCCTAGGCGGAACTGGAATACTTGGGCTGAGGCGTGTTCCATAGCGAAAGAAAAGGAGGGAGCAAGGTTGGGGCATTGTTGCACTCCTCTTGGCCTGCCTTTCACATTGTCAGTGTCTCTGGAGCTCTGGGCTTTGTGGTTTTGCGAACACTAACCCTAGGCGTAACCCTAACCCTAACCCTATGTGGAACTGGAATACTTGGGCTGAGGCGTGTTCCATAGCGAAAGAAAAGGAGGGAGCAATGTTGGGGCATTGTTGCGCTCCTCTTGGCATGCCTTTCGCATTGTCAGTATCCCTGGAGCTCTGGGCTTTGCCTTTTTCTGGACACTAACCCTGGGCGTAACCCTAACCCTAACCGTAGGCGGAACTGGAATACTTGGGCTGAGTCGTGTTCCGTAGCGAACGAAAAGGAGGGAGCAAGGTTGGGCGCAGTTGCCCTCCTCTTGGCATGCATTTTGCATTGTCAGTGTCCCTGGAGCTTTGGGCTTTGTGGTTTTCTGAACGCTAACCCAAGGCATAACCCAAACCCTAACCCTAGGCATTATTCTCATGCTAAGCCCAGGTGGAGCTTGAATAGTGCATTGGGCTGCGGTGAGTGCTGAGAAGAGAGAAAAGGTGGGAATAAAGTGGGGCCATTTTTGTACTACTTTTGGCATGCCTTCGCAATGTCAATGTCTCTGGAGCTCTGGGCTTTGTGGTTTTCTGAACACTAACCCTAGGCGTAACCCTAACCCTAACCCTAGGCGGAACTGGAATACTCGGGCTGAGGCGTGTACCATAGCGAAAGAAAAGGAGGGAGCAAGGTTGGGGCATTGTCGCGCTCCTCTTGGCATGCCTTTCACATTGTCAGTGTCCCGGGAGCTCTGGGCTTTGTGGTTTTCTGAACGCTAACCCAAGGCATAACCCAAACCCTAACCCTAGGCATTATTCTCACGCTAAGCCCAGGTGGAGCTTGAATAGTGCATTGGGCTGCGGTGAGTGCTGAGAAGAGAGAAAAGGTGAGAATAAAGTGGGGCCATTTTTGTACTATTTTGGCATGCCCTTCGCAATGTCAATGTCTCTGGAGCTCTGGGCTTTGTGGTTTTCTGAACACTAACCCCAGGTGTAACCCTAACCCTAACCCTAGGCGGAACTGGAATACATGGGCTGAGGCGAGTTCCATAGCGAAAGAAAGGAGGGAGCAAGGTTGGGGCATTGTTGCGCTCCTCTTGGCATGCCTTTCCATTGTCAGTATCCCTGGAGCTCTGGGCTTTGCCTTTTTCTGGACACTAACCCTGGGCGTAACCCTAACCCTAACCGTAGGCGGAACTGAAATAAATAGGCTGAGTCGTGTTCCGTAGCGAAAGAAAAGGAGGGAGCGAGGTTGGGGCGCAGTTGTCCTCCTCTTGGCATGCCTTTCACATTGTCAGTGTCCCTGGAGCTCTGGGCTTTGTGGTTTTCTGTAAGCTAACCGGAGGCATAACCCTAACGTTAACCCTAGTAATTATTCTCACGCTAAGCCCAGGTGGAGGTTGAATACTGCATTGGGCCGAGGTGAGTGCTGAGAAGAGAGAAAAAGTGAGAACAAAGTTGGGCCATTTTTGTATTATTCTTGGCATGCCTTTTGCATTGTCAATGTCCCTGGAGCTCTGGGCTTTGTGGTTTTCTGAACGCGAACCCGAGGCATAACCCGAACCCAAACCTTAGGCTTAAATGGTATACTTCGGCAGAAGCGTGTTCCATAGCGAAAGGAAAGGAGGGAGCAAGGTTGGGGCATTGTTGTGCTCCTCTTGGCATGCCTTTTGCATTGTCAGTGTCCCTGGAGCTCTGGGCTTTGTGGTTTTTGGCACGCTAACCCTAGGCGTAACCCTAACCCTAACCCTAGGCGGAACTGGAATACTTGGGCTGAGGCGTGTTCCATAGCGAAAGAAAAAGGAGGGAGCAAGGTTGGGGCATTGTTGCGCTCCTCTTGGCCTGCCTTTCACATTTTCAGTGTCTCTGGAGCTCTGGGCTTTGCCTTTTTCTGGACACTAACCCTGGGCGTAACCCTAACCCTAACCGTAGGCGGAACTGAAATGAATAGGCTGAGTCGTGTTCCGTAGCGAAAGAAAAGGAGGGAGCAAGGTTGGGCGCAGTTGCCCTCCTCTTGGCATGCCTTTCACATTGTCAGTGTCCCTGGAGCTCTGGGCTTTGTGGTTTTCTGTAAGCTAACCCAAGGCATAACCCTAACGTTAACCCTAGTAATTATTCTCACGCTAAGCCCAGGTGGAGCTTGAATACTGCATTGGGCCGAGGTGAGTGCTGAGAAGAGAGAAAAAGTGAGAACAAAGTTGGGCCATTTTTGTATTATTCTTGGCATGCCTTTTGCATTGTCAATGTCCCTGGAGCTCTGGGCTTTGTGGTTTTCTGGACACTAACCCTAGGCATAACCCTAACCCTAACCCTATGTGGGACTGGAATAAATGGGCTCAGGCGAGTTCCATAGCGAAAGAAAAGGATGGAGCAAGGTTGGGGCGCAGTTGCCCTCCTCTTGGCATGCCTTTCACATTCTCAGTGTCCTGGAGCTCTGGGTTTTGTGGTTTTCTGGATGCTAACCCTAGGCGTAACCCTAACCCTAACCCTAGGCGGAACTGGAATACTTGGGCTGAGGCGTGTTCCATAGCGAAAGAAAAGGAGGGAGCAAGGTTGGGGCATTGTTGCACTCCTCTTGGCCTGCCTTTCACATTGTCAGTGTCTCTGGAGCTCTGGGCTTTGTGG